>CM057086.1:325000-867500 GCA_029959045.1 Taenioides sp. WSHXM2023
CCTGTGCACTGCCTGGATTGATTACAAGAAAGCCTATGACTCAATGCCACACACATGGATCACTGAGTGCTTGGAGTTGTACAATATCAGTCGGACTCTAAGGGCGTTCATTGCAAACTCAATGCGGTTGTGGAAGACCATCCTTGAAGCCAATGGGAAGCCAATTGCACAAGTGGCCATCAAATGTGGCATATACCAAGGAGATGCACTGTCCCCACTGCTGTTCTGCATAGGTCTGAACCCCCTCAGCCAAATCATTGACCGCACTGGCTATGGATACCGACTCAGAAACGGGGCCACCATCAGCCACCTCCTCTACATGGATGACATCAAGCTGTACGCTAAGAGTGAGCGGGACATCGACTCACTGATCCACACCACCAGGATCTACAGCACAGACATTGGAATGTCATTCGGGCTCGAGAAATGTAGTAGGATGGTGACAAAGAGAGGGAAGGTAGTCCACACAGAGGGGGTCTCACTCCCAGAGGGAACAATAGCAGACATTGAGGACAGTTACAAGTACCTTGGTATCCCACAAGCAAATGGCAACCTTGAAGAGGCAACAAGGAAAGCGGCTACGGCCAAATACCTGCAACGAGTAAGGCAAGTCCTAAGAAGCCAGCTCAATGGCAAGAATAAGGCACAGGCAATAAACAGCTACGCCCTGCCAGTGATCAGATACCCTGCAGGAATCATAAGCTGGCCAAAGGAGGAGATACAGACCACAGACGTTAAGACACGAAAGCTCCTGACCATGCATGGAGGGTTCCATCCCAAATCCAGCACCCTGAGACTGTACGCGAGCCGGAAGGAAGGAGGCCGAGGACTAGTGAGTGTGGGAACCACTGTCCAGGATGAAACAGTCAAAATCCATAAGTACATCAAGGATAAGGCCCAAACAGATGATGTGCTCAGACAGTGGAGGTCAGAGGAAGAGGTGCTGGAGGGACCATCATGGCAGGACAAGCCCCTACATGGGGTATACCACCGAAACATAACTGAAGTGGCTGATATCAAGAAATCCTACCAATGGCTGGAGAGGGCTGGTCTGAAGGACAGCACAGAGGCCCTCATCCTGGCTGCACAGGAGCAGGCCTTGAGCACCCGAGCAATAGAGGCCCAGATCTACCACACCAGACAAGACCCAAGGTGTAGGTTGTGCAAAGAGGCTCCTGAGACAGTCCAGCACATAACTGCAGGGTGTAAGATGCTGGCAGGGAAAGCATACATGGAGCGACACAACCAAGTGGCGGGCATAGTGTACAGAAACATCTGTGCAGAGTACGGGCTGGAGACCCCAAGGTCAAGGTGGGGAACTCCCCCAAAGGTTGTGGAGAATGAGCGTGCCAAGGTCCTGTGGAACTTCCAGATACAGACTGACAGAATGGTGATGGCGAACCAACCAGACATAGTGGTGGTGGATAAGCAACAGAACAAAGCCATGGTGGTGGACATTGCAATACCAAGCGATGGTAATATCAGGAAAAAGGAACACGAGAAACTAGAGAAATACCAGGGGCTCAAGGAAGAGCTGGAGAAGGCCTGGAAGGTGAAGGCATCAGTGGTGCCCGTGGTGATCGGAGCACTCGGGGCTGTAACCCCCAAACTGGAGGAGTGGCTCCAGCAGATACCAGGAAAAACATCAGACATCTCAATCCAGAAAAGTGCAGTACTAGGAACAGCAAAGATACTGTGCAGAACTCTCAAGCTCCCAGGACTCTGGTAGAGGGCCCGAGCTGGATGAGGGTGAGAGAGACCAACCACCGTGGAAGGTGAGGAACACATTTATTTTATTTTTTTTTATATATATACTGTATATACATAGAAAATGTAATACTATTATGATTACTCAAACTGAATCTCCAAATTTAACCACAACAAAACTAAGACCAAAACATGACTCAATTTGAACTAAATTAACAAGAACTTGACAACAAACAAACTAAATGAATACTTTAAATCACAACTCATTTTAGTTTAAACTAAAAAATACTGTAAAATACTGCACTAAACAATAATACTGAAACTACTTTATTTCATAGATACAATAACAATAATGCAAAATAACCCTATTTTTAAATAGACAGTATCATTCAGATGGCCTGTGCTCCAACATGTAACAGAATGCACCAATAATTAGCCATAGAAGTCAATTATGCAACCATTGTTTACCATTATATTGAGCCTCAAAATATATTGTTTCAGCTTCCATATATTGAATGATAAGTATATATAGTAATTATCATGACGGGCCTATCTAGAACATCTGGCTGTTGTGGAGGTGCTGTGGTTTTCCAGCACTTACCCATGTAACCCAGTTTCCATGTGGTCACCATAGCACTGGGAGGGAGGTTCTTCTGCCCCTGACCACACTGCTCCAGAGACGGGAGGCCGTGCTTGGGCTGTGGCCCCATCGAAATGCCCTCTTTGGCTTTTTTGGTTTGATCCTCCTTAGTATGGTCCTTCTTGGCCCAGTTCTCCTTGGCCTGCTCCTCCTTGGTCTTCCCCCCGTTACCCTGCTCCTCCATGGGGGTGTGATGGGCTCTTTGGGGACCCTTGCTTCGGTCCAGGCTGAAGGCTCCTTTCGCTTGGGGCCCAGGTTTGTCAGCTGTGGCTGTGGAGCACTTCAGCGTCTGGGACAAACGGCTGCTCTTTCGGGATGCCATCTTTGAATAATCCACCAAATGCAAGAATTAGGTTGAACTTCAAAATCAACAGTAGTCCTCAAGAGTTATGGTAGATCTTGAGCAGGTTCCATCTCATCAGGCAGTTCCTGGTGGTAGCAAGTAAGAGAGCAGGTTTGAATGAGCACAGGCTGGAGTGTGGCAGAGGTGAGGGAGGAGGTGTGGAGCCTTAATCCTCTGTAGCTCTAATCTGTGTTTGGGGATTGACCAATGAGTGAAACAGTGCGCGCACAAGAGGGACCACCACAATCACACAAATGTCTGCTCCTCACTTTACATCACTTGAGAATATTTCAATGCATTCAACTCTCGTTAAAAGTACTATATTACACAAAATAGATTCGTTTGAGCTTTAAGCCATGTTATAATGTTATTTCCTCATCAAAAACATACCTGGAGTTGCATTTTGTTTCATTCACAAATCTTTGAGTAACCATTTATTATTATTTATTATTAGTCTGTCTACATCTCCAAAGCTCAAAATTCTCTATTCTACCCTGTGACGTCATGTGGCAGTTATCAAGTTAACAGCTATCTTCTACCTTTAGTTCAGCAGAGATTGTCAAATCATCCAAAGGATTGTAAATCCTAAATATGCAGACTTGCGTGTTAAACATGTGTGAACGAAAGGAAACACAACGCCGGGTAAGTTTTTGATGGGGAGACAAAATTATAACAGATCAGAAAATAAGTAATGGTGGTTTCAGCCACCTGCTTATCTCCATGGCGATGCCATTTCTTTGTCTTGAATGTTCTACAGTATGGCATTAAACTTACATCAATGGAGACAAGAAGAATGCATGTTTATCAATGTATTTTAAGCAACAAAAACACCAGTAATTAAATCAGTGCAAGATAGATAGGTTTAAAGTTACATTCCATGGAAATAGAAAATTAAAGTCATACGTCAGAACATTCTCCATGGAGATAAATGTATGTAATATTCCAGACTATGGCAGTCAGAGGAACAACATATCCATGGAAACAAGCATGAGTGAGGATTGTAGAGATGCAAGCTCACTCACAATAAGGACACATGTTTTTCAGTGCAATAAAAACTTCTATCATGAAAAAACAGACTTTAGGTGGAACATTCAAGGCAAAGCAATATTTCCAATATCTCCATGAAAACAAGCAAGTTGTTCTATTAGAAAAGGTATTTAGAGAACCTTTAAAGCTTGACACTAACTGACCACTTCTATGATTATTGGGTGAGCACTTCTGTTCACACAATTGTAAACACATGTAAATCAATACCAACTGTGACTTTCAACAAGGCCAGCAGCACAACGATATTCAATAAACTCTTAACACTAAGCAAGAGATTTTATAGCAATATTCTATTAGTCCCATTTCCAGATGCTCAAAATCTCTTTACAGTTTAATACATGATTCATTCACACCACACACAGTTGTCTAAGATGCCCAGGGGTGAGAGGACAGAAGTGAGGCAGCCAATCTGGGCCCCTCTGACCACTTCAAATCTTAATCTCAAAGTCTGCCTTCATACAGACAGCTAGGGCTGAACGATTTTAAGAAAAAATTGAATTGCGATTTTTCTGGCAGATATGGTGATTTTGATTTCATTCACGATTTTTTTCAATGCACATGAACATTCGCAAACATCACAGAAACTTACATCATACCATTCAAACACTAAATTCCATAACTGTAATGCAAGAATGAAAACTAAAGTCAAGAATTTATTTCAAATGTAGTCCTATTTATTAAAAAGAAACATGCTATACATAGGTACATTGAGTGCTTGAGCAACAGCAGTTATTACTATTATTATTACAGTTATTATTACAGTTATTATTATTAACTGAAGAACTAAAAGAGCCGTCTATGGCTCAACTTAAGTAGAGCAAAAATATATGTCTCAGTCATTCTGCTTGACCACAGATCAGTAGTTGTGGCATAATACTCCACATTTTCCAGCACTTTCACCACCTTTTCTTTACATTCTGCGTACAGCTGTGGGACGGGACGACTGAAGCATGTGGGGGAGGGAAGCATATACCTCTTATCCATCATGCGGAGGAAACATTTAAAGGACTCTTTGGTCACCGTGTTTACAGGCACCATTTCCTTGGCAGTGTAATGTGTTACGGCAGTTGTTATCTCCCGGTGTTACACTGGCCAAAGAAGCTGTAATTCTCTGTTTGGCCCGAGTTTCACTTTCACTAGAACAGGGGTCGGCAACCCGCGGCTCCAGAGCCGCATGTGGCTCTTTCATCATTCTGTCGTGGCTCCCTGTGACTTTGGAAAATAATAATGAGTATTTAATTACATTGTATTTTTAGTTTAGTTTGTTCGTTTTTAAATGTAAATCTAAAATTGCAGATAATGGTAATCTTGTAACATTTAAATAAAACGTTTATAATATTTTTGTTGCTCAAAACATGCGTCACCCGGCACACACTGGCAGCCCGGACTTACCGGCACCTACATCAGCAGTATGATTTTTGGCCCAATGATGGATAAATCCAAGAAAAGTTTCTGAAGAAAACAGAACGCTTAATGCTACGTGGGTAGATTCATTTGCTTTCGCGGCTGATGAGACTGATACACGCGGTACACACAATAAAATGATGACGGAACACAGAAGCAGACGGCATTTTTGGTTCGCTGCGGGTGGATAATTTAAGTTTGGATTTTTATTTCCTACGAGGAGGACTCATAATAATGTGTTTAATGCAACTTTGCGCACAGTTGTTTACGTTATACAGAAGCGAAACTTAAAACCACATGGCTAATTTGCATAAACTATAAGCGCTGAAAAAACAGCTCGCTCCTTGTGCCGCTGATGCAGTCAGCTTCTGTCGGACTAAAGGGCAGGACTCAGTGGAATATGCGTGTTCTTTCTGTGACTGAGGGATGTTCTGCCTATGGTGAGTCTGTTCTGTGCTTCTTTGGCGTTGGAGATGGTTCATGTTAAACTTTTCAGAGATTATACGTGTGCAGGTCGTACGTGTGCAGCGCAGTTCTTTATTTCACTCATGCACTTTATTTATGTTGCTACTGTTGTGATGAAAAGACTGAAAGGTGTAAATAATTCTCTTAAGACTCGCGCTTATGAGCTGTAGTGGAGGATGGTGCGCTTGTTGTAGTCCGTTTTCTGGGAGTTGTAGTTGCCTGTAGTTCCCCTGGTTAGCGCTGGTTTAGGTGTCAAAAGGGTTTTGTGGTTCCAAGTGTTTTCTTTTCTGTGGGACACTGTCCAAATGGCTCTTTGAGTATTTAAGGTTGCCGACCCCTGCACTAGACGTTTCACTGGACTTTCTCGCCGTGCACTCGTCATGCAAATGCGCGTATGGCGGTATAAATTGGTCGTGTTTCCACTGGATGTGGCAACTTTAGCACGACATGTTTTGCACAGCACCTGTTTCTGATGTTCGTCTGCAGCCTCAAACCCGAAATACTGCCAAATGACCGACGTACTGTTTTTCTTTGGGGTCAAAACCCCAGACTCCGCCATTTCTGAAACTGATGACCAGCTACACTGATTGGAGTCGAGAACACGTGACCTGTGCTGCCGCTTCTAATTGGTGAACTGGAGTCGAGAACACGTTACCTGTGCTGCCGCTTCTGATTGGTGAGCTCAGCAGCGCGGCAGGGAGGCGACGTACATGTGTGAAATAGTTGACGAAACAAAACCTGAGTCAGTTAGGAGTGCTGCAAAAAACCGTGGCTTTAACAATCCCAAAATCGTGTTGTCTGAGATCAGCAATGGTGAATTGTCTTTCCCAAGAAAATACAATTAAAAAAAAAGTCAAAAGTTCAATCTAATGTATTAATTCATTATTTTTAATTTATACATACACTACCAATCAAGAGTTTAGACACACTTTTTCATTCATGTTTCTTCTTTTTTCTGTGATTATTTAGACTGTGGATTCTTGCTAACTATGAATGCCACATGTGGAATGTAGTAAACAAAAAAAAAAAAACAAAAAAAACCCACCCAAAATAACTGATCACTGATTAGCACTTTAGGCATTTTTGCCCCTGACATGACACAGCTGTGAAGTGAAAACCATTTCTGGAAACTTCATTAAGAAGCACATTGAAAGAAGGCCAAGGGTTTGCAGCACTGTCAACAAAGCAAAGGGTGGACACTTTTAGGATTTGAATATAAAATATGAAAAAAAAAAAAAAATGTAGTTTAGACATTTAACTATATTTCTTTGGTACATAATTCCTAACATCTTGCATCATATATTGGATGTCTTCTGTATGTACAGGCCACAGAAATGTAGAAAGTAGTAGACCTAAACATAAAGAAAAAAAAAAAAAAACATTGATTGAGAGGGTGTGTCCAAACTTTTGACTGGTATGTTGCATATTATACATGTATTAATTGGTTTCACTTTTTTCTGTTTTCTGCGTTTCTTGCTACAGTTATAGGAAGTTACAGGCATACAGCTCCTCTCATTAAGTGGACTTTGATGAAAGAAAACACAAAGAGGACAATTCATTCACAAAACTCACCGTGGCCTCGGGGCTTGCCGTTGACCTGTTGCCCAGGCAGGTACTTCCCGATGCTGGCCTTGTACCGGTTCGGCTTGCTGGCTCGCTTCTGCGCTTTGGTCCATGTCCCGTAAAGGATGATTTTGGACAGGCTGTCATGGAAGAACCAGAGGCAAACCGACTCCTGGCAGCTAGCGCGATGTGGCATGCTAACATAGCCCTTCCGAGAAGGGACTAACACGGCCGCAGCGAACTTCACCCAGTCCCGGTGTAAAGCTTACGCGGTACCGGGTGCGGTATTTGTTGCAGTGGTTTTACAGAGCGGTTCAGGTAGAGTGGAAACGGTGCAAACGGGACTTCTTAGTGACACAGAAGGACCCCTGTACGTGCACGCCCCACACGTGCACGCCCACACCTTGTTGCATTTGCAGAACACATGAAATAACCGTGCCCCACAAAAACTCTTGTGGTTCAGTTTTAGCCCACGTAAATTACTGCTTATATTATAAATTATTTCTTGTGTGTTTCATTTTCATTAGTCTTTACAATGACTAGAGTGGAGGACTTGTTATATCTGCTGTAAGTGGCACAATTGGCTACTTGCTCTAATGATAAAGGAATAATTTAAAGAGCGTGTATTATGAAAAATCAGCTTTTTTTTTCTCCTCAAAAACATGCCTGAAGAGTTTACATGTCATATAGGCGGCACGGTGGCTGACTCGCCCCATAAACCCAAAACATGCAGCAACAAGATAAAGTAGTGGTCCCCGCCCGCGGGGCTGTGCACCCACTGCTTTTGAGAAGGTGCCCCAGCGGCAAATGCAGATTACAAATTTACCTATGAGAACAATAAAGCGTGGGCTACTTTAACCATGCTTGCTTGAGTAATCTTGCGATTTCTCCCTACATATGCCCTGCATATGCTTTATATTTAATTCTGTGTCATCCATGATCCCACACGACAGTTCTCCGTAAATATACAAAAGCATGATACAAAACATTACACTACAACTTCACAAACTTCATGATGTGCAGTAGTTTCATTAGCGGAACGCACACCGATTGTGAAGGGGGAGTGACTTTTGACTCAGACCATCAAAAACGAAAGTGAAACTTATGAAACATGTTAACAACCTAGGTTGTTTTTGGTGAATATAGCATTTACAGAACAATAAAAGGTAATGGTGATCTAAAAATGTTATGCGCTAGCAGTTAATACCCCATTGTGTAATACCCCTTCTTAAAAAAAGAAATAAAATAAACTGTGTTTTGGGAGGGACAATTAAGGGCATTTCTCATTTTGACTTGAATGCAGGGTATCTCTACAAAGAAAAGCAGATCAAATGTTCCAAAAAGTAGCATGCCCTATTACAGACTATTAGGCTATTGCTGCAATCTGCCATATTGATTTAAGTAACAATCCCTCAGTAGTCCAGGTAGATTCCATGGCAAAGGAGAAAACATTTGTCCAGTCAACAAACTGAATTTCTCCTTTGCCACTTAACAGTCTTATGCTGTCTGTGCAAAACAAATTCCTCCTCAGGTTAATTAAAATTGTATTTAATTTAATGGAATTGCACATGAATTTATTTTGGAAAATTGTTTTGGGAAGCAGAGCATGGTGCACTGATTTTCCTGGTCTATAGAAGCATGTAGACAGGTCAGAGTAGGTTACATGATGATAGATAATTTGCTAGGCGTCTCTGCTCCAGGTCATTTGTGCGCTATCCATGGTACTGAACTGCTAGTAGCTTACTTTTCTTGCAGCATACTTTTTCTCCTACTTGAGTAATATTTTTATCTACAAGTGACTAAAGCTTTATGTCACCAATATGAAATGATTTTAACATTTGTTTCTTGAAAATTTTGTGTATTATTTCATGTTTTGTGCTTCACATTACATTCACGTTTTTAATCTGACTTGAGTAATAGTTCCAGCTAAATCAGTTCTTTCTGGTCAGATTGTGTTAAATAAAGATCAGATTAAACCAGGACATCTGCAAGATATCAATTGGAGATATAAAAACAAGGGTTAGGGTTAGTATGGGGCATGGATCTGAAAGTCAGTGGGAGTGCTGGAAAAATTGTGAGTAAGCATGCTAAATAAATGAAGATGTTTTGAAGCCAAACATGCTAAAATTACAGTCTCTTAATTTGAGGAGAACCATGAAAGTGACTTCTGAAAACATATTCCATTTGGGTTTTCTGAGAAAATTTAAGAGTGGTATCAGTATCTGAACTTAATTACATCATAATGTGACACTGATATGGCGGAACAGCTGGGTTGAAAGTAGATTTTTGACCACCAGCAGCTGTAGTAGTCCCTCTGTTTCTATGGTAACAGAGTGAGGGTGGCTCTGTCTCCTTTAATCTCTGGCACATGTTTTACACATCAACACACAATCACAATATCACCTCTGTCTGAATAAATCATGTCTGAATAAGTCTTAAGTACTTAAGAATTCTTGTGCCTTTAAATGTTATTCTGTCATCATTTCTTAAATGCTTTTATTCTAGTCTAAATGGATTTGTAAAACTACAGTATGTAACTTTCTGGAGGTGGTATGTCACCTGATTCAATGGAAATACAAAGTTAAAAGGATAATTTGGAACATTCTCCATGGAAATATATACATTTTATGCCATACTGTGCAATATTACAGCCAAAGGAACAATTCTATGGAAAAAAGCAGTATGTAACTGTAACTGCTATTACAGTTACATACTGTGGCTTTAAATAAATGTTTATAACAGTTAAATAAATCTATATTTGGGCAATATAAACTCCTGTAATAAAATAAAATAAATACAGATTTATATCAATTATATCATAGTGCACCTACTGTGCTTGTATCTGCTCCATAGTTATAATCTATCAATATAGATTATAACTATATATATATATAAAATGTGTTTCTCACCTTCCACGGTGGTTGGTCTCTCTCACCCTCATCAGCTCGGGCCCTCTACCAGAGGCCTGGGAGCTTGAGAGTTCTGCGCAGTATCTTTGCTGTTCCTAGTACTGCGCTTTTCTGGCCTGCGATGTCTGATGTTTTTCCGGGTATCTGCTTTAGCCACTTTTCCAGTTTGGGGGTTACAGCCCCGACTGCTCCGATTACCATGGGCACCACTGATGCCTTCACCTTCCAGGCCTTCTCCAGCTCTTCCTTGAGCCCCTGGTATTTCTCTAGTTTCTCATGTTCCTTTTTCCACCACGGCTTTGTTCTGTTGCTTATCCACCACCACTATGTCTGGTTGGTTTGCCGTCACCATTCTGTCAGTCTGTATCTGGAAGTCCCACAGGACCTTGGCTCGCTCATTTTCCGCAACCTTCGGGGGAGTTCCCCACCTTGACCTTGGGGTCTCCAGCCCGTACTCTGCACAGATGTTTCTGTACACTATGCCCGCCACTTGGTTGTGTCGCTCCATGTATGCTTTCCCTGCAGCATCTTACACCCTGCAGTTATGTGCTGTTTCCGGAGCCTCTTTGCACAACCTACACCTTGGGTCTTGTCTGTAGAGGTAAGATCTTAAGCCCAAGCCCGAGTCAATCATTACGTTCGGGTCGGGTCGGGCCGGGCTTCTCTCTTGCTGACTTTTTTTAAAATAAATATATGTTTATAAAAATGTATACTAAAACGATGTGTGGATACTAAACTAAGGAATACTTGTTATAAAATAAATAATTTGGATAAAACAGAGAAGGCGCTGTAAGGTATTTGCTATTTAACTACTAAATACGAGCTGCAGAGCCAGAGCATGCTCTGCGCACGTGAACGCCGCCCTCTATAATCTTCCCCTCTGCAAGTCCGCATCTATTTTGACCTGGTATCCCCTATTATGGAGCAGCAAGAAGTCAAGGATAAACTAAAGACAGGGGAACTGAAAAGGCAAACACGCACCGGTAAGAGTGAGGTGTGGAAAAACTTCAAATTGATTGTCGAAAATGCTACAGAAACTTGCGTTGGCTTCGCTGAATTATGTTAAATTACTCTTTACAGCAGGCCTGTTCTTACGTTAGGGGCCTATAGCGTGATTTTTTTATTCTAAAAGCGTGTTCCTGAAAATGTTCCTATTTATTTTGTTTCAATGCTTCTTAAAGCAGGTTGTTTTTGTGTGTTCCGATGCAAATCATTAAAATAAAGAATGTTATTCTTTATTTATTTATCTAGTTTATTTATGTAGATATTGTATTTCTGTGTTCTTGCTCTTCGATCATTTCATTAGATTTTCCATTTTCAGACCAAATTAAAGATAGAGAAAATTAAAGCTTTTATTTTAAATTTCGTTTAAACAAAACTATAGAAATAACAATTTCATAACAAAACTATAGAAATAACAATTTCATATATCTTTTCCCATTTATTTGATTTGCATTATTCTATTTAAAGCCTAGTGCGCTGCAGTATTTCTCCGCGTAATTAAGCAAGTGCGCATCAAGATCTCTCTTTCGCTCTCTTTGTCTGGCCTCTTATTCTGTGTTCCTCCCGAGTCCTCACAATTAAAATATGAGATTTCGGGTTTGCTACGGGCTCGGGCCTGCAAATCAAGTTAATTGGTCGGGCTCGGGCTGGGTCGGGCTTTAATACCCCCGGGCCTGGGTCGGGTCGGGCTGGATATTTTAGGCCCGATCTTACCTCTAGCCCGGACTTACCGGCACCTACATCACCAGTATGATTTTCGGCCCAATGATGATAAATCCAAGAAAAGAAAAGTTTCTGAAGAACGCTTAATGCTACGTGGGCAGATTCATTTGCTTTCACGGCTGATGAGACTGGTACACGCGGTACACGCAATAAAATGATGACGGAACACAGAAGCAGACGCATTTTTGGTTCGCTGCGGGTGGATAATTTAAGTTTGGATTTTTATTTCCTACGAGGAGGACTCAAATAATAATGTGTTTAATGCAGCTTTGCGCACATTTGTTTACGTTTTACAGAAGTGAAACTTAAAACCACATGGCTAACAGCTCAGCTTCTGTCGACTAAAGGGCAGGACTCAGTGGAATATGCGTGTTCTTTCTGTGACTGAGGGATGTTCTGCCAATGGTGAGTCTGTTCTGCGCTTCTGTGGTGTTGGAGATGGTTCATGTTAAACTTTTCAGAGATTATACGTGTGCAGGTCGTACGTGTGCAGTGCAATTTAACAGTCATTTCACTCATGCACTTTATTTATGTTGGCTACTGTTGTGATGAAAAGACTGAAAGGTGTAAATAATTATGAGCTGTAGTGGAGGATGGTGCGCTTGTTGTAGTCTGTTTTCTGGGAGTTGTAGTTTTGCCTGTAGTTCCCCTGGTTAGCGCTGGTTTAGATGTCAAAAGGGTTTGGTGGCTCCGGGTGTTTTCTTTTCTGTGGGAGACCGTCCAAATGGCTCTTTGAGTATTTAAGGTTGCCGACCCCTGGGCTAGGGGTACGAATGTTCCCCTAAGAATTGAGACACCACTCAATTACCGTTTGCGTCATCATCCCTTGCCGCTACCTGGCTGCTACGTGTACCAAAGGCGACAACAACTGACTCAAACAAACGAAGATGCCGTCCTCTCAGGTCATGATGTCGATTGCCTGGGCTCTTTTTATCTTTGCGCGCTTGTCTGCGATCAGATGAAGACATCAGAGAAGAATATTGTTTCTGAGATGCATACGACTGCTTACGGATTCAATCACGGTATGTATGTCATAATATTTACCGGCAGTGGCACCATAGGTAACTTAGCTAACATAAACATTAGCATAAAGTTTTAACAAGGTAACAAGTAAACATAATTTTTATATTACCTACGTTACCTATGAAACAGTCTTCTTCTCTGATGTTATTGTCTGATCACAGACAAATATGCATTTTTATACATGTGGTAATTGTGTGATGTACTTTGTATTTATGCAGCTGCTAAATCGTACTCATTTTACTGGAGCAGTGTAAACGTGAGGTTTGAACATTGTTTTTTGTTGCTCCAGGCGGATCGTCCACCTATGTACTGCAGGGTGGATGCAAATGTGCCCATCTTGCGCTTGTGGTTCGATGAGGAGGCTGAACTAATGCAGGACTTTCGCCTGACCAGGACAGCCATGAACAACCTGCAAAGACTTCTGGCAAGAAATCAAGATTATGGCTGGGGAAATCAACTAGAGGTCCTCATATACACCTACTGGCTAGCACATGGACTCTCTTACCGGGTGGTGTCTAAAGTGTTCAATATCTCCAAGGCAACAGTACACAGAGTGATACACCGGGTGGCACAGAATATTTGGAACATTTTAAACAAAGCCATTTCCTTCCCAAAACATGAGGAGCTACAAGCTGTGGATCAGGGATTTGTAACTTTATCAGGGACCCCTGCATTCCACAACGTTGTAGGGGCAATAGATGGCAGCCACATTCGGATCAAACCACCAGAAAAACACTGTTTGGGACTACCTCAACTACAAAGCCTTTTACTTCATACATATGCAGGCCATATGTGATGCAAATGGACGGTTCCTGGACATCTTCGTGGGTTACCCAGGGTCAGTCCATGACACACGTGTGATGAAAAACAGGTCCTTTTACAGATCTGCACGTTACCCCCCACCAGGATACATTATTCTGGGTGATGATGGGTACCCCTCCCTCCAGACCCCTATATGCCTCCTCACACCATAAGAACTGGTACATGGACATGTACAGCAACATTTTAATCACCACCATTCAAAGGCACGCAGCATTATTGAACGGGCCTTTGGGGTAATGAAAACAAGGTGGAGGTCAACTTTTTTCCGGGCACTGGAAGTCAAGCCTACCTTTGCCCCTCAGGTAATTGGTACCTGTGCATTCCTGCATAAGGTGTGCTTGGACAATGGGGACACACTGGATCCTGATGAGGATATTGGCAGGGACGATCTTGACCCCCAACCTCCTGACGAACCAATGTCACTTAATGAAACCTCTGGGAATGCTGTAAGAGACACACTGGCCGCTCAAGTTTCCAGGGATGCGTAGGTCCCATGAAAACATATGTTGTATTGTTTGTTAACATGACAGTTGTATATACCCAGTACATTTAATAATTTTGTAGTGTTTTCGTGTTCTTTTCCTTGATTTCTATACTGTTGTTTGTATTGTTGTATAGATGTTACTGTAGTGTGTTCACAGTAGGGTATTGTGGAGGGATTTTTGCAATTGCTTGCAATAAATGTTTTGTTTTTTTTTGAAACACACAGCACATGTGTATTGAGTATTACTGTAGAATGTATGCACATCTAGAACAGCCTTTGTACAAGAATATTTATTGCTTAGCTGTAGCAATGAATATAAAATAAACATATAAAAACAAATAATAACAAATATATATGTATATAAATTCTGAACACTCAAATGTAACATGTTAATAAAACAAACAAAAACACAAAACTAAAAACTGGTTTACATCTTGTCAGCCATCTTTTCAAAGAAGTCTAGAAACCTCTGTATCTTGACCTCACTTTCCTCGTGATGCCTTTGTTCCTTGAGCGCCTCCTCGGCCTAGGAACTCCAGGATGGGGTTGGACCTCTTCGTGGCGCTGGCTGCTGGGGTGCTGGGCTCTGGAGTACTGTATGCTGGGGAGCTGGCCTCTGAAGTGCTGGCTGCTGTGTCAAAAGTGAACCTGTCAGAGGTGGAGGGCTCCACAATATCCTAAGGGAACAAGGCAAATCAGTTTTAGACATTTTCAAGGAATATCTCCTCATGACATTTAAAGAGAATATTTGTGAATCTGATGTCAGCAGAATTAATGGAAGTACTGAATTACAAGGTGAATGTTACATTAGCCTCACCAGGAGTAGTGAGAGGGTTTCCTCGGCTCCTGGCTCATAGGATGCCACCACCACCACCACCACAGGGGGGTCCATTGCTGGTCTGGCACTCAAAAGCTCATGCATGTCTGCATAATATTGCAAGGTAGCAACGGTCACCTCACCCATATCGGTTCCGGAGCCCGTTTTGGGAGTCCTCAATTCCTGAAACACAAATACACATAAGAAATACAAATGGCTAGTGTATACATGCATCCCGCAATTGGAAATTATGTTAAACTGTACATCACATAGGCTTACCTTGTATTTTTGTTTCAGGTTCTCCCACTTCTTGGAAGCCTGTTGGCCGGTTACCTTTCCCTCCAAACCCACCTCTTTCACAAATTCCCTGCATCACAGCCAACAGTACAAACATTCAGTATTTGAAGCACAACACAGAAATTTAAACAAATCAGAAAACAGACACAAGAATATAATGAAGTTGTTCTATTTCCCCCCTCTCTCTCACCCTACGGAATATGTTATTTGCATAGTGTTGTTGAATGACTTCTGATGTAAACGTATTTGCACGTATTCGTATTCGCACCCAAGCCAGACGAGCAGCAGCTGGGACTGGCAGCACGACAAAATGATTGAACAATGAATTAACGAATTACTCACTCCCACTGTTGCTTAGCCCCCATTTTTGACATCATGAACCTCTTTTCATTGTTGCTCCGATATCTACATACAACTAATATACAACTCCACTGTATAACACATGCAATAACCTGTGCATTAACCTGTGCAATAGCCCGTGCAATAACCTGTAACCATGTCACCTCATCAGTAACCGCCTCCACTGTCCTCAGATTATATATTTATATATTTGTATATTTGTATTCTTTTACATATATATATATATATATATATTATATAAGAGATATGTTTTATTATATATTTACATTTCTTTCACTCCCTGTACATAAGAGCTACCTGATGTTGTAAATATGTTAATATTTATTGTGATTTTATTTTTTATTTACTTATTGTTCTGAGTGTTTGCACAATTTTCACAACTTTTTGCACTATACTGTCCCGACTGTGAGCTTCTGTCACGAGTGAATTTCTCCTCTGTGAGATCAATAAAGTCTTATCTTATCTTATCTGATGAGCCGTCGAGTCTACTCTGGCGTCCCTGAGGGCGAAGGAAAACACACACTAGGTCAATCACGTAGTAAGCTAGTTTTACCATAATCAAACTGTGACTAGTAAAAATCAGTCAGAAATGGACTTCACACTGATTTCGCCTAAAAAGTGCCATGTCAAGGATTATCGGGTACCTCAGCTCGACAAAAAACTAGCTTGTTTATACATGAAAGTTCGATGAAAACGATAACGTCGGCTAAACAGACATTACTACAATTAAAAACGCAGAACAGTTCACTAAAAGTAACGTAGAACATAAGCGTCAGAATTGTAAACCATGCTAAACTGTTAATTGACATTTACAACAGCTGAAAATACTTACATTTATGAGACTCCTTGACTGATCAGTGTGACGCTGCCATCCTGATCCCGACACCTGCCCGAGCTTGTGGACGTACCCCTTTGTTTCAAGTGTGGTCAAGAGCTCACTTCGTTTCCTTGGTCGTAGCCCTACCCCTTGATCAAAATTAGAACTGGGACACCCCTTGCCCTCACATGAACGCGCAAAACCAAGGGGTAGGGGTAAGACGAAGGGGTAAGACAGAGTATTGGGGCGCACCCTAAGAGCCCCTGATCTTAGCACTAGCCCAAGTGTGGGGCATGCAGCTCTAAATAAAAGGTGTGCTGTGCATGAATATCAGGTGGTGTGGAGCAGACTGAGGGTGTGGTGTGACAGTGAATTGCCAGAATCGTAAAAATAAATTAGTGTACTGAAAAACAATGTGAAACATGCTCAAGACTTAAATATATTATGATGGTAAATGCTTAACATTCATAACATGTTCGTGTGAAAAGGGATGCTTGCACATCACGGGTCCTATAAGTAACAGCAATTAAAATACAGTCTCCATTTGCAAAGGCACGATCATAAAATCACAAAGCAGACATACCTAGAATAACACTGACCATCCCACACACTCCACTGTGTGGCTTCTCTCCGGCCACGTGCCCATAAGGGAGGAGTCCCACATCCCACTTTCCGGCGCTGCGCTAGCTGCCCGTCACAGCGCTCCCGCACTTTTCGTAACTTTTCTAACTTTTTGCCCTTAAACCGCCTCACTTTTGTAAATATTTTTCTCAATATTGTTCGTTAAGGTTGAGCTGCACTCGACGCTGCATTTTTCCGCACTTGTGGTGGATTATTTACCTGTCTCAGCTTAAGATGTGTAAGGGACCCCAACCCCCGCTCGTTTACACAAAGGCTGATGGCGCTGTGCAGTGCTGTTGTGTTCCCTCGGGACAGGCATGTCATCCCCGATGAGATCCTACGGACGACACGCCGTGGACGCCACGCGGGACGTAAACTCCGGGAAAAGAAGAGACGCTGCAGACCAGTTCTCCCCTCCGTCATCACAGGGAACGTGCGCTCCCTCGCCAACAAGACGGACGAGCTCACGGTGCTTGTTAGATTCCAGCGGGAGTACAGGGACGCTAGCATCATTGTTTTTACAGAGACGTGGCTAACACCGCAAATCTCTCTGCCGTCACCGTGGACAACTTTCACCTGCTACGCACGGACAGGACGGAGGAGAGCGGGAAGAAGAGGGTGGAGGACTAGCGCTGTTCGTGAACGAGAAATGGTGCAAACCTGGACACTGTACAGTGAAGGAGCAGATGTGTAACAAAGACATTGAACTGTTTGTTGTTAGCATGAGGCCATTCTACCTGCCCCGGGAGTTTTCACATGTCATCACACTGGCTGTGTATATTCCTCCCAGTGCTAACGCAGAGAATGCTTGTGACACTCTGCTCTCCTGCATCAGCTCTCTTTAGACTCAGCATCCAGAGGCCCTCTTCCTCACCACCGGGGACTTCAACCATGCATCTCCCTCATCTGTCCTGCCAACATACACCCAGTATGTGACCTGCCCCACAAGAGACAATAAAACTTTGGACTTATTCTTTGCCAACGTCAAGGAGGCTTACATCTCATTGCAACCGGGGGGAGAGCAGCGGTCAGCAGGTCTGCTGTGGGATGGAAAGTGCATGAGCTAGACACTGGTCTGCTGTGTAATGGAAGGCAAACAAATGGTGGAACGCAGAGAAAACTAAAAAGGTTGACGTGTGTGTGCGTGTGCACGGACAGGGGTGCGCAAGCATGAGAAGGGCGCATGTGTGCGGAGTGTTCGGAACACACTCTGTCACACTCGTGACTTTGTCACGGCCCATCCAAAATTCTATATTCCTGGCGCCTCTACTGGTGCGTACTTGCATCATGTGGCTCTGGAGCTGTTTTATTGTACCCATATATCATTTTTCCCCACACCCCTCTTTGCTGCCTGTTAAATGTGCCAAAGATTGCAAATGTTACCCACGTTGACAGTGCTTAAATCCAACGGTAGTCACAGATTGGTTGAGATGTCATCACCATATATGTACATGTACCGTCCCAGTCCAGCCTCTAGCAGCAAAGTACAGTCTGACATGGACACGCCCCCTTGTTAACGCTACTGCTAATGCTAAGACTGGGGGCAAGATAGGGCCCTAAGAGTTTAGAGGCACTGCAGTCCTGACCAAGCTTAGCTCGTGCATGTGGAGATGTGTCTTTGGCGGCTGAACTGTGGCGTGCACTGCTCCTGACAGATTGCCCCAGTGGCATTGAAGGATGGATTTAATACAGAGACTGAAAAGTTTGCAGTGAAGTTACTATTATTAAAAAACTCATATAAGATAAGATAAGATAAGATAAGATAAGATGAGATAAGATAAGATATGCCTTTATTAGTCCCACAGTGGGGAAATTCCAGTGTTGCAACGCACAGTTCAAGAACAGCAGGAAAATGGAACATGCAATAAAACAAGATAATAGATAATGGCTAAAAAAAATAATAATTTAGAAATAGACTTAAAGATAGACTCTAATTTTGTTCCAGTGGAGCAAAAATATAAAATAGAAAATATAAAATACCAAAAAAACTATTATGTACAATAAAAGTAACAGTGCAGCATATGAACAGAGTAAGTCTCAGTAAAGTGACTTCAGTATATTATGTTATTTACAGTAATATGACTATGTTTATGTACAGCAGCATTAGGATAAATATCAGTAAAGTGACATGAGTGAATTGTACCAGAGGTCTTCAGTATTGCACATAGATACAGTTGAATGACACATGTTCAGTGTTAACAGTGTTCATTGTACAGTCTGACAGCAGCAGGAAGGAAAGACCTGCGAAATCTCTCCTTCACACAGCGAGGGTGAATCAGTCTATCACTGAAGCTGCTCTCCAGAGCAGACAGGGCGTCCTGCAGGGGGTGACACTCATGGTCCAGCATAGAGATGACCTTAGCCAGGACCCTCTTGTCCCCCACCTGCTGCACTGAGTCCAGAGGACAGCCCAGGACGGAGCTGGACTTCTTGATGACCTTGTCCAGCTTCTTCCTCTCCCTCTCTGTGATGCTGCTGCTCCAGCAGACCACACCGTACAGGATGGTTGATGCCACTACAGAGTCATAGAAGGTCTTCAGGAGTGGCCCCCTCACTCCAAAAGACCTGAGTCTCCTCAGGAGATAGAGCCGACTCTGGCCCTTCCTGTACAGTGCATCTGTGTTGTGAGTCCAGTCCAGTTTGTTGTTCAGATGAACACCCAGGTACTTGTAAGAGTCCACTCTCTCAATGTCCCTTCCCTGGATGTTCACTGAGGTGACAGTAGAGTGGCGTCTGCGGAAGTCCACCACCATCTCCTTGGTCTTCCCTGCATTGATGATGAGGTGGTTCTGCTGACACCAGTCCACAAAGTCCTGCGCTAGTCCTCTGTACTCCACATCGTCATCATCCTTAATGAAGCCAATGATGGCAGAGTCATCAGAGAACTTCTGCAGGACACAGCTGTCCGTGTTGTGTCTGAAGTCTGCAGTGTAAAGGGTGAAAAGAAAGGGCGCGAGGACAGTGCCCTGGGGCGCCCCCACACTGCAGGTCAGTAGGTCAGACACGCAGTTCTTGGCTCTCACAAACTGGGGCCGGTTTGTGAGGTAGTCCAGGATCCAGTCTGCCAGGTCACAGTCCACACCGGCGGTCTCCAGTTTGTCCCTCAGGAGCAGTGGCTGGATGGTGTTGAAAGCACTGGAGAAGTCAAAGAAGAGAATCCTCACAGTGCTGCCGGGGTTCTCCAGGTGAGACAGTGAGCGGTGCAGCAGGTAGATGACGGCGTCCTCCACTCCGATGCCAGGCCGGTACGCAAACTGCAGCGGGTCCATCGCTGAGCTCACGGTGGAGCGGAGGTGGCCAAGGACCAGTCTCTCCAGTGTCTTCATCAGGTGCGATGTTAGAGCCACCGGCCTGAAGCTGCTGGGGTCTTTAGCGTGCGGTGTCTTAGGCACTGGTACCATGCAGGAGGTCTTCCAGAGTTGTGGTACCACCCTCAGCTTAAGGCTCATGTTGAAGACATGCTCCATAACTCCGCACAGTTCGTCTGCACAGGACTTAAGGAGCCTGGAGCTGATGCCGTCTGGTCCTGCTGCCTTCCTGGGTCTGATCTTCTTGAGCTCCAGTCTCACCTGGGCTCTAGAAAGTGACAGTGGCAGGCTGGGGGGATGGGTGAGTCCATGTGTAGTGGTGGGCTGAAGAGCAGAGGCAGAGGTGTGAAGAGGTGCAGGAGTTCCCCATTGTCCAGCTGGGGAGGTGAGAACTGGCAGCTGGGTGGGGGGAGTGGTGGGTGATTGATCAAATCTCAGGAAGTGAGAATTGAGCTCGTTCACCCACCACAGATCCCCCTCCGTCTGGGCAGGAGGTGCTTTGAAGCCTGAGATCGTCTTGAGGCTTCTCCACACCCCCTAGATGTTCTTCTGCTGCAGCTGCTGCTCCATCCTTCTCTTTTGGCTGGCTTGGCTCGTCCTGATTTTCCTCCTCAGCCTCTTCTGTGCAGCCTTCAGCTCCTCCTTGGTCCCTGACCTAAAAGCTCTCTTCTTCTCCTTCAGCAGAGCTTTTATGTCAGGGTTAATCCACGGCTTGTTGTTTGAAAAACACCGCACCGTCTGGGAGGGGACGATGTTTTCAAAACAAAAGTTGATGTAGTCCGTGATGCACTCTGTCACTGCATTGATGTCCTCTCCATGTGGGTCACAGAGCTCTGTCCACACTGTGGTGTCAAAACAGTCTCTCAGAGCCTCCTCACTCTCAGCAGTCCACTTCTTCACCACACGGGGCACCACAGGCTGTCTGTGCACAATAGGCTGGTACACAGGCCGCAGATGGACAATGTTGTGGTCAGCTCTACCCAGGGGAGGCAGTGGGGATGAAGAATAAGCCTCCTTGGCGTTGGCAAAAAATAAATCCAGTGTTTTATTGTCTCTTGTGGGGCAGGTAACATACTGGGTGTATGTAGGCAGAACAGGTGCAGGAGATGCATGGTTGAAGTCTCCAGAAATCAGGAAGAGAGCCTGTGGATGCTTTGTTTGGAGTGTGCTCGTACAGGAGTGCAGTGTGTCACATGCTGTCTCAGCATTAGCAGAGGGAGGAACATAGACAGCGATCACTATCACATGTGAGAACTCCCGGGGCAGATAATATGGCCTCATGCTAACAGCCAGCAGCTCAATGTCTCTGCTACACAGCTGTTCCTTCACTGTACAGTGACCAGCTTTGCACCACTTTTCATTCACAAACAGAGCCAGACCTCCTCCTTTCTTCTTACCACTCTCTGCCGTCCTGTCTGCGCGCAGCAGGTGAAAGTTGTCCATAGCAACAGCTGAATCCGGGATTTGCGGGGTCAACCAGGACTCCGTGAAAAGCATGATACTACTGTCTCTGTATTCCCGCTGATATCGCGTGAGCGCCGCTAATTCGTCCGTCTTGTTCGAAATAGACCGCATGTTTCCCGCGATGACAGAGGGGAGCACAGGTCTGAAGCGTCTTTTCTTTTCCCGGAGTTTGCGTCCGGCACGTCGGCCCCTGCGCGTCTTCCGTAGCAGCTCCGCCGGGATGTCATGGCGGTCTCGGGGGAACACTACAGCGCAGCGCAGCGCTAACAGCTGATCCTTTGTGTATACAATGGGGGGTCGCGGGCCCACGCACATCGCGCCGGTGAAAATTGGCGAAAATCCAACAAAAGAAAAGTTGAAGCGAAGCAGAACCAACGCGTTTCTGAAGTACTTAACTTTATACACACTATTTACAAAAAGTACAAACACACAAAGAAGGTAAAGAGCAAAAAAAGTTGGAAAATAGAGGAGCGCGATGCAACCAGCTGCGGCTCTCACCAGCGCCGGAAGTATAAGGGTGCTTGTGTCTGCATATATCTGTGAAACCCCTGGCTCATTATGGTATAATTTGTACATTTTAAATCACAATATTCACCTAAAAAAACATAATAAAAGAAACAAGGCCCAATCCCAATTCTCCCCCTTAGCCCTCTGTCTTTGTCTTAGCCCTACCCCTCTGTCTTTAAACAGAGGGGTAAGGCAAAGGGGTGTGTTTTAAACCCTTAGAAATGGAACACCCCTTTGCAGTCACAACAATATGACATTATTTTTAAAGTTTTGAAGTGTTGTGCTCCTTTTGAGTTTGTTTTAAATGAACTTTGCAAAAAGTCAAATGTTTTTTAAATTTTTAATTTTTTTTTAAATTACTATACTCTGTACAACATATGTAAATCAAATTTTAATCAACTGTAACACAAAATTAAAATGCTGCAGAGGTGGACGGAGTTGTAGAGGATGCCTGGTACACACAAAAAAGAAAACAAAATTAATACATAGTCATAGACATATATAGTTGTTCTGGTACCTACAAATATTATAGAATGTAATATATCTTATATTTTATTTTCAAATTCTCCCACTTTTTTGAAGCTTGTTGGGCTGACACAACTCCAACAAGTTCAGCCTCCTACAAGAAATTTCTAAACAAAATATAAATGTGATTAATAACATGCCATTTTTAATATAAATAGAGGATAATTTACAAGGCGAAACGAAACAATAATATTTTAGGCCATGCATGTTCGTAATACTTTACACATTCTACGTAACATGTGTATAGTTCTAAAAGCGCATGAGACGAGTTACGAGGCGAAATGAAAACATATACAGATACAGCAATATATTTTACACATTCTAGTCTAACATATGCGTATATAGTTCTTTTAGGCCATGTATGTTCGTAATACTTTACACATTCTACCGTAACATGTGTATAGTTCTAAAAGCGCATGAGACGAGTTACGAGGCGAAATACAGCGATATATTTTACACATATATGCGTATATAGTTATTTTAGGCCATGCATGTTCGTAATACTTTACACCTTCTACCGTAACATAGGCGAAATGAAAACATATACAGATACAGCGATATATTTTACACATTCTAGTCTAACATATATGCGTATATAGTTCTTTTAGGCCATGCATATTCGTAATACTTTACACATTCTACCGTAACAAGCGTATAGTTCTAACCGGGCATGTTACGATAAGCCGTATATGTCAGAAAGCGTAAATGCTGCCGCCATGAGTATACCTACAACTTTTCAAAAGTTACTACAGTTTTATACAACTTTTTATGAGGTTCTTGAGTGCAAAATACTCACATTTGTCCAATTTCTTCCCGATTGCTCGACACTTCCCGATTTCCGTGTTGCTTTTTGCTCCGACTTGCGTTAAGCCACGCCTATCCCCTTTGCGCAAAGGGTGCATCTGAAAAAGCTCTGCGCAGAGGGGTAGAACAGCCCTTCCCCTTAGCCCTCGCACTTACAGAAAAGAGTATTGGGATACCCCTCTGTCTCTCGTGAACGCGCACAACAGAGGGGTAGGGCTAAGACAGAGGGCTAAGGGGGAGAATTAAGACGCAGCCCAAGTCTGCTGACTTCCTTGTTAGAAAACTGCAGTGCCTAATGGGGTTTACGTTGCCTATATGTGCCAAAAATGACTAATTTTTGAAGTCTGAAAGAAGAAGAGAAGGGGAAAAGGAGCAAAGCTAAACTAAGGAAGATTCCTTCAAGCGATGGCGCGCATTGAAGCAGAGGGTCTAAAGACTGACACGTTGGTCGCTAAATTACTTCTGGACAGGTAACTTCTGCTTATCATTTGAAAACATACAGTATATTTACAGCAGTAACAGCGATTCTGAATGCGCACCAGCTATAAACAAGCAGTGTAAGCGTCAGGAGGAGGTGGGAGGAAGCGTTTCTACAGGCAGATACAGCAGCGAGTAAGTGCCCTGGCAGTGGGTGCCGCAGGTCCCGGCTGCAGGTCTGTCTGCTGCTTTGAGTTTCTCCTCGCTCTTCTCCTGTGTGGAGGTTTAGGCAAAAGTACCGTAGCTAGCCGCCGTTAGCCAGTGTGTGAATCAAAATAAGAGTCGTAGGATATCACCGGCAAACAATCATCTCTGGCTCCTTCAAGGAGGTGTTCATTCATGATAAAGTCACTTTGACACATAATTGTCTCTTTTTGAAAATGTTTAGTACAGACAAAAATATATACATAATTTGTTAAAGTAAAATCTGATGTTTTGTTTTTTGTTTTTTTTTAAATTAGCCTACACTGTTATTTTGTGGAAATAGCCTATATACATGTGTAACCAATACATTGCATATTGAGATCTGGTAAATCAGTAGAACATAGACTATAGGCATGAAATGACAGCTTCAGCCATTTGTAGCCATGAACATTTTGGCGGCTGCAGCAGCCATTTAGGTTTTGGCTGAGCTGGCTAGCCAGCCAATAACTTCATCAGCCAGCCATTATTCTCAAAAAAAAAAAAACGGCTTTGGGGTCTAAGCAGCTATAGAACATCTCATCATAATTACTGCTGAAAGCAATGTGTGGATGGGCAGCTACAACTGCTACGAGAGAGAGAGAACCAGACAGAGAGAGAGAGAGAAGAGAGGGAGAGAGAAGGAACATGAAAAATATGAAGAAAGAGAATGGGATAAAGAGAGATAGAAAGAGAGAGTGGAAGAAAGAAGAATATAGCGAAAAAGAGAGAAGGAGAAGGGGCTGCCTCATTAGATAGAGGCCCCTTCTAAAGAGAGAGAGAGGAAGAAAAAAAAGAATAGAGATAAAAGCAGAGAGGGAGAAGGGGCTACCTCATTAGATGTTGGAGCAGTCTGCAAATGCTTATCCCAGCTTTAAGAACTTCCCTTTCTTTTTACTGTTAGAACTCTGAGAACATGCACAAAGCAAACTCCTGTCTGAGCAGTGGATCGGGGGCTACACTGGGACTAAACCTGGAACTAAATCTGGACAAAACCTGAACTAAACCAGACCATTCAACCCCAGCGTGCTGAGGACATGTGCTGCACAGCTCACTGGGATCCTACACTTTCTCTTCACCCTGAGTCTGAAGCTTTAAAGGATATCCTATTCCATCAGGACTTAATGACTTCAGACCAGTTGCTTTGACGTCTCATGTCATGAAAGTGTTTGAGAAATTTGTTCTGGCTCAGCTCAAATCCCTAGTGGTAACATCCCTGGACCATCTACAATTTGCCAGTCAGTCAGTCAGTCAATCAGTGCCATTTAGGCGTGGAAGATGCAGTAATCTATCTCCTTCACCGGGCACACTCAAACCTGGATAGTGGATAGATCCTCACAGTGGCTCTGTGAGAATATTGTTTTTTGATTTCTCCAGTGCCTTTAACACAATCCAGCCCTTTCTGATGAGTGAGAAGCTGCTCAGGATGGGTGTCACATACTCCATTGTCTCCTGGATTACTAACTACCTGTCAGGCAGGCCTCAGTACGTGCAACTGGGGTTCACCCTTTCTGATACTGTAGTCAGTAATGTAGGAGCCTCCCAGGGTACAGTCCTGTCTCTGTTTCTGTTCACTCTGTACACCTCTGATTTCCAGTACAGCTCCGGGTCTTGCCACCTGCAGAAGTTCTCTGATGACTTTGCAGTGGTAGGGTGTATCAGAGATGGATAGGAGCTGGAGTACAGGACACTGATTGTAAATTTTGTGGAGTGGTCCCAGGCAAACCATCTGCTCCTGAACGTTGACAAGACCAAAGAACTGGTGATTGACTTCAAGTGAAAGAGGACATCAGTGGAGCCCATAACCATCCAGGGCCATGATGTGAAAATAGTAGACTGCTTTAAGTACCCTGGCGTCCATGTGAACAGCAGGCTGGACTGGAGGGACAACAGTTATGCTGTGTACAAAAAGAGCATGAGTAGACCCTAATTCACGAGAAAGCTCAGGTCTTTCAGTTTATGCAGCAAGTTATTGGAGATCTTCTACCAGGTGGTGGTGGCGGCCAGACATTTGTCACAGTGAGGGACAGGAGGACACAGGACAAACTGCTCTCCATCATGGACACTCCTGCTCACCCACTGCACCAAACTATAGAGGGACAGATAATACTGCCTACAACTGTACAACAACTCACCCACTGCACCAGACTATAGAGGGACAGAGGAGCTCATTTTCCAACAGGCTCCTACAGCTCCACTCAAACAGTGAGAGATACAGGACTACATTCATACCATACGCCATACAGATGTACAACAACTCACCCTTATGTAACAGATAAGCCTATGTTTCTGTCAATCATCATATCATCTTGCACTGTTTCCTTACGACCTCTTTTATATAACTGTGATATACTGCATTTATATTACATTTGTGTTCTACTTACTGTACATACATTTATATAATTTATTTCTTATTGATACCATTATCTTGCAATTTTTTATTGCTGCATATTTCAAGGTTTATTACCATTTAAATATTTAAACATAACCCTAAAACAGTGTGAAAGCCTAACCCTAAATGTGCCCACTTGTCCACAAAGATCATGCCACTTCAAGCAACAGAAGGATAAAAAGCACTGTGTGAAAGCAAACAGACTTGTGTGTGCTCTATTATAATAACAATTGCATTATTCATCACTATTAATACATTTGTTTCTGTTGAACAAATTTCAGTACAAATCTGCAATAATAATTACATTATTCATCAAATCAATACATTTGAAGCTTTATTAGCTCTCACACTCGTGTGAACATTTGATACTTTTACTTGAGTAATTTTTGCACACACACACACACACACACACACACACACACACACACACACACAGACACACACACACACACACACACACACACACACACACGAAACACATATGTGTTGTCTCAGAGTAATTTCATTGTAATTAGCTTCTCCCTTCAGGCAGATATAAAGCAGTGTCCACCAGCATCTGACCAGAACTGAAGAAGCAGCTTGGATGAGTTGCGAAACGTATTCGACCAAATAAACTCTGTCCAGTTGACAAATTAAATTTCTCCTTTTGCCATGGATTCTACCTGGACGACTGAGGGA
This sequence comes from Taenioides sp. WSHXM2023, assembly GCA_029959045.1. Classification (NCBI taxonomy): domain Eukaryota; kingdom Metazoa; phylum Chordata; class Actinopteri; order Gobiiformes; family Gobiidae; genus Taenioides; species Taenioides sp. WSHXM2023. Next base: position 352,380 of record CM057086.1, read on the forward strand.
TTCTACACATACCTCCTCTTTGAACAGTTGTGTCTATATTCTGAGGTTGTGCCATTTAGCTTCACACTCACATATTTTAAGCCTTTTAAGAATGCACAACAAAGGATTTAAAATGTGTAAATCTGAAGACAGCACTTGACAGTGCCCACTTTAACTATAACAGATCATTCACTACTCACTCCTTTCAGCAACTAATATGCTATATGCACAGTTCATGTCAATGCCATATTTCAGTAGATTTTTCAGTTTATCTGAAACATTTGAGCTCTTGGACTAAACAAGAGCAAGGCCCGACGCTACTGTTTCAAATTTTGCAGATGTAATCCTCTCAGTGTCCCCTCAGGCTCCCTTGGTGTGTAAGGGTGTACTGTGCAGTGGAGGGTCTCATTACCCCGGCAGCAGCAGGAGCTTGATGCTCCCCTGAGTGGAGGTAAGACTGTAATGACTGACTTTATGGTTGACTCAGTGGTTTGGCACTATGGTTACTGCTGCCCAGGGGAGGGGGGAGTAGGGGAGGGAGGCGGTAGTAGTGGAGGGATGGGGGGAACATGGAGATGCGGCAAAGGGGAGGGCAGTTTGACAGGGGCTTGTTAGGATGGTTTGGTATAAGAACGTATACCATTACAACTATAGGGTAAACCAGCAAAGCATGTATAGAGGGAGATAGACTGTCAACAAGATATGGAAATAGTTGTTTTGGAGGTGTGCAAAATCAGAATTATGAGCATGTTGTCTATAATAAGAAAACTGTCAGTAAGCTGAACATTTCTAATAAAAAATGGAACAAAAATTTGAATGAAATATCCCAAACAACAATGCAATTTCATATTTGAACCTCAACCAATACATTACAGGCAGATCTCTGATGCATAACAAAATGTATCTGAAAATCAAATATGATCTGATCATAAAAATCAAAACATATACTAATTATTCATTTGTGTCAATATTGACCCCCATTAAAGAAGACACTGTGCATGCGTCTGTTATAGTTATAACCTATGAGTCCAGTGAATTATGTTACATTTTGCATATTTTAAAGCACATTATTTATCTAAAACAACTTAAAGAATTAAATAAAACTAAAAGAAAAAAGTCCACTAGTCCGTTAGAAAACTGTGGTGCCCAATGGGAGCTGACATTGCCGTAAACATCATCACAATAATGTGCTGCATGCTGCAGGCCCCTCCTAGGTGCATATCATACTAGCGTTTAGCAGATTTTTTTTTTTTTTGTACCAAAACGACTATGCAACGTGTAAGAATCACTCCAAATACAACTTTGAATGTGAAAAATGGTAAGGGTAAACAACTATAACATGGTTAAAAGCTCTAAAAAGTCAATTTTGCATAATAACTTGAGATGTTAAAATGCTTTGGAATTATACACAGTTAGACTGGGCATTTTTTTTTTTTTTAATGAAATGATTGTATGTTTACACAAAATTATATTGCATTTCTATATTACTTTACATTCATTGCAGTGCAATTAATTTGCACTGCATTAATAAAGCTAGTGTCTAATTCAGGGTTTTCATTGTAGTACAAGAGGGGGTATTATGCGAAATCAACTTTTTGATGTTACTGATGAACAATAATGTTGTTCCCTCATCAAAAACATATGTGAAGTGGTTTTATATGTCACCCATGCATATTCAAGTAATATTGCAATCTCTCACGAGCACTAATCAGCCCTTAGCTATACGAGCTCACATTTCTTGTACAATGCTCTACCTCAAGCCTATTTAACCCATTCCTCCACATGGCTATTTTTCATTGCAAAAAAAAAAAAAAAACCCAAAAAAACCACTAATCTTCAGCTTCACAAACCTGACAATATATAATAATAATGATAATAATAATAATAATAATAATAATAATAATAATAATAATAATAATAATAATGTGTTAGCAGTGATGTAAAGGCTACGAATTGGTGGAACTCAGTTTCCTGTTAAAATGTTTGTTCTTTGTTTTTGATTTAAATAATTTAATTTATTACTCATTTATTTTCTTAATTTCAATAATGCATTATGTTTTTGTGTTACCTTATTTCAGTAATGTACTATGTGCCATATGAAGTTAACTCAAAGTTGCAAATCTTTTCTAAGTCTTTGGAAAAGTTAGAAATAACCTGATGGTTACACTTAGGTCGTATAGCAGCCTGATGTTTACATGCAGTTCAGATAACCACAACACAAAATACTTCTATAAAATCCCCTTGGTCGACCTGTGGTCCTCACAGGCCATGCAACTTCACAACATGCTGAGTGCAGACTGTTATCGCAACACTGTGGTTTCACTCGATACCTCACCTAAAAGTACAGATCTTTTGTCTTAACGATCTAATGTCTTAATATGATGTGTCAGATGGAGAAAAGACGATATCTCATGATCACCACATCAGTGACCTACCACAGGATGTTTGAACTATAAAGAAGACCTGATTCACAACTAAGCAGCCTTGGTAAGACTTGGGACCTTGGGGTTGTAAGATGTGGGCCTTATATCTGTGTAAGTTTTCAAGGTATAGGTTCCATCGTGGTCCATGTGCTCTTGTACTTGTTCTGATACAGCTCAAGATCATTCTGAAGCTATTCAGGAAAGGTTAATTTCTGTCCTATCAATGTATCTTTTTAGCATCTGAGTTTGAATACTTTTGACAATCCTATTTAATAATGCCACTGTCTTTGTTATAAAGGAAGAGTAGGTTCACTTGCTGCCCTAACTGAAAGTTAGAAGACTTTCAACAGTACTGAAAGACCCCAGGTAAGCCTCAATTGCATCTGTTTTCACCTTCAGTTCAAACCAGCCTACTTCCCCATTTTCCAGCATCCTCGTGGGAGCTCCTCTCTTACCTTGCTCCCGGCTCAGGTTGCGAACACTGCTGAAATCTTCCATTTGAGATATTCCCCAAAGAAATGGTCATGGTCCATCAGGGCAAGCCCAGATGATCAGAAGGACCACACCTGTCCAGCAGCTCTTTCCTCTTAGCCCCCATACTCACAAGCCCCAGCAAGCAAGCGCTTTTGTCTCAGCCAGAGAAGTGTGTCATTCTGTGCCTCTGCTCCTTACTGTACACAGAGGAGGGAGGGGGCGAGAGAGAGTGAAGGAGAGGGAGGCAGAAGTGTGAGGAGGAAAGATGGAAATGGGCAGGGGAAAACAAGGAAGAGGAGGAAAGGGAGGGAGACGAAAAGAGGTGAGAAAGAGAGGGGGCAGGGAACAGAGAGAGAAAGAGAGGGAGAGTAAGAGGGTAGAAAAGAAAGGAGAGGGAGAAGAAGGAGGAGGGGATAGAGAGTAGAGAGGGGGCAGGGGAGAGACAGAGAGAAAGGTAGAGGAGAGAGGTTGAGCAGGAGGGAAGGGAGGGGCCCTGTAGCAGCTTTGGGAGAGCGCTCAGTTGTAGTGGAGCACTTAAGAGGCCATCACCTGGAGAACTGCGAGTGCAGAGGGGAGGAGCAGGGAGAGGAGGGCAACCAGAGGGAGGGGGTGAAGCATTTCTGGACCAGTAGAAATTATATCTTTTATTGTTTTTCATGCAGTTTTTCAGACAAGTACAATGAAGACAAACAGCACAGATGATTACAGAAGTGATAGCTCTTATGTAGACAGCATCAATGCCTTGCAAGGTCAATTCATGAAATCTCTGATGTACTGTGTAATACTGTGGGTGTGTCCCGGGGCTCCACCTTTGGTCCTCTATTATTTAATCTATTTATCAATGATCTGCCTGATGTGTGCGCTTACAGCATCATGTATACGCTGGTAACACCATAGTCTTTGTCCAAGCAAAAACAAAGCAGCAGGCTACGGAGATGCTGTCAACTGCAATGGTGACAGTCTATGATTGGTTAAAAAACTCATGTTTACATCTCAATGTCAACATCTGACCAGAACTGAGGAAGCAGCTTGGATGAGCTGCGAAACGTATTCGACCAAATAAACTCTGTCCAGTTGACAAATTAAATTTCTCCTTTTGCTATCTCAATGTTAGTAAAATTATGTGTATGTTTTTTTCTCAAAGTGTGCTAATGGAGAGCGTGATCCAGTAGTTATGATAGACGGGCAAGCCCTACAAGCGGTACAAGAAGTAGTACTAGTAGGTTTCACAATGGATGCTCAATTATCATTTAAAAAGCATATCGAAAATGTAAGAAACTAAATAAAATTTAATTTGATGAATTTTAAACACATTAGAAAAAATGCAACTACAGAGGCTTCGAAATTGTGTCAACATGCCATCATTCGATCTTATATAAACTACTGCCTGACGGGCTGGAGCCAGGCAAACAAGACCACACTGCTGCCTATAAAGGCTCTATAAGAAGATTCTGAAAACACTAGATCAAAAATCAAACTTGTATTATCACTGTCAAATCCTGAGCAATATACATTTTTTTAATATGGAAAACGTATTTATTTACCCGGACATTAATCTGGTCTATGGTCCATGGTTTTGCTCCACCCCCATTAAAATTGTTCATACAGTTACTTTTAAATACAAACACTGGTGCATGGAGCAGAGGAGACTGTGAAAGCCCATTTAGAAAGTCTTCAGTCGGCCTTTTCAGTCTGTGCCAGACACTCCTGGAATCTGGTCTCCACAGAAATAAGGAACATAACCTCCATCTAGAGCTGCAGTAGATCTGTGAAACAATGGCTTCTGGACAGTCATGTGAACATAACATGGACTCATCTGTGAGTGTTTCAACATCACAGCAAATGTCTCCGTCTGGTTGTGTGATTATAATTTGTCTATTGCCTTTAATCTGTGGACTGTGTAATCTACTACTGTCTGTACTGTGTGTATTGTGTAATCTACTACTGTGTGTGTTTTTAGAATGTTCTTATGTTACTAACATGACACATTTTGTATTCACTGATCTTTAATGTCTCTAGAGATGGACTGAATGTTTTGTGCCTATGTCCTGTTTCTTGTGTTGCCCTAAACTGGTCAATAGGATGACAGACGAACCTAAGCCTGCGTGGCTAACTCTGGTACATTTACATGGTGTGCTAACACCATCCATACATTTTGTTCTGCTTATCCAGGGCTGGGTCGCGGGGGTAGCAGTCTAAGCAGGGACTCCCAGACTTCCTTCACCCCAACTCCTCCGGGGGGACCCCAAGGCGTTCCTAGGCCAACTGAGAGACATAGTCCCTCCAGCATGTTCTGGGACTTCCCCCGGGCCTCCTCCAGGTGAGACATGCCTGGAACACCTCCCGAGGGAGGCCACCTGGAAGCTTCCAGGATGCATCTGGAACAGATGCTCGAGCCACCTTAACTGGCTCTTCTCAATGTGGAGGAGCAGCGGCTTTACTCCTCCTGAGTTCCTCACCCTATCTCTAGGGGTGTGCCTGGCCACTCTGCGGAGGAAACTCACTTTCACCGCTTGTATCTGCGATCTTGTCCTTTCGGTCATTACCCAAAGCTCAAGGCCATAGGTGAGGGTAGGAACGTAGATTGACCGGTAAATAACCACAATGGTCCAATACAGTGACCACATCTGTCAATCTCAAGCTCCATCCTCCCCTCACTCTTAACAAAACCCCGAGATACCTGAACTCCTCCACTTGAGGCAGGGACTCGCCACCCAGAGAGGGCAAGCTACCTTTTCCGGTCAAGAACTATGGCCTCGGATTTGGAGGAGCTGATCCTCATGTCCTGATGAAGCCAACTGGACAATATCATCTGCAAACAGCAGAGATGAGATCCTGTGGTCCCCAAACCAGATCCCCTCCAGCCCCTGACTGCGCCTAGAAATTCTATCCATAGATACAATGAACAGAACTGGTGACAAAGGGCAGCCCTGGCAGAGTCCAACATTGCACCGGAAACAGGTCCAAATTACTGCGAGCAATGCAAACACAGCCCCGGAGCCTTGCCACCGAGGAGCTTGCTAACCACCTCAGTGACCAGCCTTCGTCACTGAGGTGATGTCCATCGCCTGGGGACTCGTCCATCACCCTTCAGCCAGGGTGATGGACGAGTCCCCAGCCTCTGCTTCCTTCTCAGAAGACGTGACGGTGGGATTGAGGAGATCCTCAAAGTGTTCCTTTCATCATCCGACAACATCACCAGTCGAGGTCAACAACTCTCCACCCAGACTGTAAACAGTATTGGTGAAGCACTGCTTCCCCCTCCTGAGGCGTTGGACGGTTTGCCAAAATTTCTTCCGTCCGATAGTCCTCTTCCATGGCCTCCATGGCCTCTCCGAACTCCTCCCAACCCCGTGTTTTTGCCTCTGCACCTGCCGGTGCGGGAATCCCACGAGCCAAGAAGGCCCGATAGGACTCCTTCAGCCTGATGGCATCCCTTACTTCTGGTGTCCACCACCAGAGCATTGCAGCCCTTCACTAGAAAAGTTGCATAGTGCATCATAATAAAAAAAAACAAAAACACACAAATTATTGATAAAAATAATGAGAATTTTTAGATTCTTTTGTTCAGTTTGGATCAGTCCATGTGTTCACACTGTTATGCTGATGATGACGGAAGCTGATATGCTGTTATTGGCTTCCTAATATCAGTTCAGCCAATATCCTGGCTGGACATAAAAATCGATGCCTATTTACTGGTCAAAGTTGGCCCAGAAAGTCTCATAATGTTTGAATGTTAATTTATAGCTGTTACTTGAAAGAGCTACATAACACATGTACCAGTTTTATCTTATTTTAATTTAGTTAGTTTTACAGGAAATAAATGGTATTTTCAGTCTCTGCACTGGTATTGGTTGATAAGCCATAGTAACAAAAGTGGTACTGGAAGTGAAAAAGCAGGATCATACATCCTTAGTAATTGCACACTGCGTTATCTGGCTGGCTTCTCAAAGTAAATAAACCCATCTTGAACAGCTCTTTCAAATGATCAGATCCCAAAGATTTCCTTGTTTTAATATCCCTAAATGAGCTTGTAGAAGGGCTTGAGTAGGAGAGGATGAGCAGGAGTTATGCAGACGTGAGGAGGAGAGGGAAGAGGCGCGAAGGAGGCCAAGTGTGTGATCCGTGCTATTTTCAGATATGCAGTATGCACACAAAATCACATGCATTTTTAGACTCCACTAAAACAATATGGACTGGGGAAATCTAATGAGCCCCAGAAGAGAGTGTGAGGTACAACACATTTACAGCCACAAAAGAACTAAAGAGTGTAGAATCAGCCAGGGAACTGTGTCTCCTCAGGCATCCTCATGTTGTCTGTTAGTGACTACATGTTTGTATAATTATTGCCATGTTTTAGTTACAACAGAATAAGGATGACCCAAAACATCAGGTGAGTTCATTCGGGGTGTACAAAGTAGTGGTCCAGAAAATTATTCAAGCAAGAGTGAAAAGTATTTGGGGAAAATACTATTAAAAATGTAAGGACACAACATGAAATAATGAACAAAATTTGGTAGCCATTCCACAATAATACCACAAAAAATATCATAATAATACATAAACACCTGAAGGATTGGTGTGTAAGAAACAGAAATGTTTGAATCCTGCCCCAGGGGAGATATTTTTCCTAACAAAGCATTCTTTCCCTTCATCACATCAGTGTCGCTCAATCTCCAAGCACCAGTTTTTGTGGAGGTGCAAGTCCACTCACTGTAAGGACACATGTTTTCTGTGTTCTTCACTGCTATAAAAACATACATTTTTCTGTTCTGTTTTTGTTCAAATTGGGATACACGCGTGTAAAAACACAGTAACTATGAGTAACTCATGTATGCTACATGTAGGATTTGACTAAAGATAGAATATATTGTTTTGTATTTTTGTGTCCCAGTTTTGAAATCTATGAATATAGTAAGCAATAAATTGTTGTGTCCTTGAGCAAAACATGAGCCTTGTTGTGAATGAGCTGCCATGCCTCAGCCTGCCAAAAGAAGAAGAAAAATCTCGCAATATGAACAGCAACTTTTAAAGGGAAATGCATTGTTATACAAATAGCTTACACATAGACAGTTGACATTTGGACGTGGAACTCTAAACTCTCATATCATTGACAAATGTTGAATACATTTGGTAGTCCCACTTAGACAGAAAATGTATTGTAGTTTTAGTACCACTGACCACATATTAGGGGTGTGCTATAATGTCAAAATATTGATATACTGTGATACTAAATTAGGCGACACAGTATCATTATCGTCGGCTGTTGTATGTATAAGTTTTTTTGGTATCTTTTACTAAATTATTTTGGGACATGAGCAATGTATCAAGTATTATATTGAAGTGTGAAGGACCCTGCACTTCCAGTCTTACCGCATATTCTCCAGTAGTATTTGAGTGGCCATCACAGTTCTGCAAATAGATCTCTTTCCAGCGACTGTTAATCGGGGGGGGGGCTGTGTGGAGCTCCATGTTTTATTCATCAAAGAGCCGCCCGCCGCGTGGAGAGAGGCTGCTGAGAGCAGAGGGAAGGGAAGCCAGGCGTGATCGAGGCTCTCTGGACTACCATGAGTGTATGCATAGGGACCAGCTGAAGAGCTAGGACAGGGGTCGGCAACCCGCGGCTCCAGAGCCGCATGTGGCTCTTTCATCGTTCTGTCGTGGCTCCCTGTGACTTTGGAAAATAATAATGAGTATTTAATTGCATTGTATTTTTATTTTAGTTTGTTCGTTTTTAAATGTAAATCTAAAATTGTAGATAATGGTAATCTTGTAACATTTAAATAAAACGTTTATCAGAATCAAAATCAGAATCAGAATCAGAAAGCTTTTATTGCCATTGTCAGTGAACACAATTCACAGACTAGGAACTTGCATTGGTGATGAGGTGCAACATAGAACACTGAATATTAATTTATTTATTTATTTATTTATTTATTTATTTATTTATTTGAAAGGGACAGTGCACATTAATGAACATATGATACATATGTAAATATGCCAGATTATAGCCACAGGCTAATTTCCATCTGTTGTCCCTGGACAGGTTGATGGTGCCAATTAAAAGGTCACACAAACAATAAAACAAGAGAACAATACATTAAAAACACAGATTACACACAGGAGCGATTCACAATAAAAAAACTCAGGAGAGTTACACAATTCATATTGCACTAGTCCTAAAGTGCAAAGTGTATTGCACAAGTCCTAAAGTGCTGAGTGCTGAATGTATTGCACAAGTCCTAAAGTGCTGAGTGCTGAATGTATTGCACAAGTCCTAAAGTGCTGAGTGCTGAATGTATTGTACAAGTCCTAAAGTGCTGAGTGCTGAATGTATTGCACAGGTCCTAAAGTGCTAAGTGCACTGCACCAGTCCTAAAGTGCTAAGTGTATTGCACCTGCCCTAAAGTGCTTAATACATTGCACCAGTCCTAAAGTGCTGAATGTATTGCACCAAGCCCTAAAGTTAATAATATAAAGTAGAGATATCACTATTAAAAAAAAAGATAATATAATAATAAAGTATCACTATTAAAAATAAAGTAAGAGCATGCAAAAGATTAAGATATATAATAAAAAAAATAAAAATAGTCAAGTATATACAGAGCATCAGAACAACAGTGCATGACGTGACATGACTTATTTAAGGTGACAGGTGTTATAAAGTGTCCATCTTAGTACAGGTATTATAAAGTGTCCTTAGTACAGATGTTACAAGTGTTCATAAAGTGTTTATGAGTCCAACAGCAGAGGGGAAGAAACTGTTCTTATGGCGAGAGGTTCTGGTCCGTATGGACCGTAGCCTTCTGCCAGAGGGAAGTGGCTCGAATACTCCGTGTCCAGGGTGAGAGGGGTCAGTTGCTATCCGGCCTGCACGCCCCCGAGTCCTGGAGACGTACAGGTCCTGGAGAGATGGAAGGCTACAGCCGATCACCTTCTCAGCAGAGCGCACAATGCGCTGCAGTCTCTGTCTGTCCCTGGCAGTGGCCCCAGCGTACCACACAGTGCTGGAGGAGGTGAGGATGGACTCAATGATGGCCGTGTAAAACTGCACCATTATCTGAGCAGGCAGCTTGGCTTTCCTCAGCTGCCGCAGGAAGTACATCCTCTGCTGGGCTTTCTTGATGAGGGAGCTGATGGTCGGCTCCCACTTGAGGTCGTGGGTGATGCAGGTGCCCAGGAAGTGGAAAGAGTCCACAGTGGTGATGGGGGAGTCTGTCAGGGTGAGGAGAGGCAGGGGGGCTGTGACTTTCCTGAAGTCCACGATCATCTCCACTGTCTTCTGGGCGTTGAGCTCCAGGTTGTTGCTGCTGCACCAGGACACCAGCTGGTCCACCTCCCTCCTGTAGGCAGACTCATCGCCGTCCGAGATGAGCCCGATGAGGGTGGTGTCATCCGCAAACTTAACCAGTTTCACGGAGTCGTGGCTGGAGGTGCAGCAGTTGGTGAAGAGGGAGAAGAGCAGGGGAGAAAGTACACAGCCCTGTGGAGATCCTGTGTTTATAGTCCGAGTGTCCGAGACATTCTTCCCCAGCCGTACGGACTGCCTCCGGTCCGTCAGGAAGTCAGTGATCCACCTGCAGGTGGAGTCAGGCACGTTGAGCTGGGCGAGCTTGTCCTGGAGCAGAGCAGGGAGGATGGTGTTGAATGCAGAGCTGAAGTCCACAAACAGGATCCTGGCGTAGGTTCCCGGGGAGTCCAGATGCTGAAGGATGAAGTGGAGGGCCAGGTTGATGGCGTCGTCTACAGACCGATTTGCTCTGTAGGCGAACTGCAGAGGGTCCAGGAGGGGGGAGGTGAAGGACTTGAGGTGAGGCAGAACCAGGCGCTCAAATGACTTCATGACTACAGACGTCAGCGCCACAGGTCTGTAGTCATTAAGTCCAGTGATCCTGGGCTTCTTGGGGACGGGAACAATGGTGGACAGCTTGAAGCAGGCTGGGACATGGCATAACTCCAGGGAGGTGTTAAAGATGTCCATGAAGACAGGAGCCAGCTCTTCAGCGCAGTGTCTCAGGGTGGAAGGAGAGACACCGTCTGGACCTGGGGCTTTCCGTGGGTTTTGCCTTTTAAATGTCTTAGTCACATCCTGCTTGGAGAGTGTGAGGGCAGTGGGGGAGGAGGAGGGGTCTGAGGTGGGCTTGGCCGCAATGTCCATTGTAGTCAGTGGGGTGGGGTGTGAGACTTCAAATCTAGCGTAGTATAATATTTTTGTCGCTCAAAACATGCGTCAAAGCCGCCGATGTGCGCCACCCAGCACACACTGGCAGCCCGGACTTACCGGCACCTACATCAGCAGTATGATTTTTGGCCCAATGATGGATAAATCCAAGAAAAGTTTCTGAAGAAAACAGAACGCTTAATGCTACCTGGGCAGATTCATTTGCTTTCACGGCTGATGAGACTGGTATACGCGGTACACGTGATAAAATGATGACGGAACACAGAAGCAGACGGCATTTTTGGTTCGCTGCGGGTGGATAATGTTGTGAGATGTGTATGACTCATGTGTGTGTAACCCAGGTTAGAAAATGCGTCTAAACTGCGTGAGATGAAAATTGTACTCCTACGTCAAGTCACGTGAATACGCACGTACACAGTACGCACACGCAGCGTGCGGGTCAGCCAATAGCGTTCCTCGTAGCGCCTTATACAAGCCTCTTGTGTCTGCTCTCCCGTATTTGGGAGTTGGGGAGAGGAGCCGCAGGACTGCTGTACAGGTTAGTCGTAAGAAATTGCTAATACTCGCGCTAAAATAATGTTCACTCTAAAACTAAAACCATACATTGCACTTTTAGAAGTCTCTTGCTGCCGCGGAAGTGCAGTTCGGGCTGCAGGTGGATTATAAAGCGGGATTGGTGAGTCTGTTTGTTCATATAATAGTGGTTAGCATTAGCAACAAGCTGCCGCTAGCATTTTTACACTTGTTTACATTGTTTTCTGATTGATTGTCAAATATGCATTCGTATGTTAATGTTGTGCCGTATAGGCCATTATACTCTTCATATATTACTTAAGAGCCATTCTTAAGATAATTTGGGTATTGTTTTTAAGTGCAATTTGTTCTATGTTGTATTTATAATGTGCCTTTAAACAAGGGTATTATTTGGTTACTTGCACTGTTGTAAATAGTATTGTAAATTATTGTGTATACACAGAGATTTAATTAACTGAATTGTTAACTAGTTGACTTATTATTTTTTGTTACTGATGGGAAATCCTGTTTATTACCATACAGGCCAGGTGTGCCCAGTCGGGTACAAACCCATATTGATGGCGAGCTAGAACGGCCCAGAACCTCACCGAACTGTTCATCTCAACGTTACCCTTCTGCGGTCTGGTAGGAGGCTTGATACAGCCAGTCACTCCCTACACCTTTACACCATACGCCACTACTCGCATTCCACAACCCAGTTAAGTGCTCAAAGGACAATTCATAACCTCAGTCATTACTCCGGACTCTCACTTCACTACTACAAGTGGAAAGCAAAAATCGTGGTAACTGTTGTTGTTGGGGATTATGCTGGACTGATCAAATGTTGTTACTGTCAAGTACTTCATTCTGTTCAACCTGTCTATATTGTGGGAAACGCATTTAGTCTGATAATCTGCAGATTGTATATACTTTGGTTTTTTGTTTTGTCTCACTGTTAAGCACTGTTAATATACGGCACCAGCCACCAAATCAAAATCATTGTCTCCGTGTTTTACTGTCACGCACCTCCAAGAGCCGATACCCATCTTCTAAACTAGCCTACAATAACCTTCGTTCTTCTTTTGGCCAGCATCTACACATATGCTACATGTGCATGGAGTAGTGTGTGTAGCGTGAGCGTGAGTAAGTGACTGCGTGCACACCCCCTGGGCACGCGCGTTTTGAATGAGCCTGCGGCACGTGCGGTGCTGCCCGGTATGTAGCGAGGGGAGAGGTGGCGACCGGGGATCAAGTACTCGATGCACTTAAGTTAATAAACGGGGTTCTTGAGAGACAGTCTGAAGTGTTTGTCCTGACTCACCAACTCACAACTACGGCAAGGTTCGGACAGGGAGTTGCACCCCGGGGGGAAAAACCGAAGGCGGACGACCCTCCGGCCCTGGAGAGAAGAGCAGCTCTCCCCTGCGTCCTCTGACCACGGTCCGATGGCTGAAGCAGGAAAGGTTTAGCAACACTGGCGACCACGAAGGGACCCTCTGCTGTTGAAGGAGTGGTGAGCAGGATAAAAGAAAAAAAAAACCCTGACATTGGCAACTTACCTCAAGTGACTGTAATGCGGCTGTAATAGCATCGCTACAAGCTAAAACCAACATGGCCGTGGCTCGCTATCCCCGCGATGTTTATGGTCTCCAAACAAACTACTCCAATCCATTCATGTCGCTAACAAACATCCAGGATAGAGACCAAGGTACTGGGGACGCTTATGAAAACAGGGCTGAGCCAAAATGCGAACATTATAACCCCTTTTTGTGTGGAGAGAGTTGCGTGGCTAATGCTAACTCATCGGCCGGGGGAGAAGACTTGCTCGCGCCGCAGCCCCGCTCAGTTTGCCCGCACAAACCCTTTTGTTGAGCCTGAAAGTCAATGTCACGGCTCCAAGGAACACTCCGGCGGGTACATGTCCCAGTGTCCTGCATCCATGTCATCAAAGGTGCATTATCCAAACACAAATCCTTTTTCCTCTGGTCACCTGGGTAGTTATGTACACAGCACCCCAGCCCAGTCCAAACCAGCAGCATGTACGATTCCTATGCAGTACCTTTGCATTAACCCACAGGAGACTGTTACACATAGTCATTTCCTAGAAAATCAACCCTGCCACTCATATCCACACAAGAGACACTCTGTAGCCCCCCACCCTCCTCCATCTGACAGTGAAGAGGACTGTGACTACAAAGAGAGAGTCCCCATGCTGTGTCCAGGCCAGTATGACGGCAGCACACCATGGAGAGAGTTTCTGCACAGATTCGAGAGTTGTGCTGAGGCTAATCACTGGTCAGGAAAGACAATGGTAACCCAACTTAAATTCTGCCTGGTCGGAGCTGCAGGGGCTATTGTCCACAGAAATCGTCGCTCATCCAAATGGGACTACCGCCGCCTGCTGGAGGAACTCGAAACTGCATATGGCCCTTCTTCAGACCACGCAGCGGCTGTAGCAATAGAGCTAAGGCAGAGAGTACGCAAGGCTGGTGAGGCTCTTCATGTATACAGAGATGATATTTATGGCAAAGTAGCTGTAGCTTATGGGGATTGGTCAGGGGCTGAACAAGACGCCATAGCTGTTGAAGTTTTCACAAATGGCTTGGGTGATGCAGACATAGTCCAAAAACTGTTGGAGAAACGCCCATCCACACTCGCCAGAGCTTATGAGATAGCTCATCGTTATGAGACAACGAAAAGAGCTGCATCTTACGTCACCAGTGTCATGCAGCCAGGAGCCCACAATCTAAGTGACCGCAAGCCCCGTACTGCTGTTGTCAGGGAGAAACATGAGACTGTTTCTGCTCCGTCTGCACCAGCAGCCAGTTCCTCAACCAAGCCATTTGTCCCACGCACACCCATCAAAACACCAAAGCATCGCAAAAACTTTAAAAGGGGTGACATTCGCTGTTACAACTGTAATGGTTGGGGCCATAAACAAAGCCAGTGCTCATCCCCTCAAAGAACTGATTCAATTTGGCCGAGCACCCCTCAAGAGAGACTACAACCCACCGTGCTCCACCTTAAGGCTCAGAGTCGTGAAATGAGCATCCACATGCGCATCTATGAGTTGGAGGTGTGTGCTATTTTGGACAGTGGAGCTCAAAGAAGTGTGCTGCCTTTATCCCACTACAATGCCATTCACCCTGACATGAGACGCCCACTCACATCGTCTGTTGTAAAGACTTTGCTTGGTGTGGGACCTGGGGATGTGCCTGTGCTGGGTGAGGCCAAACTTCCTGTCAACATTAACAACCGTCAAGTGGAAGTTTCCTTTCTTGTGGCAGACATAGCAGGCAACGAGGTATTGCTTGATCACCCGTTCCTCACCCAAGCCGAGGCCCGCCTTGATTTCGGTAAGCATCGCATTGTCTTGTTTGGAGAAGAAGTGTCCTATTTCCACCCAGAAACTGTCTCCAAATCACATGCTGTAAGAGTAGCCAGAACTGTAGTGGTTGAGCCTGGTCAAGAGTATTTGGTCCGGGGCACTGTGCATCTTGATGAAGCAACTCAGGGAGACATGATGCTGAGTCCGACCAAAGGCTTTGTTGAGAAGCACAAAGTACTCATTGCCAGAGTCCTTGTTAATGCACAGCCCACCAGTGTTGTCCCACTACGCCTCTTTAACCCTGGCAACCAACCTGTGACTATTAAAGAAGGTGCTATTGCAGGCCTCCTTCAGCCAGCTGAAACTGTCCCACCATCCAGTGACTCTACAGACTCTTTGATTGACCCGCCTGCAGTCCCAGAACATCTCCAGGAGCTCTATGCTCAGAGCTCTCAGGACCTTAATGACAATGAAAAGAGAGAACTAATGAAAATGTTGTGTGCATATGAAAGTGTGTTTTCCAGGGGACCGGGTGACCTGGGCCGGACTAGCCTCGTCCAACACGACATCCTAACTCGGCCGGGAGCCCCAATCAAGCAGCCCCCTCGTCGGATGGCTGGAGAGAAACAGCTAAGTGCAGACCAGCAGCCAGAGCCTACGTAGTGACATCGCCACCCGCAGCCACAGCAGCTGGGCCTCGCCCATCGTTATGGTACGTAAAAAAGATGGAACTTACCGCCTCTGCATTGATTACAGGGCACTCAATGACCGCATCCAAGACACGCTGGACACGCTCTCCACTGCCAAATGGTTCAGCACTTTGGACCTTGCCTCAGGGTACTGGCAAGTTGAACTCACACCAAGAGCCCGCCGTGCAGCTGCCTTTTGTACCCAAAATGGACTATTTGAGTGGAACGTTATGCCATTTGGTCTTTGCAATACGCCGGCGACATTCCAGCGCCTAATGGACCGCGTCCTGGCTGGCATGCAGTGGGAGACCTGCCTTGTCTACCTCGATGATATCATCGTGCTGGCCAGGGACGTGCCCGAGATGCTGCAGAGGCTGCGCCAAGTGTTAGAAAGACTCAAACAGGCAAATCTCAAACTCAAACCCACTAAATGCTGCCTTTTTCGCCGCCAAGTTGCTTATTTGGGTCACATTGTGTCAGAGCACGGTGTGGCCACAGACCCCAACAAAGTCCACAAAGTCCTGGCATGGCCCACTCCCACCACAATCCAAGACATCCGACGCTTTATTGGTCTCGCCTCCTACTATCGCAGGTTCGTGAAAGACTTTGCCTCTGTTGCCGAACCGTTACACAACTTGACCAAAAAGAACGCACACTTTCACTGGCACGCTGAACACCAAGACGCTTTTGATACACTCAAGCACCCGTCTTGGGTTACCCACTGGACCATGGCGAGATGATCCTGGACACTGATGCCAGTGACATAGGCATTGGCGCTGTCCTGTCACAAATGCAGGATGGTGCAGAACGTGTGTTGGCCTACGGTAGTCGCAAGCTGGCCAAGGCTGAACAGAACTACTGTGCAACAAGAAGGGAGCTGCTAGCCATTGTTGAGTTCACATCACACTTCCGACAGTATCTCCTCGGTCAGCCCTTCAAGGTACACACTGACCATAGCAGCCTGCGTTGGCTAACGCGAATGAAAGAGCCAGAAGGTCAGTTAGCCCGGCGGCTAGAGAAGCTAGCAGAGTACAACTTTACAATCATTCATCGTCCAGGTCGCTTACACACTAATGCTGACAGTCTCTCTCGCAGACCCTGCCGCCAGTCCTGTCCTTGTAAACTGCAGGACCCCTCCTCCCAGACAAAAGCCACAAGTAATCAGGCAATCCAGTGTGACATGGACTCCGACTCCAGATCCCTGTTGCTGAGTCCGGTGGGGGTAGAGATATGCCCAGCAACTAAAGCAGCTGTGAGTCCGGTGGGGGTAAGCAGAAACACAGAAACTAAAACTGACACTTTAAAATCGAAAGAGACAATCTATGTGACGAATACAAATGAGACCACACTTTTCCCTGGCTGGACCATGGAGGAGCTGCGTGAAGCCCAAGCCTCTGATTCAGACATTGCACCAATCCGAGCGTGGCTGGAGGCCAACACTGAGCGCCCCCCATGGACCACAGTCTCCCCATGCAGCCCAGCCACTAAAACTTACTGGAGTCAATGGAAAAGGCTGTATTTTAGAGAAGGGGTTCTGGTCCGCCGCTTTTACTGCCTGGATGACACCCAGTACTATCCTCAAATAGTTTTGCCACGCAAGCTACAGCCTGATGTTATGCGCCAGATGCACGAGGGGCCAGTAGGTGGACATTTTGGTGTTGAACGTACAGTGGCCAGACTCAGAAGCAGATATTACTGGTACCACATGAGAGAAGACGTGGCCCTCTGGTGCCATACGTGTACCAACTGTGCATCCAGGGCCAGATCTCAAAAGACACCAAAAGCTCCCATGGGAATGGTCAGAGTAGGAGCCCCTATGGAGCGCATTGCACTGGACATTATGGGCCCACTCAATGAGACAGATTGCAAAAACCGCTATGTGCTTGTAATACAAGAGTATTTCACCAAATGGATTGAAGCGTTCCCTATTCCAGATGAAAAGGCAGTAACTGTAGCAGAAATTGTGGCAACTGAATGGGTGTGCCGCTACGGAATGCCTCACTCTTTGCACAGCGATCAGGGACACAATTTTGAATCTGAGGTCTTCCAAGAAATGTGCCGTTTGTTTGGCACTGACAAAACCCACACTACTCCATTCAGACCCCAGTCAGACGGCCAAGTTGAACGTTTCAATGCTACACTCCAAAAGATCCTTGCCTCTACGGCAGAACGCTGTCACTGGGATTGGGATTTGATGATTCCCTATGCACTTATGGCATAGAGAGCAACCAAGCACAGTGTAACTGGTTTCACTCCAAACTTCATGATGTTCGGACGTGAAATAAGTGAACCAGTGGACCTTGTGGCTGGCCTGCCCCCGGACTCTGACCTGGCATCTTCAGCTCCCGAGTATGTGCAACAAATACGCAAGCGACTGGAGCTGGCTCATCTTATCACTCGAGACGCTCTGGGCAAGTCAGTCACACGAGCTAAAAGACAATATGACAAAAATGCTTGTCACACACAGTACAAAGTCGGAGATGCTGTATGGTATCTCATCAAAGGAACACGTCATGTTAAAAACAAAGTCAAGAAGTTCCTTCCCTCCTATGAAGGACCTTTCTTCATTCTCGGACAGCTGGATGATCTGGTCTACAGGATCCAAAAGAGCCCCAGATCTAAAGTGAAAGTTGTCCATCATGATCAGCTCAAGCACTACCGCAGCCGTGAACCACTGGACAACGCCTGGGTCCAGGGCCAAGCTCAGCGCTGGACACCTTCAGAGATTTCACCACCGGCTGTGGATGGGAACTCCGACGACCAGGACCTCGGCCTCTTCAGCCTCTTCTCTTCCGTGTCATGTGACGGCCTCAGCAGCTCCCAGCCGCCACTGCCAGCTGCAGCTAATCCCATTGTGGTTGGATCTCTACCGTCCTCTCCTTCCCATGTGATACTTGACCATGGTGGGGGTGCGATGGGAGGGTCAAACCGGTTGGGCCACCACGAAGAACAGTCCTCCAGACATCAGCGCAGAGCACCTGACGGGTATGGTGACTGGTTAACTGAGTAACGTTACAACTCACAGTAAAGTTGCACTAGAGACAGTTGATATTTTGGGACTCTAGTTTTGTTTACACTGTTCTATGCATCTGTTAAGAAGCACTTTCATTATTGGAAAAAAAAACAAACCCTCAAGTGTTTTGTTGAATGTTGAGTGAATGTTTTCACATGCAATATGCACTTTATTTTGAATGTATTTACCAAGATCAGTCAGTTGGTGTTGATCCCGGTCGCCGAATAGGTAATAGAATTACTATTAGCTATTATCAGAATCAGAATGCCTTTTATTGTCACTATACACATGTACAACACCATACACATGCACAACGAGATTAAAAGCAACTCACCCTCCAATACAGACATGTGTGTGGGACACTTACCACACAGTATAAAATAGTCTAAAATAAAATAAAATATAAAAGTGCTAGTGCAAAAACATTAAGAAAAAAGGACTAAGACACCCAAGACTACAACTCTCAGTCAACCAAGATTGCACACAACTATTACACGGTAGTAAATACTGCACTGAGTGAAATACTGCATTTGATCAAAATATTGCACTGTATTAACTATTGCACTGTTTAAATATTGCACTGTTAAATATTGCACTGTATTAACTATTGCACTGTTAAATATTGCACTGTTAAATATTGCACTCTAAAAATATTGCACTATATTAAATATTGCACAAGTGAAAAATCAGTGCATACGTGAATTCAAAAAGGTTATGGCTCTAGGGAAAAAACTGTTTTTGAGTCTGGTGGTCCTTGCTTTGATGCACCTGTAGCGCCTTCCTGAGGGCAGCAGGTGAAACAGGTTGAAGCCAGGGTGGGAGCTGTCCTTAATAATGTTTTTGGCCCTGCTAAGGCAGCGGGAGGTGTAAATGTCCATCAGGGAGGGGAGAGGGCAGCCGATGATCTTTTGGGCTGTCTTGACCACTCTCTGGAGCCTCTCCCTGTCCGCCATGGTGCAGCTGCCGTACCACACTGTAATGCAGTACGTCAGCAAGCTCTCGATGGACGCACGGTAGAACGTGAGCAGCAAGCTGGGGTCCAGGTCGTACTTCCTGAGCACCCTCAGAAAGTGTAGTCGCTGCTGGGCCTTCTTGGTGATAGCTGTTATGTTCTCAGTCCAGGATATGTTTTCTGAGATGAGAACACCAAGAAACCGGAATGTGTGGACCCTCTCCACACACTCGCCATTGTAGAGGGGGGCGAGGTCTGTGCTGTGCCTCCTGAAGTTGATAAGATAAGATAAGATAATCCTTTATTTGTCTCACAATGGGGAAATTGCAGTGTCACAACGCAAGTTACAGAAACAGTAGGAAAATAAGAGCATGCATCAAAATCAAGATAAATAATAATAATAAGTATTTACAATCAACTAAAAAACACAACACTGTAAAGCTAAAAGGCACAGGAACGTTGCACAATAAGTGTTTTTGATTCTGAGATGATTGTGTACAGTGCAGTGATGGACAGTGGTGGGTAAATAAATAATAGCAGGTAAAGTGACTTTAAATAATATTGCACATTGTTATTATTACTATGGAGATTACACATGGTTGCTATGGAGATGACACATGACTAGCATTGATCATTGTACAGTCTGACAGCAGCAGGAAGGAAAGACCTGCGAAATCTCTCCTTTACACAGCGAGGGTGAATCAGTCTGTCACTGATGCTGCTCTCCAGAGCAGACAGGGCGTCCTGCAGGGGGTGACATTCATGGTCCAGCATAGACATGAGTTTAGCCAGGACCCTCTTGTCCCCCACCTGCTGCACCGAGTCCAGAGGACAGCCCAGGACTGAGCTGGACTTCTTGATGATCTTGTCCAGTTTCTTCTTCTCCCTCTCTGTGACGCTGCTGCTCCAGCAGACCACACCGTACAGGATGGCTGATGCCACCACAGAGTCATAGAAGGTCCTCAGGAGTGGCCCTCTCACTCCAAAGGACCGCAGTCTCCTCAGGAGATAGAGCCGACTCTGGCCCTTCCTGTACAGTGCATCTGTGTTATGAGTCCAGTCCAGTTTATTGTTCAGATGCACACCCAGGTACTTGTAAGAGTCCACTCTCTCAATGTCTCTTCCCTGGATGTTCACTGGTGAGGGGGCAGTAGAGTGGCGTCTGCGGAAGTCCACCACCATCTCCTTGGTCTTCCCCGCGTTGATGAGAAGATGGTTCCGGTGACACCAGTCCACAAAGTCCTGTGTTAGTCGTCTGTACTTCGCGTCGTCATCATCCGTGATGAGACCAATGATGGCGGAGTCATCGGAGAACTTCTGCAGGACGCAGCTGTCCGTGTTGTGTCTGAAGTCTGCAGTGTAGAGGGTGAAGAGGAAGGGCGCGAGGACAGTGCCCTGGGGTGCCCCCACACTACAGGTCAGTAGGTCAGACACACAGTCCTGGGCTCTCACAAACTGGGGCCGGTTTGTGAGGTAGTCCAGGATCCACTCAGCCAGGTCACAGTCCACTCCTGCCCACTCCAGCTTGTCCCTCAGGAGCAGCGGCTGGATGGTGTTGAAAGCACTGGAGAAGTCAAAGAACAAGATTCTCACAGTGCTGCCGGGCCTCTCCAGATGGGACAGTGAGCGGTGCATCAGAGAGATGATGGCGTCCTCCACTCCGATG
The DNA here is from genome assembly GCA_029959045.1 of Taenioides sp. WSHXM2023. NCBI lineage: Eukaryota > Metazoa > Chordata > Actinopteri > Gobiiformes > Gobiidae > Taenioides > Taenioides sp. WSHXM2023. The sequence goes on from CM057086.1 coordinate 373,599, forward strand.
CCAGGCCGATACGCGAACTGCAGCGGGTCCATCGCTGAGCTCACCGTAGAGCGGAGGTGACCCAGGATGAGCCTCTCCAGAGTCTTCATCAGATGAGACGTGAGAGCCACTGGCCTGAAGCTGTTGAGGTCCTTGGCGTGCGGTGTCTTGGGCACAGGTACCACACAGGAGGTCTTCCAGAGCTGTGGCACCACCTTCAGCTACAGGCTCAGGTTGAAGACATGCTCCATAACTCCACACAGCTCATCTGCACAGGACTTAAGGAGCCTGGGGCTGATCCCGTCTGGTCCAGCAGCCTTCCTACTCCTTATCCGGCTCAGTTCTCTCCTAACCTGAGCTGTTGTGACAGACAAAGAGCAGGGGTGTGTGCTGGAGGTCTGGCTGAGTTGTTGATGTGGATTCGGGGGCTGGGGGGCTGAGGCAGAGGTGTGAAGTGGTGGCAGTCTGGGCCTTTGTGCAGGAGACAGGGTGAGCCCATGCAGCGGTGCGGGGGGAGGATTGGGTGATTGATCAAACCTCAGGAAGTGAGAATTCAGATCGTTCACCCACTGTTGGTCTCCCTTTGTCTGGACGGGCGGAGGGCTGAAGCCAGAGACACTCTTCATACTTCTCCACACCTCCCTGACATTCCGCTGCTGCAGCTGCTGTTCCATCTTCCTCCTGAAGTTGGCCTTAGCCTGTCTGATCTTCTTCCTCAGCTTCTTCCTCAGCTTGATGATTATTTCCTTGGTTTTCTTGGTCTTCAGAGCAAGGTTGTTCTCCGAGCACCAAGCAGCCAATTTCAGGACCTCTCTGTAGGCCGTCTCGTCTCCCTTTGAAATGAGCCTGACCACGGTTGTATCGTCAGCAAACTTCACAATGAGGTTGCTGTTGCTGTCCGGGCTGCAGTCATGTGTATAGAGACAGTACAGGAGGGGGCTCAGCACACAGCCCTGTGGGGTGCCGGTACTCAGCGTGCGGGTGTGAGAGAGGTGAGGGCCAAGTCTGACAGTCTGGGGTCGGTTTGTTAAAAAGTCTTTTATCCAGGCGCATGTTGAAAGGGGGAGACCAAGGGCATCCAGTTTGGTGATGAGAATGTCCGGGATGATTGTGTTAAAAGCTGAACTGTAATCCACAAAGAGCATATGGACATAGCTCTGCTGTTGTTCCAGGTGGCTCAGCACCGAGTGGAGAGCTGTGGCAATAGCGTCCTCTGTGGATCTGTTCGCCCGATATGCAAACTGGTATGGGTCGAAATCTGCAGGGAGGAAATCCTTGATATGTTGTAGGACCAGTCTCTCAAAGCACTTCATGATCACCGGTGTGAGGGCCACAGGACGGTAGTCATTGAGGCTGGTGACAGGAGACTTTTTAGGCACTGCTATGATGGTGGCTGATTTTAGACAGGATGGGATAACTGCCTGGGCTAGAGATAGGTTGAAGATCCTGGTGAAGATGAAGTCAAGCTGGTGGGCACACTCTCTGAGCACTCTGCCGGGTACTCCGTCTGGGCCAGCAGCCTTCTTAGGGTTCACTGCCAGAAGCACTCGTCTGACATCGTGCTCAGATACAGTGAGTGGAGTGGTGGAGGAATCTGGCGTGATGGTGGAGGAAGGAGGTAGGTACAGGGCTGGAGCCACTGAGTGCTGCTGTTGTGTGTGTGTTTTCTCGAAGCGAGCAAAGAAGCAGTTTAGCTCCTCTGCCAGCTGCGCACTCTCTGTTGTCGCTTGACAGCCTTTGTAGTTTGTGATTTCTTGTATTCCTTGCCACACCTGTCATGTGTTATGGCTGGACAGGTGTGATTCTATGCTCCTCCTATGGTCCATCTTGGCTTTTTTGATGCCTCTTTTAAGGTCAGCGCGGGCAGCCCTATATAGGTCTCTGTCCCCTGATCTGAAGGCAGAATCGCGCGCTCTGAGGAGTGAACGGACCTGACTAGTCATCCATGGTTTCTTGTTTGGGTAAACCAGAATGTTCTTTTCCACAGTCACATTATCAATACAAAAACTGATATAGTCCAGTACCGAAGCTGTAAATGTCTCCAGCTCCTGATGTTTAAATATGTCCCAGTTTGTCCCTTCAAAACAGTCCTGCAATTTGGAGATTGCATCATCCGGCCAGATTTTAACAGTTTTTGTGGTGGGCCTGGCGCTGCGTCTGAGGGGGGCATAAGCTGGGGGGAGCAGGAGGGAAAGATGGTCTGACTGTCCGAGATGGGGGAGGGGTATGGCTCTGTATGCGTGCTTGATGTTCGAATACACGTGATCCAAGGTGTTCTCTCCTCTGGTGGGACATTTGACACTTATTAAAGTGTAATGTTTCTCTTTTCAATTAGAGACATTTATATTCCAATGTATTTTCTTTGTCACTCATGCTGCCTCAAATTAGCTACCCTTCTGCCACAGAGTAGACAGTCTATTTTGCCTTATAGCCTACCTAACTAGAAGTATTTTTGTAATGGACACTACTACCTCTTTGTAATTCTCAGGCCTGCATATAGGAGGATTGTGTACCAGTTATGTATTGCTCCTGCTGGAGTGGAATTGTTCATTGCCATCCAGGGTGGGGGTAGTGTTGTGAGATGTGTATCTGACTCATGTGTGCATGGAGTAGTGTGTGTAGCGTGAGCGTGAGTAAGTGACTGCGTGCGCGGCCCCTGGGCACGCGCGTTTTGAATGAGCCTGCGGCGCGTGCGGTGCTGCCCTGTCTGTATGTAGCGAGGGGAGAGGTGGCGACCGGGGATCAAGTACTCGATGCACTTAAGTTAATAAACGGGGTTCTTGAGAGACAGTCTGAAGTGTTTGTCCTGACTCACCAACTCACAACTACGACAAAGTTCGGACAGGGAGTTGCACCCCGGGGGGAAAAACCGGAGGCGGACGACCCTCCGGCCCTGGAGAGAAGAGCAGCTCTCCCCTGCGTCCTCTGACCACGGTCCAATGGCTGAAGCAGGAAAGGTTTAACAACAACAATTTAAGTTTGGATTTTTATTTCCTACGAGGAGGACTCATAATAATGTGTTTAATGCAGCTTTGCGCACAGTTGTTTACGTTATACAGAAGCGAAACTTAAAACCACATGGCTAATTTGCATAAACTATAAGCGCTGAAAAAACAGCTAGCTCCTTGTGCCGCTGATGCGGTCAGCTTCTGTCGGACTAAAGGGCAGGACTCAGTGGAATATGCGTGTTCTTTCTGTGACTGAGGGATGTTCTGCCTATGGTGAGTCTGTTCTGTGCTTCTTTCACGTTGGAGATGGTTCATGTTATACTTTTCAGAGATTATACGTGTGCAGGTCATACGTGTGCAGCGCAGTTCTTTATTTCACTCATGCACTTTATGTTGGCTACTGTTGTGATGAAAAGACTGAAAGGTGTAAATAATTCTCTTAAGACTCGCGCTTATGAGCTGTAGTGGAGGATGGTGCGCTTGTTGTAGTCCGTTTTCTGGGAGTTGTAGTTGCCTGTAGTTCCCCTGGTTAGCGCTGGTTTAGGTGTCAAAAGGGTTTTGTGGCTCCGAGTATTTTCTTTTCTGTGGGACACGGTCCAAATGGCTCTTTGAGTATTTAAGGTTGCCGACCCGAGCTAGGAGGTCTGCTCCAACTCCATCATGACCTCTGGATATGGTAGTGCATTTTGTCTCATATTACCTAAAATTGACTCTTGTAAGCTTACCTCCTCAAAAATATGCCTGAAGTTGTGTTTTGTTTCATTCACATATGCTGAGTAATACTTGCTGAGTAACAACTGTTAGTCTGTCTACATCTCAAGATCAAAATGCTCTTTTCCACCACTACTCCAGGTATGTTTGTGAGACACAACACTGAAACAACTTCAATAACATAGATCAGAAAAATAGCACGGTATGGGCTATGACAGGTTTAACTTGGTGACATAATACATGTTGTAAATATAAATAACAGAAGCAAACAGCAACCAAGAAGCAATTGGCAAAAAAAAATAAAATAAAATAAAATAAAATAGAAAAATATGTTGACAATTACTGAAGAGTTCTATATTAGAGAATTCCGTATTGATGATATCACACTGGGAGAATTCTATACAAAAGTTTGGAGCAATTTACACAAGAAACACATTTTTACTTGATACTTTGAACATCATTTCAACTGAATGAAGGTGTTTTCTTATACAGTCCCTGACAAAAGTCTTGTCGCTTATCCATTTTGTAGAAACAAAAGCTTATAACCTGACTTTAAATTAATCGATTGGTTTTAGAAATGTCTCATATGAAAGCTAAAACCCTCCCAAATTATGCTCAATATACTAAAATAAATTTGCTTCACTGAAGAAAGATTGATCATTTAATGAACACAGAAAGGTCAGATTTTGGCAAGACAAAAGTCTTGTCGCCTACAGAAAATTGAACAAATAATTTACTTCAAATACAAAAATATGTTGCATAACGTCAGTGAATTAAGTAGTGGTGCTGTGAGATCCATATTTAATATCTTGTATGACTTCCATGAGCTTGAAGGACTGCATCCATGCGGTTCGACAATGATTCATACAATTTGTTGATGAAGTCATCAGGAATAGCAAAGAAAGCAGTCTTACATGCCTCCCAGAGTTCATCAAGATTCTTTGGTTTTGCCTTCCATGCTTCCTCTTTCATTCTACCCCAGACATGCTCAATGATGTTCATGTCTGATGACTGGGCTGGCCAGTCCTGGAGCACCTTGATTTTCTTCGCCTTGAGGAACTTTGATGTAGAGATAGAAGTATGCGATGGAGCACCATCTTGCTGCAAAATTTGACCCCTTTTATGGTTGGGAATGTAAGAGGTAGCTAATACTTCTTGATATTTTAGGCTATTGATATTGCCTTCCACCCTGCAAATGTCTCGCACACCCCCATACTGGATGTAACCCCAGACCATGATTTTTCCGCCACCAAACAAGTGTTTTCTGGGTGAATCTTGGATCCATGCGGGCTCCAGTAGGTCTCCTGCAATATTTGCGGCGGCTGTGATGTAATTCAACCGAGGATTCATCTGAGAAATCCACCTTCTGCCACTTTGCCAGTGTCCATCCTTTTAGCAGGCTGTGGGCCTTGGCAAATGCCACACGGTTTTTTAATTGCCTTTTGTTTAGTGCTGGTTTCTGTGCACTGATTCGACCATGGAGGCCATTTCGAGACAGAATTCTACAAACTGTTCTGGTTGACACAGGGACTTGAGGTGACCAGGCCTGGTGGAGCTCTGCTGCAGTGGAAAAGGGGCTGGCCTTGGATTTTCGAATCAACAAACGGTCCTCCCGAGCAGTTGTCTTGCGGGGTCTGCCGGACCTGGGCTTGTCAAAAACATCTCCAGTCTTTTCAGATCTTTTTCTTATTCTTTGTACTTGACGCTGAGACACATTGAAGGTGTCAGCCACCTCAGCAGTGGATCTGGTCTTCAGCCTCTTGATAATTAACGCTTTGGTCTCAGGGTGGATCTTAGGCATGTTGTCAGAGGTCAAGTTGCAGTTGATGTGAAGGTCTGGTGTGCTGGGGTTCTTTTTATACACACCCACTACTTGACTGATCAGTAACTGATCACAGGTGAGGCTGTAATCTAGGACTGGGTGCATCATATGACAAGGCGACAAGACTTTTGTCTTGCCAAAATCTGACCTTTCTGTGTTCATTAAATGATCAATCTTTCTTCAGTGAAGCAAATTTATTTTAGTATATTGAGCATAATTTGGGAGGGATTTAGCTTTCATATGAGACATTTCTAAAACCAACTGATTAATTTAAAGTCAGGTTATAAGCTTTTGTTTCTACAAAATGGATAAGTGACAAGACTTTTGTCAGGGACTGTATTTGTATGTGTCAAATCATAATGTGTACATTGGAGGAGTTTTGGCCCAGTGTACTCTATGGTTGCTAGGTAACAGTTATGGAATTCCCTAGTGGGATGTCATGATTTCCAACTAAGAAGTCCAATTTTAAACAAAAAATTGGCTAAATTCTAAAAAATAGATATATTTTTGTAACTTCTTAATTATAATGAGCTTAACTGTGTTTTAGTCACTAGGTTATTTTTTCAGACCAAGAGTTTGTTTTCATAGCTGGCAGTCAAAACTGTTATGTATGAAAACAAACTCCTGGAAACAGGTCTTGGTGTTGTCTTCCTGCCTCCACCGGTAGGAAGACAGAGCCAAAACCTAAATAAATCAGCTGACCCATCAGCTGACACATCATAGCAACATCACGTGACCACTCTGAGGAAGGCCGCCAGTGAGCAGTCGAAACAATCAGGTATGAAAACTAACTCTTGGTCTGAAAAAAAACCCTAATATTAGAAATTATCAGAAGACCACTGGGACTAGATACTGGGGCAATTTAAGAGGAGCAGGGCAGAGTCCTAAGACCTCTAAACCAGGATCTTTATTAGGAGCACCTAGCTGGACCCTTCTTAGCCTGATTTTAGCCAGGATCTTAGTTAGGGATCAACAGCTGAATCCTTTTACAGATCTGAGCCAGACTCTTTGGAGGTGTCCCAAATAAGTATTAGACTCATGTATGTTTTAGACAGACTGGATATCAGTCAATATCACCTTATTTGTCCTCAAGGGACAATTTAAGAGCTTCAGAGCTAGCAGCTAGCAGAGTAGCATAGCTTGTTCCATGTAGGTTCACCATGGACACAGAAAAAAACAAATTGCTCATATCACACAATCCAATAATCCAATAGTCTTTAACTTCTGTCTTCTAAACTGCACAAGCTGTACTTCTTAGTTGGTCAAAATCTAAAAATCTAAGACATTAAAAAAAAAAAAAAAAAAAAAAAAAAAAAGATTAAAAACTGCTCAGTGTGCCAGCCAACCACGACCATGGCAACCACAACCAATCTGATGACATCTAACAACAAAAGGAAATATTCCCAGAGGGAAAATATATTGACGTGACAAGTTTTATAGCTTTGGGAAATGGACCTGGGACCTTCTAGCTGCAGGCTGGTGCGGTAAAGTACATTTTATTGTAAGGAAACATGTTCTGTATATTTGACTTATCCATACTGGTTTGCAGTAGCTGTGTGCTCTGATGCATGAGAAGAAAAGCACAAAAATTTCTCACTGGCCTCTCACACTACTTCACAGTACTTCCAGTGGCTTTGTAAACTTGCACAACATTTCCAGATGCAGCATAAATATTAAAATAAAATCATTAGAATTCAGACCATATGCTCCATATGTCAGATTTGAGGGTTGCTGTCCAAGGTCCTGAAGGAAAGCTGCCCCCTGAATACAAACTCAAACAGAGATTGTTTCAGATCTTACTTAGTACAATGGAAAAAGTGATCAAGGTTGGTAGTTCAATTCCACAATATACCAGAACAAAGTTAATGTGTGTGTAATTAACTAAAAATGTGCAGAAATGTATGCCCTTATTTGAAAGATAAACATCAAGTGTGTGTGTGCGTGTGCGCGTGTGCGTGTGTGTGTTGTAGCGCCCTTAGTGTAGACCAGTATTAGAGAGCACTAACATCTACTAGGTTCGTTAGAGGAGATGATAGATGGGAATGACTCGCCAAATTTAGATGAATTGAACAACAGGTAATTTATTCCTTCACAACATATAAAACATGTACGTTGTGCCAGAAAGAAAATAATAATAAAACAAAACCCCAAAATAAAATAGAGCTCTTTCCCAAATTTGTATAATTAGAGTTCAGTTGAGTTGCAACCACTGACTACCCGGGTAGTGTATGTACTAGTATCTTATCTGGATCCAGTTCGAAAAGAGTCAGTCAAGGTCCTTCTGCTGAGGATGCTTCAGGCTGGCCACACCACTCGCAGTCACCATGGGCTGGGCTCGCCATCAGGATTCAAAGATCACTTTAAAACCAATCTACACAAAGGGTGCAGAAAGTAAATATTCTGTTCCAGTTCTTATTATGAGATCTCATATAATTCCATCAAAGAACATAAGATTGTATTACCCAATGTCAATAACAATTGTATCAAATAAAGTAAATGTACACTTAAGTACTTTTAGCTTAGTTAGCTCCAAAAATTAACATATATAATAAGGTATCAAACAGAAGGAAACGGGCAATTCTCCCGTCACGTGTGTGACATTCACACAATAATTATGTTGTTCTTCTCTGCTTCATGCTTAGGCATTAGTGGGAAGCTTATATATTATGGGATATTTATTGCATATTAAGTTAGCTCTATCAGCATATATAAGCAGTTCACCTTTTTCATGTGCCTTCTCAGAGATATCGAGGCAAATGTACTATGTCACGTGTGTGACTCACAAAAATAGATTTTTGCAAAGTTATCTGAACAAATGCAAAACTCTGTGAACTGTAAGAGGAAAAAATGATGAAAACTATCTTACATACTACATCAATTGATACTTTATTAAACTAAAAGAGAAATTTATGCAATTAACCGAAACTATGAGTGTACGGGAACATAATGTACCTGTCACGTGTGTGACAGGTCCATCACGTGTGTGACCAAGTGTGAAATACAAGTAATAAGAAGTTAAAATCTATAAGTGAACACTATGAAAGATGATATATGATATATTTATGTACAAATTATGTTAAACTATCCAAACAAAAATTACTTAACAGTTTTCAAAGCTCTAATTGACCTTTTTATTGCCTTCCCAAGTGACTGTGGTCTCTTGAATGGCTGATAACTTGGTGAAGCCAAAGGACTTGAAGAGGGGGTTTCTGGGGAAGCATTTTGTTCCATTTCTTTCTGCTTTTTCAACAAGCGGCTTTTTCTCTTACGCTCAGCTGCTGCCATCTTATATTTTTTCAGGTCTGTCGGAGACATTTGGGCAACTCTAGCTTTTCGTATCTTTTCCACCCTCTCATTCTCAGCTTTTTTGAAATGTCGTCCTTCTTATCACGCCACCTTTTAGTTCGCTCAGCCCCCGACAGTTTTGTTTTCTTGACAGAACTATAAAACATATATTAAACACAATCTTAGAGGGATGATTCAATGTGGATAGTTATCAATATTTCAATAGACATCAATGTTTAACACATTTCGAACACGTGTTGAAATACAAATCGCTAATTCGCGTCATTGACAGCGATCTTTTATTTTCATGTGGCCCTTAACAACTACTAGAATGAAAGCTAAAACGAAACATAAAAGCTTTCCTAACATTTTGATACCTTAATATAAACAATATTGTGTTTAAAAACACTAACCTTTGCTGTAAATGCGATACTTCATTGACAACGTTTTCTTCGCTTCCCTCCATTGCTCGATCACACTTTGTTTATGTCTTTGTGTAAATTTATGCTAATTTCTTCTGCTCATGTGCCAAACGATTTACAACTGAATACAAATATTGGAGGCTCAAAGTTGACTTATGAATATTTAATATATTTTTTGTCTATTTTTTGCATATAATCTGCAGTGGACGACTTTTCTTTTTGCCTTAAATGATAAACCAATGTATCTGACAACATAATTTTCATTTTTTACTTTAAGACTACTCTGTTGATTTATAATGTAAAGTATGAAGTTAATAGGAAGCAAAACATTTGAGTTTTTAAAAAAAGAAATCTGTAGTGTCACGTGTGTGACATAACAGGTTCATAATGTTCAGTTTGACCCCGTAACATGAAGGAAAGTGAAAAACTAAAACAAATCAATGGCTTAAGTACATAAATGGATTGTAATAAATATGCTAAATAAAATTATGTGTGACAAAACTTTTATTTCTTGCAGAATTGACCTTTAAAATGAAATGTGATTTTCACTGACAACAACCATACTCAAATAACATGTCTTCTTTAATAGCCGTCCCCCCTTGAAAATCAACATTTCGTGAAAGTTGGCCAACATATTACTAAAATATAATATATAAAGCCTTAAAAATTTTTTACAAATGGATTATACAAGTAGTTTTGAAATTTGGCCATGCAGGCTCTCTTTTCAGAGAATGTCCCAAACACCATTTTAACAAATTAAATACATTTACAAAATACTATTTTCCCTCAAGTGATTATCATCCATTTTAACCTTGTTGGCTTTAACTATATTGTCCATCATGAATTTGCAGTATTTCAACCGAAAGAAATAACTTCTCACTAGTAATGCTAACTCAGGGCTAAAGAAAGGAAGGAGTTGACCCGATTAGTGATTAGCATAGCAGCTAGCATTAGCGCGCTACATTCTTCTTAATATAAAGTACATTGTGCAATGATACAACTGTACCAATGCTGGTAAAACATTAACACAAAATCATGTCACTCCCGATTGGTTTTAGGGGACGATTTCGGACATTCCAATCATGTATTCTCAAGCTTGTACCACAATAATAGCCTCAAGCTAATAGAAAGCTAACGGTGAACATGTTTTACACTCACCGGGATTTCTTAAGGAAGTCTGAACAAGTGGTCACTTCTACAGCTCACAGGCGTATGTTGGAGTGTAAAGCCTGTTTGCAACAAATTATTAGATATCATAAACCAGAATATTTATTATTTGACGTTTTTCGTACTCACTTGCTCTGCTCAATACCACCACGAAAAGCGTGCTTTGAATGAAGTGAACGTGAACTCGCAGGACAAGGCTCAAGTTTGTCAGAGCACCATAGCGCACTCTACTGGTTATTGTTAATATTGCAAATTAGATAACATATACAGGTTTAGTGGCCCATTTTCTCATATGGGTTACAGTGTGTTTATGTATTTTTATATTTTCATTATAGTCTACAAGTGGATTATTTGTTTATCAACACAGCAGGCGCAACCAGAGTGCAGAAAGCACTACTGTCTGCGTGGTCAACATGAAGTTGCAATGAGTGAGTGGATAAATGATAAGAAGAAATGGCCCAAACTTCAGTGGCCGGACATCCATTCATACCTGATGGACACACCTATCCCCCCCTGGGGCATGATACAGGACACAGACATGATACAACACACAGACATGACACAACACCCTGACATGATACAACACACAGACATGACACAACATACAGACATGATACAACTCACTGACATAATACAACACACAGACATGACACAAAACAGTGACATGATACACAACACACTGACATGATACAACATACTGACATGATACAACACTTTGACATGATAAACAAGCAGGGTTGGGAGGGTTACTTTAGAAATGTATTCTGGTAAAGTTACTAGTTACCCCTTAAAATATGTATTCAGTAACGTAATCCAAGTACCATAATATTAAAGTAATGTAACTTGAATACTTTCAATTACTTTTGGATTACTTTAACACCAAATATCCTATAACAACAAGAAAATAATTATCAATAAAATGACTTACTTTTGTCCATTATAAAAGAAATTGAGGAAAGCTATTTTGGGCAGTAGCTTATAGTCCTACAATGAAAGTGCACAAGTCTTGACCACATAGCACAGTTTATTAAGAAAGAAATAAGCTCCTTTTACATAGCACACATTATTTTAAACAAATCCAGTGGTCACCTTCAACATTTTCAACAAAAAGGTGTACATGTACAGAACAGTATACAACACAGAAATACAATGTGCTCATTACTCCGTAAACACAAAATTATCTTATTTTACTTTTTTAGAAGCACTCACAATTTGTAAACAAATCAGACTTTTTTTAAGTCCATATCAAAATGAATGTACAGTACTACAATTTAAGACCACAAAGAAAAGCTTACAATGCGAAACAATAGTAATAATAATAGCACAAATTAAAAGTCAAGCAGTGGTAGAGTATGCTTAATTCAGTAACTAATTAAGTAATATAATAACAATAACAATACCCATCATCATAAAAGTTACCATTAGTGGCACTAGTGATGGTTGTAATATATTTATATTTGAAGTAGATAAGTACAATTAAAAGTTTTAAGGAGGGCAAGTACATTTTCTGTGTGTAGTTTAAACAACTGTCATAACTATAAGCCAAGTGACTAGTAAACAAGGTCACAGTTCATTTGTTAGTTTCAGTTTAGTGTTAGTTAGTCTAACACAGGGGTTGGCAACCCGCGGCTCCAGAGCTCCGTGGCTCTTTCATCGTTCTGTCGTAGCTCCCTGTGACTTTGGAAAATAATAATGAGTATTTAATTACATTGTATTTTTATTTGTTCGTCTTTAAATGTAAATCTAAAATTGTAGATAATGGTAATCTTGTAACATTTAAATAAAATGTTTTTAATATTTTTGTCGCTCAAAACATGCATCAAAGCCGTCGATGTGCGCCACCCGCACACACTGGCAGCCCGGACTTACCGGCACCTACATCAGCAGTATGATTTTCGGCCCAGTGATGATAAATCCAAGAAAAGAAAAGTTTCTGAAGAAAACAGAATGCTTAATGCTACATGGGCAGATTCATTTGCTTTCACGGCTGATGAGACTGGTACACGCGGTACACGCAATAAAATGATGATGGACACAGAAGCAGACGCATTTTTGGTTCGCTGCGGGTGGATAATTTAAGTTTGGCTTTTTATTTCCTACGAGGAGGACTCAAATAATAATGTGTTTAATGCAGCTTTGCGCACATTTGTTTACGTTTTACAGAAGTGAAACTTAAAACCACATGGCTAATTTGCATAAACTAGAAGCGCTGAAAAAACAGCTCAGCTTCTGTCGGACTAAAGGGCAAGACTCAGTGGAATATGCGTGTTCTTTCTGTGACTGAGGGATGTTCTGCCTATGGTGAGTCTGTTCTGTGCTTCTATCGCGTTGGAGATGGTTCATGTTAAACTTTTCAGAGATTATACGTGTGCAGGTCGTACCAGCGCAGTTCTTTATTTCACTCATGCAGTTTATTTATGTTGCTACTGTTGTGATGAAAAGACTGAAAGGTGTAAATAATTCTCTTAAGACTCGCTCTTATGAGCTGTAGTGGAGGATGGTGCTTGTTGTAGTCTGTTTTCTGGGAGTTGTAGTTTTGCCTGTAGTTCCCCTGGATTGCACTGGTTTAGAGTCAAAAGGGTTTTGTGGCTCCGGGTGTTTTCTTTTCTGTGGGAGACAGTCCAAATGGCTCTTTGAGTATTTAAGGTTGCCGACCCCTGGTCTAACAAGTGCATGTGCATAACGTTTAAATATTGTAATATCGACAATATTACAACAACTGTCAATGTCGAAGCGTGTTTTGCAAAAAATGCCACCCAGTCCCCAGCATCACCACATTCAGTCCCAAAATAGTTTTTAGAGGATGTAATAGGACCTGTATTAACAGGTTCGCTAGCTAACTAGTTAATATTAGCAGTCTTACCTGTAAATGTTTCTTCAGATTTGTGTAGAATCCCTCAGTCGTCCAGGTAGAATCCATAGCAAAAGAGAAATTTAATTTGTCAACTGGACAGAGTTTATTTGGTTGAATACGTTTCGCAGCTCATCCAAGCTGCTTCTTCAGTTCTGGTCAGATGCTGGCGGACACTGCTTTATATCTGCTTGAAGGAAGGAGCTTAATTACAATGAAAATTACTCTGAGACAACACATATTTAAATACAGTTTCAGTTGGTCAGGTGAGTCTATTCAATATGGAGTTGTTTACAGTTTCTGTTAGTCATGTGAGTCTATTCAGTATGGAGTGGGAGTGGGGGAGTAGTTAGCATATCCATTCAGGGCCATGATGGGTGTTTTCACACCTCTGGACCTGACCTGGCTAGTCCCATTGTTTTCTCAGCTCGTTTTGATTTAGGTTTGAGGATAGAGTTATAGATGGAGACAAATGATGTCTGAGACCCCCATTTCTGTTCAAGGAAGGATTCTCTTTCTCGACAAAAATAGCTTCTTTAACTCCCCTCTCAAACCAGTTCTTTTCTCTGGCCAAGATCTGGACCTCGCTGTCCTCAAAGGAGTGGCCTGTGGCTTTTAGGTGGAGATGTACGGCAGATTGCGGCCCACCCTGGTTTTCCCGTCTGTGTTCATACATCCTTTTGTGAAATGGCTGTTTTGTTTCTCCAATGTAGCGCTCACTGCAGTCTTCACTACACTGAATGGAGTAGACCACATTGCTTTGTTTGTGGCTCGGTGTTTTGTCCTTAGGATGGACCAGTTTTTGTCTTAAAGTGTTTGTGGGTTTGAAATAGACTGGGATTTCATGGGAATCCCATGGGATTTCGGAAACGCCAGCCAGGTAAGGAATAGTTACACCCCTTCTCCTGGGCTCTGGTTCTCTGTTGTCCTGTTTCTTTGCTCTCTTCGTTTTATTGAAAGCCCATTTAGGATATCCACAAACGGAGAGGGCTTTCTCCACGTGTTGTTCTTCTTTCTCCTTTCCCTCTGCGCTTGTAGAAACCACTTGGGCTCTATGTTGTAATGTCCGAATGACTCCCAGTTTGTGCTGAAGTGGGTGGTGTGAATCAAAAAGCAGATATTGGTCGGTGTGTGTGTGGGCTTCCTGAAGACCTCTACCTGGAGTCGCCGGTCTTCTCTTATCGTTACTGCACAATCTAAGAAAGCCAATGTGTTGTCCTTGGCATCTTCACGTGTGAATTTGATGTTCGGATCTACAGAATTGATATGTGCTGTAAAAGGTTCCAAATCTTGAATTTTGATTTTTGAGAAATTATCATCAACAAAGCGATACCAGTGTGTGGGTGGAGTGCCTGGATATGAGGCCAGGGCACTCTGTTCAAATTGTTCCATGTATAAGTTTGCAATGATAGGGGAGACCGGTGAGCCCATTGCACAGCCGTGGATTTGCTTGTAGAAGTTTCCTCTGAACTGGAAATAGGTGGTACTTAAACAAATTTCCAGCAGTTGGCAGATTTGGTCGGGTGAAAGTTTGGTTCTCTCTTCTAGCTTGGTATCCTCCAGTAGTCTCCTCCTTGCTGCCTCCACCGCTACCGATGTAGGGATACAAGTGAAAAGAGAGGTCACATCAAAGGAAACCATAGTCTCATCCCGGTCAAACTGGAGATGCTTGATTTTGTTCACAAATTCGGCTGTGTTCTCAATGTGGTGCTCCGTGTTACCCACCAGCGGAGCCAAGATGGTTTTTAGGTGTTTGGCCACATTGTATGTGATGGAGTCTGTGCTGCATACAATGGGTCTGAGTGGTACTCCTTGTTTGTGGATCTTTGGGAGGCCATAGATGCCAGGGATGGCGTCACCAGGGTACAGTCTGTAATATAGCTGTCAATCAATGACTTCTTCCTTCTCCAACTTCTGCAAGCAATCAATGATCTTCTTTTTTTGATTATGAGGCTAAGGTTAACAGCCTACTCAGTGACACCACAACCTACGAATTACTAAAACGGGACCCCACCAATGTGTACAAAAAGAAGATCAACACAGACGGGAAAACCAGGGTGGGCCGCAATCTGCCGTACATCTCCACCTAAAAGCCACAGGCCACTCCTTTGAGGACAGCGAGGTCCAGATCTTGGCCAGAGAAAAGAACTGGTTTGAGAGGGGAGTTAAAGAAGCTATTTTTGTCAAGAAAGAGAATCCTTCCTTGAACAGAAATGGGGGTCTCAGACATCATTTGTCTCCCATCTATAACTCTATCCTCAAACCTAAATCAAAACAAACTGGGAAAACAATGGGACTAGCCAGGTCAGGTCCAGAGGTGTGAAAACACCCATCATGTCCCTGAATGGATATGCTAACTACACCCCACTCCCACTCCATATTGAATAGACTCACATGACTAACAGAAACTGTAAACAACTCCATATTAAATAGACTCACCTGACCAACTGAAACTGTATTTAAATATGTGTTGTCTCAGAGTAATTTTCATTGTAATTAAGCTCCTCCCTTCAAGCAGATATAAAGCAGTGTCCACCAGCATCTGACCAGAACTGAAGAAGCAGCTTGGATGAGCTGCGAAACGTATTCAACCAAATAAACTCTGTCCAGTTGACAAATTAAATTTCTCTTTTTGCTATGTTTCTTCAGATTGGAAGTAGAGTCCTTGGACGATGACAGGTGTTTCACAGCTGGAAGGCACAGTTTGCATTGCACGGTGGTGTTGTTTCCCTTGTCTTCTTTAAAAATAAAATGATGGCGAAATTTCCACCCGCTAAATGCGTTCTTCTCGGTCGAAGCCATGATGCCAGTTGTAAGTTTGTTCCATAGTAGACTACTGCCAGACGACGTGAAGTGAAGTGTCGCAGTGCGCATGTCTGTATGACAGTTTGTTCTGTTTTCCCTCCATCTCCAGTTTGAAAACATAAATAACATAAAGTGCCTTCAAATTGTAATCCTGCTAAATAATCCCCGTTTTTACTAAATGTAACTGTAATCTGAGTACGTCTTCTTTCCTTGTAACTGTAGCGGAAAACAGTTACCTTTTTTTTGTATCCTTTTACTTAACGCCGTTCCATGTATTCCGTTACTCTCCAAGCCTGTAAACAAGACACTGACATGATACAGCATACAGAGTTGATGCAAGACACTGACATGATATTGGACAGGAGAGTGGCTCTTTCTGCAGGCCACATGCACAGTAGAGGGACGTAATCTGATAATCCCTCTATGTGATATCATCTATCTGGTTTATCTCCAAAACAATTTTCAATATTATCACTTGTCTCCCATCTCTAGACTCACTCCTTGAATGTAGGACAACGTATTACTGAAAGACAACTCAACTATACAGCAGTATTCTTAATATAGAGTAATGTGGTTGCCATAGTCTTGGTTGGCTGCTCTTGTGGCTGACTGACTGGCAGTTTGTAAACTTTTTGTTATGTTACATTTTTAACTTAATATTTGTGGATTTTGACCAACTTAAAAGTGCATCTTATGTAGTTCAAAAGACAGAAGTTAAGGACTATGGGATTGTGTGATTTGAGAAGTTTGTTTTTCCGGTGTTTTTTAGTTTATTTTACAGGGACCATCTACAGGAGCATTAATCAAACAAACATTGAGGAGATACTTTGTACAAGACTATAACTCTCGGAGATAATTTCCATCTGTTATTTTGATTGATTGAATTAGCATTAACTATTTTACATGTCTTACAGAGAGTCCATTCTCCTCCATAAAAGCCTGCAGAGTGTGAGCTGGTGCTACAGCTTGATTGTTTCTCCACCCTGACACCAAACCAAAACCACCACAAACTCACAGCACTATCTCCGTCCTGGAAACCGCAGAATTGAGGACATCTTCAGCTACTTCCTGCTGCATGAATTATGAAGTACACGAATAGTCTCTGGACTCATGCATGTTTCATAAGTAGAGATAACAAACTCCGCTCTTTTGTACCAGGCCCATACTGCGCCTGAGCCTCCACCAAACCCTGCAATCTAGGAGCTCCTCCACAGGTCAGGCCTCATTTCTCTGTGCTCACTGCTGATGATGCAGATGGGTGGGAGGAGGGAGGGGCTCAAACCCACACCGGCAGCAGAGTGGAAGCATGTCCCTGTATCTGCTCTTATGTGGGACTGAAGACCACAGACAGAGCCAGAGCACTAAGGCATAATATACAGCTACTGCTATATATAAAAAAAAAAGAGACAGGGCAGAGGGCAGAGGAGAGCGTTCCATCAAACATGGGGAAAGTAGACAAGAAACATGCTCAAGTAAAGGTGGAGATATTTAAAAATAGCATTACTGAAGTAAAAGTACTTAGTCCAACGACTTACTCAAGAAAGAACAAAAAGTTATTTACTGTATGCTAAGGTATGCTGGGTAGCATAAGTGGTCGAAATTAGTTTTCTCCGCAGAGTTGCCGGGTGCTCCCTTAAAGATAGGGTGAGGAGCTCAGTCAAACGGGAGGAGCTCAGAGTAGCGCTGCTGCTTCTCCACGTTGAGAGGAGCCATCTGAGGTGGCTCGGGAATCTGTTTTGGATGCTTCCTGGGCACTTCCCTTGGAAGGTGTTCCGGGCATGTTTCACCAGAAAGAGGCTCCAGGTAGACCCAGGACACGCTGAAGGGACTATGTCTCTCAGCAGACAAACAGAATGGCACTTTTGGGAGAAGTACTCAGCCTAAATATGCAGAATTTCTGTGCTAAATATTGTTGGACAGATTATATGAATCTGTAATCTGATAATTCAAAAAGAAATCAAATTACTATTCTAATTACTTTATTTCAAAAGTAATCAAACTACTGATAGAGAAGTAATACTCAGAATACACAGAAAGTACTTTTATCCTGATGTGTGCTCCATGCTGTATTTATTTTACTTCTTCTGTGAGGTTATGGCTGCATGTCTCAGACAGAAAATGTCACTAATTTGCAACTTGCAAGAGTAGCTCGATCAAGTAACTATAATCTAATTACTGGTTTTGTAAATATAACACATTAGATTAAAGTAATCTGATTACTGTAACTCGTTACTGTAATCTGTGACAGTTACTGTTTGTACACATGTTTAGCACATGTGTTGGACATGAGCTAAGCATGTGTGAATGAAACAAAACACAACTCCAGGTATGTTTCTGATGAGGAAACAACAGTATTATATAGATTAGACAATTGCATATTATAGGCCCTTTAAGGGATGGCTTATGCGAGTCATGAGAACACTCAGCTGTGGTGTGACAGGCAGGGGTCGGACACAAATGTACACACATGGGAGGAGATGTAGCCATGAATTTCTCTGTAAAGGTTCACAAGCATTTTTTTTACAAGCCATATCAAGCTACTATAACATCTGGTTTATAGTTCACATTGTAATCAGACAAAACATCAAATAACTCTTAAGATATATACCCCAAAAGTGAGGAAAAATAAATTGTATCTAAAGGATGAATCATGCAGTATTGGCAACATAAAGCTTTTGTTATAGATTCTACGTGGGAAGAGTAATTCAAGTAAGAGTGATATTACACAGTGACAGCATTTCAATCTAAAACAAAGAAGGAGAGGAGCCAAAGGTGAGAGAAGGGCTGGTCCAGAGAGTACCTCACTGGAGGTCCATTCAAGCCAAACTTGACACTTTGAGCTGATTCTGTTTTGGTGCTGATGTGGAGGCTGATTTCTATGATTCCATTTAAATATGGCCGAGCCTAGACGCAGTGATCACATTTGAAAATGACAAGCATGAGTCAATTTCATCAAATAGAATTTCTCTCTGCTCCATCTGTTTTCATCTAAAGCTAATGTGAAATGATGTTTCAAAAGTTTGCCAATTCCATTCTCATTTACAACTAGACCTCAGGATTTGCATAAAATGATTGGATGGAGGTCGACACAATGAATGCATTTTGATCAAATGGCACACTGACATATTAGAGTGAGAATGGAGGGGAGTTAATAACCTGAGCAGGAGCACGGGGCCCAGCTGCAGCCCCTGGGTCTGAGGTAATAAACATGCTTGTGGATGAGAGAGCATCTGAGAGTGCATGTGAGTGTGCAGGTGAGAGTGCATGTGAGAGTGCATGTGAGAGTGATGATCAGATGGTGAGGAAAACTGAAGCATTGTGAAGAACGCGCAGACACAGAGCAGAGAGAACATGCAAACTCTATACAGAAAGGCTGTACTATGCTGCACTGGGATCAAAACCCAAGGCCTTCTTTAACTTCTTGGGTTCTTTTTTAAAGACAATACAGTAACGTGTATTTACCTTGCTGACATGTTTCGGCTGCTAGCCATCTTCAGAACTGTCACCGGTGTTGGTGGTGACGTGTCGTATATCAGCTGTCAATACTTCCTGTAGGCGTGGTCAGCTGTTGTTACTTCCTGTAGGTGTGGTCAGCCTGATTGACCTGGCAGGCTGCTCAGACTGACCACGCCTCCCGTCGCCTGGTGGTCTCTGGAGGAGGGTGTCCCAGGTGTATGAAAGGAGGAACATGCCTCATTTCCTGATTTCAATGGCCTCCCTGATCCAGCGTTTGAACTTGTTGCTTTCCGATCCAATGACCCGAGCCCCGTCCCAATCCATAATGTGGTTATTTATTTTACAGTGGTCTGATATGGCAGATTTTAGGTTTTCCTTCAGTGCTTTGTCTTTTTGTGTTCTGGTAAGTCGCCCTGATGTTTCCTTTTCACATTCCTTTTGGTGTTCCTTTTTTCGGATGTGAAAAGCCCGGCCTGTTTTCCCTGTGTATGATTTATTGCATGATTTGCATTGGATTTCGTAGATGGCTTTGCATTTTTGTTCTTGTGGGATTTTATCTTTGGGGTGTACCAGCTGTTGGCGGAGTTTTGTGTGTGGTTTGACTACAGTGCTTATGTTGTGTTTTTTCATGGCTCTCTGGATGGGTTTAGTTATTCCTCTAATGTATGGTAGTGTGACTGTGTTCTTATGATCCTGCTGCCCTCTATTGGTTTGTTGTGTTTTTTTTGCCGGGGTTTGTTAGTTTTGTTGTTGACTTGTTGTCTGCCTTTGTTTATGGCCCAGTTGGGATATTGACATTGTTTGAGTGCTTGTACATAATGTGTCTCTCCTCCTCTTCCCTGTCAGTTTGGTCTGTGATGAGTGTGGCCCGTTCGAATAGTGTCCTTACTACTGAAAGTTTATGTGCAGTGGGATGTTCAGATGTCCAGAGTAGATATTGGTCGGTGTGCGTAGGTTTCCTGTATAGTGTTATTTTGATGCTGCCGTCTGCGATGTGGTGGATTTTAATGTCCAAAAATGCTATAGCTCCATCTTTCTCCTCCTCATGTGTGAATTGAATGTTACCGGTACTGTCCTGTGTGTTGTGATGGTCTGTGAGTTCTTGGGTGTGTCCTTGCTGTATTTTTTTTAGGATGTCATCTACGTAGCATTTCCAGAAGGTTAAACAGCATTGTGGGGGTGCTGTGTTGATTGCTTTTTGTTCCAAGTCCTCCATGAAAAAACTGCTCATTATTGCGAATAGTGGATCACCCATTGCGAACCCCTCCTTCTGTCTGTAAATGGTGTTATTGTATTGAAAATATGTAGATTTGGCCACAAAGCATAATAGTTGTGTAATGTCTTCAACAGTTAAATTTGTGCGTTTTTTGAGGGTTTTGTCCTTTCTGAGTTTATCCTGTACTATTTGTAGTGTGACATCCACGGGTGGTTTAGTTAAAAGTGAGATGACGTCATGTGATGTAAGTATTTAATCCGGTGGTATTGTGAGGTTTTTTAGTTCCTGTGTCAGTTGTTTTGCATTATTGCAGTGGAATTTTTGTTGACCAATAAGTGGTTTTATTATTTCAACCAGGGCTTTTGACAGATTGTACGTGACTGAACCTATGCTATCGACTATCGGGCGGAGTGGTGTGTCTTTTTTGTGAATTTTTGGTGTTCCGTAAATACGAAGGGTGATGCTGGCTGTTGGGATTAGATTATTGTATGCTTCTTGGGTGATTTTTTCTTGTTCTTGTTCTAATAGGGGTTTGAGTAATGCTTTTAAGGCCCGTTTCTTTTCTTCTGTTGGATTCTTTCTGATTATTTCATATGTGTTGGTGTCTGCTAGTAGCGCTTCCATTTTCTGTTTGTATGTTTTTGCGTCTAATATAACTGTTGTCCTTCCTTTATCTGCGGGTAAAATACTGATTGTGTTGTCTTTTTTCATATGATTAATGGCTTTCCTCTCCTCCTTGGTTATATTGCTCCTCGGTAATCTGGCTGTTTTTAGGATCCCTGTTACTGTGTTGTGTAACTCCTCTTTCTGTCCCTGGTTCGGTATGTTTTGGCATGCTAACTCCATGGCTAAAATGTATTCCTCTATGGGGATTTTATTTGGGGTGGTGGCAAAGTTTAGTCCTTGTGCAAGTCGCTAAAAGACTTGCACGAGAGAACAAATCGCTGTTCATTACAACAGTCTGCACATATTAGAACACCAGACCAGTGAAGTTGCTAAATGATTACTTTGTTGTAGTTTTTCCATGCCACGCCTACTGCTGTCAGTAGAGGGAGTTCTAACCATAAACTGTATGTATAAATCTGTGTTTCTGGAGAGTCAGGGCAAAACAGGTCCTCTCTAAAACACAGCAATTTGTAGAAAAATATTTTCAAAATATCATAATTGGCATACTCATAACGTTAGAACTAAGAGAAATCTGTACACTGAACATATTTATTTGAAAATATTTCGTAACTTTTTTAACAGTTTTGACATAAATATACATGATAATTTTGAATTTAATATTATTTTGTGTTTCCTTTTCCTTTTAACACTTTTAGATAATTAAAACCAACAATGTTGAAATTTCTGTTGTCATAGCATCTGTTTTTATTTAAATCAAAACATATTTGTTAGTTTTCAGGAGTGTCAGTTTCAACATTTTGTCAACTCCATTAAGTTTTTGTCAACTCCACCAGTTTTCTATCGACTCCATGCATTTGGTGGGTGTTTTTGTAGTTTGAATTTAACTGCTGCTGTCAGGTTCAGCATTTTGGTTTTAAAATGTTTGTATTAACCCTCTCTACATGATCCTTTTATTTCACTATTTTGTCCAAAAAGCAAGATATGAATATTAATAAAAGACAAATCTGGTGCTTCTTTCCCCAAGATTGCTCCCGCTAACGTTAGAAACAGATTTGCCTGACAGAAGCGCCCACTCCCAGCTAAACCAGTAGTGCGAGCGGGAAGGCACATTACCTTCAACAGCCTCACTCCAGATTGCCATTTTGTTTGCTATCATACTCGAGGTGGGAATTCCAAATATGGAACTCAACTCCAAATTCACCACTATAACTGCTTCAGTGAGCTTCATTTGGCTGGACCTGATTGCTCTGGGTGATGTCACATTCCCTAGTCCACTTTGTTATGCAGTCTATTGTTCTAACGCAAATCTGATAGTTTCGTCATGAGTCTCTTAGACTTAGACTTAGACAAACTTTATTGCTCCACAAGGGAAATTATTTGGTACAGTAGCTCACTCATACTATTGTACCCAGCAGCCACTCTTTCAGGCGCTCATATTGATAATTTCTAAGCCTAAAAAAAAAAAAATAATAATAAATCAATAAAGTTTGTTTAAGTTTGCCTAAGTCTCTTATATTAAAGTGTGGTTTCCAAATATAGGCATTATTTTGGGTTCTGTAACACAAATGCCAAATAGAAATAAAAGCATGTTTAGGGGCCAGTAAAGCACATACAGTTAAAAGTAAATTCTCTCCTGGAGTTTGTAGCCAAGAGCTCCCGGGGTCTAACAAGACAGTATTCACTTGGCATGTATTATTTGACTCCTTTGACTCCTTAGTCACACTGGTGGTAAACTATTTAAGAATCACCAGCTGCCCGGGATGGCAAGACAGAGATTTGCAACCCTTTCGACCATCATCAGTAACATTCAAGTAGGTAGAAGCATCTTGCCCAAAGACTCAACAACAGAATGGACTTTATCAGCTGGGATCGAACAGGCAACTGTGATTTGTGAGAGAACAACTCTGTACTTTATAATAGTGAAGCACTAACTGATGCATTACTCTGCATCATGCACTTACCTAAACATGTTTTGCTTCCCATGATTCTAATGGGTCATTTCTAGGGCAAAAAATAATTCAATTTATGCATGCCATCCACTCTGCAGACAAGTTTTCAACAGGATCTCTTCACAAGGTGTGACTGGAGGTATGAAAGGTAGTAACTGATGAGAGGGTCCAAAGGGAGCAGGCTAAAAGCATTTAAAAGATAAATCAATACTTCTCTGTAAGGGATGTAGAGAGTATAAGGACTCCTCACACAGGGTGAGAGAGTCATGCTCACTTAAATGAAATTGTGCAGCATGACAACGTCATTTGAAAAGAAAGAACACCAACACCAAAAATCCCATGTGTCCTTGGACTCTCACTATTTTTCAGCACCGACAAGATGGAAAAGTCTTTTTCGCTTTTTAGTCGCTACTCTGGGAAAAGCCAGTCCAGGAAGCTCCATCTTTTGCTGTCAAATGTTGCAATTGGATTTCCAGTTTTTAGAAGGCATTGGGTTATCTGTAGTTAGTTTGCAAGAGTGAAATGTGTAAGCCTAAATAAAATGTTGATTCAACTGTTGTAATACATTTGAAGATTACAGAAGATTCTGTATGTTTTAGAAGGCCAAAATTACTATGTTAGAAAAGCCAATTAGCCACAGAGCCAGGCATAATCGAATAGCATAAATCACTAGCAAACATGAATCTGAACAATAATCTCAACTTAACACTATTATTAATTAACTATTAATTAGAGTGATAATTTAAATTTCCCACAATCTTCTAATTTATTTATGATTTAATACTGTGCATCAAAAGTAGCCTATTACAGTTAAATCAACATATTAAGTGCATAGTTCTTGTGATCTACTGATAACCCACAGCCTTCTAAAACAGGAATAAGCCTGTGTTACACTGACACAAAAGTGTCTTTTTAGTGACCTAAAAAGACACTTTTCGATCTCGATCTCTCTTCTATTTTGGACAAAGCTTTTAGGATAAGCTTCATCATCACAAAAAGTCTGTCGAAACTGGCTATTACCATGACAGCTAAACAAGGAAAAGCTTCAGATCCCTATTGCTTGACCATGCTGCCTTCTTTATGGAGACACAACCTTAGCCTGCATGTAGTCTGAAATAGTCATAGCTTCTAAGTTTTTTGTCCCAACACAATGGTATTCTACCTTTCAACTCAATATAAATATGCAGGTCTAAGCAAAAAAATGTTAACGTAGACCTATTCTGCAAAATTGACTTTTTAGAGCTTTTAACCTTGGTATAGTTGTTTCCTCTCACCATTTACTCACCTGAAGTTGTATTTGGACTGATCTGTCCATGTTTGAGCAATTTGTATTATCTTATTTTCCAGTACGCTCTGTACTTAATTCTCAAATTTTATTTCCTGAATCAGTGATACACATAGCAGAGAGGCTTTGGCAGAGTAGACTTTTTGGTACAAATGAAAAAAAACAAAAGAGTTGCTACTCACTATAGTGAGTCCAAAGGCTCTTGTGGTGACATTTAGGGCCATGTGTGTCATAGATTATAACTATGTAGCAAACACAAGCACAATATGTTTTCTTTAATACAACCAAACACAACTTCAGGTATATTTGGGGTGAGGAAACAACATTATAACAAACTAAAAAAATTTAGGTTATCCAACATGGAGACTGGTATACGTCAGACAGTTTTTACAGTCTCTTGTTTTACTCCTTTGTTCCTCACTCACACTTGCTGTAAAATACTCTAACACTGAATGCTCTCCTGGGGCTGACTGATCAATTAAAGTACCAATCTGTCCCTCACTTCATTTGTTCCGAGTAGGGTTCAGTCCTGGGCTGTCCTCTGGACTCGGTGCGGCAGGTGGGGGACAAGAGGGTCCTGGCTAAACTCATGTCTATGCTGGACCATGAGTGTCACCCCCTGCAGGACGCCCTGTCTGCTCTGGAGAGCAGCATCAGTGACAGACTGATTCACCCTCGCTGTGTGAAGGAGAGATTTCGCAGGTCTTTCCTTCCTGCTGCTGTCAGACTGTATAATGAACAATGCTAGTCATGTGTCATCGCCATAGTAATAATAACAATGTGCGATACTATTTAAAATCACTACCTGCTACTTATTTATTTATTTATTTAACCACCACTGTCCATCACTGCACTGTACACAATATTTTGATTGTAAATACTTATTATTATTTATCTTGTTTTTGATGTGTGCTCTTGTTTTCCTACTTTTTCTGAAACTTGCGTTGTGACATTGAAATTTCCCCACTGTGGGACGAATAAAGGATTATCTTATCTTATCTTATCTTAGGGTTGTGAAAGTACTGAAAATCAGATACTAATCAATACTAAAACTAGTATCGAAACTAGATACTCATTTTCTGCTCAAATGAGTATCTAGTTTCGATACTAGTTTTAGTCACATTCAGAGGACAGAAATAACCATTTCCTGAATAGCTTTAGAATGAGCTTGGGCTGTATCAGAACAAGTATAAGACCACTTAGACTAGTATATGCCCATGGACCATTACAGAACCTACCTGAGGGATTAAACAGTTTAAAGGTCCTATATTACACAGAATTGACTTTAGTGAGCTTTTAGAATGTTGTCACCTCCTCATAAACATACCTGGAGTTATGTTTTGTTTCATTCATACGTGTTTGAGCAATCCCTTATTATTTCTGTATACATCTTAACACATTAACAGACCCCACAACAGAAAACAGTGGATTGACCCTAAATTCTCTGCAATGTGTGTGGGGAGCAGGTGGGCTGCTGTAGGCAGAATGAGCAGCTCTGTGGCTGCGAACATTTGGAGCTAATTTGAAATAAGTGAAACATGATGAAGTGCAATCAGAGCTCATGTTTCAGAAATAGCCTGACTCCACTGTTTTAGATCAATTTCTAGACTATTCCACAGTATTACCGCATTCATTGTAGAGCACACTTTTCATTGTTGCTCCATGTTGTGAAATCTAATGTCTCTCACAAGTTACACATATTCAGTCATTTGTTCTTGAAACTTTTTTTTCCAACTTTGAAGAGAAATTGCACTGTTTGAATCAGTGAAGACAAAAACGTAGTAACTGTAGATATGTCATCCATGCTCCCACACATGTACTCACTCTTTAACGCTATTATAAGGCTGCTGCCTTGACCTTAGCTCAGTAGCACACCACTCTCATCTGCACTTGTGCTCACTAAACAAGTCTGTTAGCACATCTTTTTCATTTATTCAACTTGTTTAGAAAAGAATATCAGATAAATAAAATCATTATTTTCCCCCAGATTAGTATTTTACTTCTTTGGGGTATTAACTGCTAACAAATACAGATCATATTTACATCACCATGTTACCGTTTATTGTTTTGAAGGCGCTATATTCACTGAAAGTAAAATATTAACATGTTTTATAAGTTTCACTTTCATTTTTGATGCCCCGTCTTTGTTCTCCATGTTAAGTCGCACCCCTTTCAAAGTCAACACAATCAGCGTGCATCCTGCTAGTCAAACTACTGCACATTCCATCAGGTTTGTCAAATTGCTGTGTACATGTTGTGGTACTAGGGGCAGTAGGTATATATGAATATTCATTTTAATAATTTGTTCCAATTGACCAGTATACCCAATGTTGCTCAACAGCGCCACCCTGGATAGTGCCAGGGACACTTAATGTTAAACCCAATAAGGCAGCGCAGATACATGATTGAATGGTAGAAAATATACAACTTCTACATTTAAAATCACCAATTCACATTTTGTGTAACAGTAGCAATACAACAGCAGCTTCAACACAATTAAATCAGATGCCCTACTGAAGGCCCATGTGGCACCAGAGCAGAGTGTGCTACTCCAAAGCTAAAAGAACCCAGTCCTTAAACCCAGCACGTACTGCTGCAAGCTGTGTGGGATGGGAAGGTGGGATGTGTCTCGAAGTGACCCCTCGTGCATAAAAATCTTCACCTGGAAGTCATGCTAGAGACAGTGCCAGGTTAGTATACTTGCAGAAAAAATGCCATTTGGGTAAACATGAAGCGGCTTACCAGAGCTTTTTACTATGAATAGCGTGCAGCACAAGCAGAAAGATGTTCCAAAGTTGAGTGTTGAGCAAGTTGGAGGGCTAAAAAGACAGAAGTGTTGGTTTTGTTGGTGTTGGGTTTAAACTCAGACAAGACTGAAGCCACAGTCTGTTGCCCAAAGAAACAGAGACAGTGGCTGCAGTCACCTCCAGTCTCCCTCTCTAAAACCTTCATATCAGGCTAGAACTCTAGGGGTAATAATGGACTCAGACATGAACTTTAACAGCCACATCAAATCAATAACATCTGCAGCCTTTTAAAATCTAAAAAACATAGCACAAATCACAGGTATACTGTCTAAAGCAGACTTGGAGAGACTTATCATGCATTTGTCTCCAGTAGGTTAGACTACTGTAACAGCCTGCTCACTGGCCTCTTCAGTGAGCAGGCTTCTGGTCCTGATTTGAACCAGGAAGTATGAGCACATGCGTCCTGCACTCAGGTCTCTGCACTGGCTTCTTCTGGCTCATAGAATAGACATTAAAGTGGCTCTGCTTGTGTACAAGTCTCTCCATGACCTAGCATCAAAGTACCTCTCTGACATGTTAGTGCCATATGAATCATCTCGTACTCTGAGGACCTCAGGGGCCTCCTGCTGGTGCCCAGAGTCATGACTAAACGTAGGGAGTCATCGTTTCAGTTTTATGTAGCTAAAACTTGGAACAGTCTTCCTGAACATGTGAGACAGGCCTCTACTTCGACTGTTGAAATCCAGGCTCAAAACAGTTCTGTTTAGCTGTGCATATGACTGAAAGGTTTTTATTCCACACTTGTCTCTTTTTATGTTAATTTTATGATGATTATTCATGTTCTGATCTGTTTGTATTGTGATTTTAATTACTTTCTTATTCTGTAAAGCACTTTGAATTACTTTGTGTACGAACTTGCCTAGGCTGGATAAATTAATTAATAAATTATGCACAGTACTCACTGATGAGTACTGTGGCATACTACCGTGGCTCCAGTGAGCTTTAGAGCCTTTTATGGTCTGTGCACACCCCCACCCTCCACCATGTTTTCTTTGCTGTTTAGTTTAAATGTAGGCCCCTGTATTGATTTATAAACCCCATTTTGAACACTTTGTGGTGTGAATGCCCTATGAACATGTTGAAAAACGTGCCTGAAGAGGTTATATATATATATATAGATAGATAGATAGATAGATATAGTAGTGCTATTAGTGCGACACTATTAACGCATTAACACAAAACAATTTTAATCGCAAGATTAACGTTCTTTTTGACCTAGTGATCTAGTTTTTTCATAAGCTGTGGCCACTGCGCACAGCGCACCAATGCCACCCACACAAGGAAAACACAAAACAAAGTCTGCTCCAAAACATACGGCAAATCCGCGCCCACCCCCGACAAGGACCACGGACAGCGACAGAAGCCTCATACCCTCCCAGCCGCCCCCACTCCCTCGCGCCGCTGCCACATCCACAAACCATGGCAGCGCACCATGGCAGGACCCACATCGGTCCCTCCACTCAATAGACACCCCATGCCGCTGGACCCACCCTCTCCTATTCTATCGGGTTGAGGTCAGGACTCTGTGCAGGCCAGTCAAGTTCATCCACACCAAACTCTCTCATCCATGTCTTAATGGACCTTGCTTTGTGCACTGTTGCACAGTCATTTTGAAAGAAGAAGGGGCCATCTCTAAACTGCTCCCACAAAGTTGGGAGCATTGAATTGTCCAAAATCTCTTGTACTGTATACTGAAGCATTCAGAGTTCCTTTCACTGGAACTAAGGGGCCAAGCCCAGCTCCTGAAAAACAAGCCCACACCATAATCCCCCTTCACCAAACTTTACACTCTGCACAATGCAGTCAGACAAGTACCATTCTCCTGGCAAACCCAGACTCGTCCATCAGATTGCCAGATGGAGAAGCGCAATTCGTCACTCCAGAGAACTGCTCCAGTGATGGCTTGTTTTACACCACTGCATCCGACGCTTTGCATTGCACTTGGTGATGTATGGCTTGGATGCAGCTGCTCGGCCATAGAAACCCATTCCATGAAGCTCTCTATGCGCTGTTCTTGAGGTAATCTGAAGGCCACATGAAGTTTGAAGTTTGTATAGATTGACTCTGCAGAATGTTGGCGACCTCAGCATCTGCTGACTGGACTTGTTGCGCAGTTGGCGTCCTATCACAGTACCAGAGCGACCCATTCTTTTACAAATGTTTGTAGAAACAGTCTGCATGCCTAGGTGCTTGATTTTATACACCTCTGGCCATGGAAGTGATTGGAACACCTGATTTCGATTATTTGGATGGTTGAGTGAATACTATTGGCAATATAGTGTATGTTATGTGTTAGCAGTTAATACCCCATAAATGTGTCATATCCCCAAATCAAAGATAAATATTATTAATTCAAGGTATTTTAACCAGTTTAAAATAATAGTAAACAACCCTGATCATAGTGGGGTTTTTTTTTTTTTTTTTTTTTTTCTAGTTCCTCTTCCTACCATGAGTAAGTCTAGAATTGACCAGAGTATTGACCTGGGGTATCAACTGACTTAGACCATAATATATATCCAGAATATAAACTGTCCGAGACCTAAATATGGGGTATGGTCCATGGGTTCTGTCTGCTCTCCCCTTCCTCCTCTTATCGTTTGTGTCAGGGGAGGAGGGGCCAGGGGGCATGCCGTGACTCTGCTGACCACAGTTCTGTCCACTCCTCCTGAATCTGCTTATGTGAAGTCAGAGCTCTGCTGTTCCTTTAGTCTATAGGAGGGGGGACTTTCACTGTCAGGCACATGGTAGAAACATCTAGCTAATAACAGCTAATAATAGCCAAATCTTTTCCTTCATAGTAATATTACTTAAACCGAAGTACAAAGTAGTGTTCCAAGACATTACTCAAGTAACAAACAAACAAACAAACAAACAAACAAACAAACAAACAAACAAGCAAAAAAAGAAAACTGCTATTCAACTACCATTAAATTAAGAGTAACTTAATGAGTTAATGAGTTCCGATCCATTGCTTTGACATCTTGTGTCATAAAAGTGTTTGAGAAATTTGTTCTGGCTCAGCTCAGACCCCTGGTGGCACCATCCCTGGATCCTCTACAATTTGCCTATCAGGCCCACATTAGTGTGGATGATGCTTTAATCTATCTTCTGCAGCGGGCTCACTCTCACCTGGATAATGTTGGAGGCTCTGTGAGATATTGTTCTTCGATTTCTCCAGTGCCTTTAATACAATCCACCCCTTTCTGATGAGTGAGAAGCTGCTCAGAATGGGTGTCAGCTCCTCCATTGTCTCCTGGATTACTGACTACCTGTCAGGCAGGCCTCAGTATGTGCGACTGGGGACCACCCTGTCTGACACTGTGGTCAGTACTGTAGGAGCCTCCCAGGGTACAGTCCTGTCTCTGTTCCTGTTCACTCTAAACACCTGATTTCCAGTACAGCTCCAGGTCCTGCCACCTCCAGAAGTTCTCTGATGACTCTGCAGTGGTAGGTTGTATCAAGGAGGGACAGGAGCTAGAGTACAGGACACTGATTGCAAATTTTGTGGAGTGGTCCCAGTCAAACCACCTGCTCCTGAACGTTGACAAGACCAAGGAACTGATGATTGACTTCAGGAGAAAGAGGACACAAGTGGAGCCCATTCCCATCCAGGGCCATGACGTGGAAATAGTGGACTGCTACAAGTACCTTGGCGTCCATGTGAACAACAGGCTGGACTGGAGGGACAAGTGTAATGCTGTCTACAAGAAGAGCATGAGCAGACTCTATTTCCTGAGAAAGCTCAGGTCTTTCAATGTGTGCAGCAAGTTACTGGAGATTTTTTACCAGTCTGCCCTGTACTTCGCTGTGGTCTGCTGGGGGAGCGGCACCAGTAAAAGGGACATTGGGTGGATTGACAAACTTATTCGTAAAGCTGGTTACGTGATCGGCTGTGAGCTGGAGACACTTGTCACAGTGAGGGACAGGAGGACACTGGACAAACTGCTCTCCATCATGGACACCTCTCCATCATGGACACAGCTTACCCACTGCACCAGACTATAGAGGGACAGAGGAGCTCATTCTCCAACAGGCTCCTACAGCTCCACTCAAAAAGTGAGAGATACAGGACTACATTCATACCATACTCTATACAGATGTACAACAACTTAATCTTAAGTAACGGATAACCTTATGCCCTGTCAATCAGCATAGTATTTGCACTGTCGTTTTTGTCTCTTGTATATAGTTGATTTTATAGTTTATAGTTTATTGCTTATTTTTCTATTTTATTTTGACTTGTACATATACATTTATTTTTATAATTATGTCTCATTTGACACCTTTCTCTTGCTATCTTTTAGCTATACCATCTATTTTTGTTACTCTGTTATTATATTATATTATGATTGAGCTACTGTATCCAAATAATTTCCCTTGTGGATCAATAACGTTTGTCTATGTCTAAGACAGACACAAACATTAGGCACACTAAATCATATCTGAAGGAGCACTGCAAGAAACAAAAATGTTCATTTCATATTGTCAACATAAAGCCTTTGTCACTTGTAGACTTGCTCAAAGTGGGAAGAATTACCAAAACTTTTACTCAAGTAAGAGTATTGTTAGTTCAGTAAAAAGTTGCTAAAGTAAATGTAACTGAGTACTACTCACCTGACTTCTTTCTGTGTCATTATGAGAGTGTGTAGACTTAGACTTAGACTTAGACAAACTTTATTGATCCACAAGGGAAATTATTTGGATACAGTAGCTCAAACATCACAATATAATATAATAACAGAGTAACAAAAATAGATGGTATAGCAAAAAGAGTAAGAAACAGGTGTCAAGTGAGACATAATTATAAAAATGTATATGTACAAGTCAAAATAAAATAGAAATATAAGTAATAAAGTAATAAACTATATAGTCACAGCTATATACAAGAGACAAGAACGACAGTGCAAATACTATGCTGATTGACAGGGCATGAGGTAATCAGTTACTTGGGATAACTTGTAGTACAGTTGTAGGGAGTATTATCTGTTACATAAGGGTGAGTTGTTGTACAACTGTATGGCGTATGGTATGAATGTAGTCCTGAATCTCTCACTGTTTGAGCGGAGCTGTAGGAGCCTGTTGGAGAATGAGCTCCTCTGTCCCTCTATAGTCTGGTGCAGTGGGTGTCCATGATGGAGAGCAGTTTGTCCAGTGTCCTCCTGTCCCTCACTGTGACAAATGTCTCCAGTTCACAGCCGATCAGGTGTCCAGCTTTACGGATCAGTTTGTCAATCCGCCCAATGTCTCTTTTACTGGTGCCGCTCCCCCAGCAGACCACAGCGAAGTACAGGGCGCTGGCCACCACAGACTGGTAGAAGATCTCCAGTAACTTGCTGCACACATTGAAAGACCTGAGCTTTCTCAGGAAGTAGAGTCTGCTCATGCTCTTTTTGTAGACAGCATTACAGTTGTCCCTCCAGTCAAGTCTGTTGTTCACCTGTACGCCAAGGTACTTGTAGCAGTCCACTATTTCCACGTCCTGGCCCTGGATGGTAATGGGCTCCACAGGTGTCCTCTTTCTCCTAAAGTCAATCACCAGTTCCTTGGTCTTGTCAATGTTCAGGAGCAGATGGTTTGCCTGGGACCACTCCACAAAGTTTGTAATCAGTGTCCTGTACTCCAGCTCCTGTCCATCCCTGATACACCCGACCACTGCAGAGTCATCAGTGAACTTCTGCAGATGGCAGGACCCGGAGCTGTACTGGAAATCAGAGGTGTACAGAGTGAACAGGAACGGAGACAGGACTGTACCCTGGGGAGCTCCTACATTACTGACTACCGTGTCAGACAGGGTGGTCCCCAGTCGCACATACTGAGGCCTGCCTGACAGGTAGTCATTAATCCAGGAGACAATGGAGGAGCTGACACCCATCCTGAGCAGCTTCTCACTCATCAGAAAGGGCTGGATAGTGTTAAAAGCACTGGAGAAATCGAAGAACAATATCCTTACAGAGCCCTTAACACTATCCAGGTGAGAGTGAACTTTGGGCTGAAGCCCGTGATGGCCTTCATGCCTTGCCACACTTCCCTAATGTTATTTTGCTGGAGTTTTGCCTCAAGCCTTTTTCCATATGCTTCTTGCCCTAGTCTGAGCTGGATCTTCAGCTGCTGTTGCACCCTCTTCACCTCGTCCTTATCACCAGAGTTGAAGGCCCACTTCTTCTTATTAAGTAGATCCTTCAGCTGGCTGGTGATCCAGGGCTTGTTATTAGGGTAACAGCGGACAGTGCGTGTGGGGACGGCTGTATCCTCACAGAAGTTGATATAATCCGTTATACAGTCCGTCATGCTGTCAATGTTGTCCCCATACGGCAGGCAGAGCACATTCCAGTCTGTGGTCTCAAAGCAGTCCTGAAGGGCATCGCTGGCTTCCTGACTCCACTTTCTTACAGTCCTAGTGGTGACAGACTTCCTCTTTACTGCAGGGATGTACTGAGGCCTTAACAGGACCAGATTGTGGTCTGATCGTCCCAGTGGGGGCAGGGCAGTGGCACTGTATGCCTCCTTAGAATTGGCATACAGTAAGTCCAGAGTTCTATTGTCCCGAGTTTTACAATCCACATACTGATGAAGTGTGGGTAAAACACTGTCCAATGAAACATGGTTGAAGTCTCCGGAAATCAGTAATAAAGCCTCCGGGTGTTTAGACTGCAGCCCAGCGACCAAAGTGTGTATCCTGTCACACGCTGCATCTTCGTCAGCTGAGGGAGGGATGTAAACTCCGATGAACAGGACAGAAGTAAATTCCCTCGGTAAATAATATGGACGTATTCCCAAGACCATAAGTTCAATGTCAGGCGTACAGATCCGTTCCTTCACAGTAATATGGCCAGGATTACACCACCTTTCGTTCACAAAAACTGCAATCCCGCCGCCCTTCTTCTTACCGCTAAGGAAAGTGTCTCTGTCTGCACGCACTGTCTTAAAGCCTGGTACAGATGCACTGTTGTCCGGGAAGTTTGTATGAAGCCAGGTCTCTGTGAAGCACATGATACTGCTGACAGCGTACTCCCTCTGGGTCCGAACAAGCGCACACAGTTCGTCCATCTTATTTCCCAGTGACCTTACGTTCCCCATTAGAACTGACGGAACCGCAGGCCTAAATTTCCTTCTCCGCTGTTTTGCTCTAACTCTAGTGCGGCATCTTCTGTTCTTCCTCCTCTGTAGTTCAACAGGAATGTCAGGCTTAACTCCAAACAGCACAGGGGACTTGGAGATAAGATAAGATAAGATAAGATAAGACTTTATTGATCTCACAGAGGAGAAATTCACTCGTGACAGAAGCTCACAGTCAGGGGACAGTATAGTGCAAAAAGTTGTGAAAAATTGTGCAAACACTCAGAACAATAAGTAAATAAAAAATAAAATCACAATAAATATTAACATATTTACAACATCAGGTAGCTCTTATGTACAGGGAGTGAAAGAAATGTAAATATATAATAAAACATATCTCTTATATAATATATATCTCTTATATAATATATATATATATATATATATATATATATATATACATATATATATATATATATATGTAAAAGAATACAAATATACAACTATATAAATATATAATCTGAGGACAGTGGAGGCGGTTACTGATGAGGTGACATGGTTACAGGTTATTGCACGGGCTATTGCACAGGTTAATGCACAGGTTATTGCATGTGTTACACAGTGGAGTTGTACAGTCTGACAGCAGTGGAGATGAAGGACCTGCGGTAGCGTTCCTTCTTACACTGAGGGTGCCTCAGTCGGCCGCTGAAGGTGCTGCTCAGTTCCTCTACAGTCCGGTGCAGAGGGTGAGAGGTGTCGGCCATGATGGATGTGAGTTTGGCCAGCACCCTCCTCTCACCCACCTCCTCCACAGACTCCAGAGGACAGCCCAGGACAGAGCTGGCCCTCCTGAC
Source organism: Taenioides sp. WSHXM2023 (assembly GCA_029959045.1). Classification (NCBI taxonomy): domain Eukaryota; kingdom Metazoa; phylum Chordata; class Actinopteri; order Gobiiformes; family Gobiidae; genus Taenioides; species Taenioides sp. WSHXM2023. The sequence goes on from CM057086.1 coordinate 408,839, forward strand.
TAGTTTGTTCAGTCTTTTCCTGTCCCGCTCTGTGCTGCTCGGGGCCCAGCAGACAACAGCGTAGAGGAGAGCAGAGGCCACCACAGAGTCATAAAAAGTCTTGAGCAGGGGCCTGCACACTCCAAAAGAAATCAGTCTCCTCAGAAGGTGGAGGCGACTTTGGCTCTTCTTGTACAGGGCGTCAGTGTTGTGGGACCAGTTCAGTTTATTGTTGAGGTGAACACCCAGGTACTTAAAACTGTCCACTGTCTCTATGTCCTGTCCCTGGATGTTCACCGGTGAGGGAAGTAGTGTCCTTCTCCCGAAGTCTTACTGGTGTTAAGGCACAGGTGGTTGTGCTCACACCAGTCCACAAAGTCCCTGATGACCGATTGGTACTCCAGCTCATTCCCCTCAGACACACAGCCCACAAGGGCCGAGTCGTCAGAGAACTTCTGGAGATGGCAGGTGTCCGTGTTGTAGGTGAAGTCCGAGGTGTAGATAGAGAAGAGGAAGGGTGAAAGGACAGTTCCCTGTGGGGCCCCAGTGCTGCAGACAACCACCTCTGACTCACAGCCGCGCAGCCTCACATACTGCGGCTGGTCAGTGAGGTAGTCGATGGTCCAGGCGGCGAGATGTCCGTTCACTCCGGCGTCCTCCAGCTTCCCCCGCAGCAGTGCCGGCCTGATGGTGTTGAAGGCGCTGGAGAAGTCAAAGAACATGACTCTCACAGCGCTCCCGGCAGTCTCTAGGTGGGTGAGCGCCCGCTGCAGCAGGTAGATGACGGCGTCCTCTACTCCGATGTTGGGCTTGTAGGCAAACTGCAGCGGGTCCAGAGTGGAGCTCACCACGGAGCGGAGGTAGCTGAGGATCAGTCTCTCCATGGTCTTCATGAGGTGAGAGGTCAAGGCGACTGGTCTGAAGTGGGCCGGTTCCCTGGCATGTGTTGTTTTTGGAACTGGTACCACACAGGAGGTCTTCCACAGGACAGGGACCTTCTCCAGGCTGAGGCTCAGGTTGTAGATGTGGCAGAGAACCTCACAGAGCTGGTCCGCGCAGGTCCTCAGCAGCCTGGGGCAGATGCCATCTGGTCCTGCAGATTTTCTCTGTTTCAGCCGCCTCAGCTCTCTCCTCACCTGATCCGGTGTGATGTAGACGGAGGAGTAAGGGGGGGACTGGGGTGGACTGCCGGGGGTGGGGGGCAGAGGGGGGCTGGTGCTGGGAACAGTCGGTGTGAAGTGAGCTGGAGACGTGGGTGGTAGGGGGCGGGGGGTGGGTGCAGTCGGTCCGGGAAGGGGGTGTGTGTCCAGTGGCCTGGGGGTGTGTGGAGAGGGAGGATCCGAGAAAGAGGCAGAGGGAATGGGGGGACAATCAAAACGGTTGAAATAAACGTTTAGTTCATCCGCCCAGCGCTGATCTCCATCAGATGTCCCTCTGGTGTTCTGACCAAATTCTGAGATGTTCTTCAGACCTCTCCACACATCCCGCACGTTGTTCTGGGCCAGCTGCTCCTCCATTTTCTTCCCGTAATCCTTCTTGGCCCGACGAATCCTCCACTGAAGCTCCCGCTGGACCCTCTTCTGCTCCTCTCTGTGCCCTGAGTTGAAAGCCCTCTTCTTCTGGTTCAGGAGGTCTTTGAGCTCAGGGGTGACCCAGGGAGAGTGAAAGAAGGTGCTCTCTGGAATACACAAAGGCAGTCTGGACTGCTGAGCCACACAGCAAGAGACAAAGAGACCAGCAAAAATCAAGAAAAAACAACAAAAATGCCCAAAAAACATGATGAGTGTTTTATTGAACAAATAGAGTAAATAAAAAATAAAGTACAAAAACTTAAAGTGCACACAAGAGTACCTTAAAAGGTAGATGTTAACAAGAAAAAATGCAGGAGCTACTGTACCCAGCTGCCACTCTCTCAGGCGCTCGGGGTGTGAATGTGTAGTATGAACGGGTGAGTGGGTGCTTGATATAAAGTGCTATGAGTGCCCATAGAGGGAGAAAGGTGCAACAAAGTAAATGTAGCAGACTATCAACCAGTTCATGCTTTCTCATGCATCAGCTCAAAACATCAGCACCATCAGTTGCATCAGGGAGAATAGGAACAATTGTAATCAAGTATGTAATGGTGTATATGAAAGGACAATGTTATATTTGCTGAAATCAATGTATTAACATTTTAGAAGATTCAATTTTGTTTTTGATTCCCCCAGAGTGCTGTCACAACACAATCAGTAATTTAACAATTAATTTTAACAGTTTACAGTGGTCTAAAGTTATTCCTCACCTACTTTATACATTCCAGGCATTCTATACTGCTAAAATAAATAAATAAATAAATAAATAAATAAATAAATACTTTGAAAACACATGAGATCTCAGAGTGAAAAAAAAAATGCTGGATATCTATACAAATATGGACTGGGCAATCTCTTAGGAGCAAAAAGATGCCACCTCTTTTAATGGAAATGCAATTTTCAGCCTACAGAGGGCTTTGTTTTATGGACATTCTGAAAATCAAAGTGAAATAATGATGTGACAAGCTTGTCCATTTGCCCAGAATTTAATTTCTGCAACTCAATACTAATACTTCTTAATCTCTTGTGTGATCCCCACATGCTTCTTTGCATGTTTGACAATGTTGTGGCATGCTCCTAATGAGACGTGTAAGGGCATCACTGAGCTCCTGTAGATTCTGAGGAGCAACCTAGCGGTGTCTGATGGACTCAAACATAATGTCCCAGAGGCGTTCTATTGGGTTTAAGTCAGGTGATCGTGAGGGCCATTCAACTGTGTAAATCCCTTCATCCTCCAGGTATTGCCTGCATACTCTTGCCACATGAGGCTGGGCATTGTCGTGCATCAGGAGGAAAACCTACTGCACCAGCATAGAGTTCGACAATGGGTTCTGTGAGTTCCTCCATAGATATGCCTCCTTAGACGATCACTGACCCATGAACTTCGTCTGTGAGTCCGTGAGTCCCTCCATAGATATGCCTCCTTAGACGATCTCTTCTGGCTCTTGGCGAGGGCGGACGCGTTTTCTCTCCTCTCCTGCCCCTTATCTTTCCTGCTCTGCTCTCTGTCTTGTCTGGTCTAGTGTCTAGTCTTTTTCCTTGAGTGACTCTCTCCGCTCTGCTCTCTAAAACCAAATTTATTATGGATCTGATAAATTGGTCTCTGAACGCTATTGACACCATTTTTTCAACAAGACAAGCAGGATCGGGTGAACCTGCGTGCCCCGCCGGAACTTACGCTGCCGGATACATGATGGACAGTTGGGACAAGTGGCGTGTTGTGTGTCTGGCTGCGCTTTCCGTTGAGGATATAGAAGATTTATACTTATTCGGAACCATGATTACAGGACTTTTGCTGATTGGATTAGGCGTGGCCCTGTCTTTCAAGAAAAATCAGAGCACCGAGGCAGCTGTTCAAAGCCCCACTTGGCTGCCCGGATTGATCGGAACGATGGGCAAAGCTGCCGATACTCAGACTGTGACTTTGAGCCGTATCTTGGAAAGTTTGGTGGTCTCGCACCGCACTTTGGAAAAGACTTTGGAAAACATCTCGGAGAGGTTAGCGACTATGGATCGCAGACTGGATGGAACTTTGGCTCTAATTCGCAACAGGGATAACATCTAGGAGAATTTTGGCTGCTCTGCATAGAGAGATGACCTTGAGACCAATTGGACAAACAAGAGCAGTGTTTAAAGAATTGGCGCAGCTGCTCGCTCTAAAACTATAACAACGCAATCTTATCTTTTGGCCTCCCCAAGCCAGTACTGGTCACGACCAAGGCCGGGCTGGTGTCAAATCGCCCTGAGATTACAGCGGAGGGAGCCTGGCCCCTCCCTAACCCCCTCGCAGCTTTGTACCCCCGACCGGGTGGGCGGGTCCGTTGTATAAGCGCCGTCAGTGGCTGCAGGATCCGGATGCTGTCTTGCCTGAGTTGGACTTTCTTACTCCTCTCCCCTCCCCTGTTGCTTGTCCTGTGTAATGTTTGTACTGTGTTTTGACTATGTTGCTGATGCTCGGAGGTGTTTTTATTTTGTGCACTCATTCCATATGATGCCCCTGTCAGGAGCATGGTCTGGGGTTGATTCACTTTTGTTTTTTCTCCTCCCCCCCCCTGTCCTCATGTGATGCTGTATTTCATTTCTACTGGAATTTCCCCACTGTGGGACTAATAAAGGCATATCAATCAATCAATCAATCAATTACCCACCACCAAACCCTCATGCTGAATGATGTTATAGGTAGCGTAGCGTTCTCCTTGTCTTCTCCAGACTCTTTCATGTCTATCACAGGTGCTCAGGGTGAACCTGCTCTGAACTGTGAAAAGCACAGGGGACCAGTGGCAAACTTGCCAATTCTAGTGTGGTCTAGCAAATGCCAACTGAGCTCCACAGGATGTGCCATCCTGAAGAAGTTGGATAATCTGTGCAACTAGTGTTAAGAAATGGCCCCATACTTCCAGTAGTGATAATCACTCTAGCCAAAGTCAGCACTAGTGGAAAACCAACAACCAAAAAAGACCACGAGGGAGAAATTTGAAATGACCTCCACATGCAAAAGGAGTCCTGTTTAAGGGGTTGTCTCATTGTTTCCACCCTGTTGTTAATTTCCATTAAAAGAGGTGGCATCCTTTTGTTCTTAAGACATAGCCCTGTCCATATTTGTATAGATATCCAACATAAGGGTTTTTTTGGGTTTTTTTCACATTGATATCTGATGTGTTTTCAAAGTGTTTCTTTATTTTTTTGAGCAGTGTAATTATTCAACATGAGTTTATAAGCTACACTATATTGCCAAAAGTATTCACTCACACATCCAAATAATAGAAATCAGGTGTTCCAATTACTTCCATGGCTACAGGTGTATAAATTCAGCACCTAGGCCTGCAGACAGACTTCTTTGTGAAAGAATGGCCCGCTCTCAGGAGCTCAGTGAATTCCTGCGTGGTACTGTGATAGGATGAACCTGTGCAACAAGTCCAGTCGTGAAATTTCCTCTCTCCTAAATATTCCACAGTCAACTGTCAGTGGTATTATAACAAAGTGGAAGTGATTGGGAACAACAGCAACTCAGCCACAAAGTGGTAGACCACGTAAACTGACAGGATGGGCTCAGCGGATGCTGAGGCACATCGTGTGCAGAGGTCGCCAATTTTCTACAGAGTCAATCACTACAGACCTCCAAACTTCATGTGGCCTTCAGATTAGCTCAAGAACAGTGCATAGAGAGCTTCAGGGAATGGATTTCCATGGCTGAATAACTGCATCCAAGCCATACATCACCAAGTGCAATGCAAAGCTTCGGATGCAGTGGTGTAAAGCATGCATCCACTGGACTCTAGAGCAGTGCAGATGCATTCTCTGGAGTGATGAATCGCGCTTCTCCATCTGGCAATCTGATGGACGAGTCTGGGTTTGGCTGTTGACAGGAGAATGGTACTTGTCTGACTGCATTGTGCCAAGTGTAAAGTTTGGTGGAGGGGGGATTATGGTGTGGGCTTGTTTTTCAGAAGCTGGGCTTTGGCCCCTTTGTTCCAGTGAAAGGAACTCTGAATGTTTCAGCATACCAAGAGATTATGGACAATTCCATGCTCCCAACTTTGTGGGAACAGTTTGGAGATGGCCTCTTCCTCTTCCAATATGACTGTGCACCAGTGCACAAAGCAAGGTCCATTAAGACATGGATGAGAGAGTTTAGTGTGGATGAACTTGACTGGCCTGCACAGAGTCCTGACCTCAACCCGACAGAACACCTTTGGGGTGAATTAGAGTGGAGACTGAGACGCAGGCCTTCTTGTCCAACATCTGTGTGTGACCTCACAAATGCGCTTCTGGAAGAGTGGTCAAAAAGTCCCATAAACACACTCCTAAACCTTGTGGACAGCCTTGCCAGAAGAGTTGAAGCTGTTATAGCTGCAAAGAGTGAACCAATGTCATATTAAACCCTATGGATTAAGAATGGGATGTAACTTAAGTTCATATGCAAGTCAAGGCAGGTGAGAGAATACTTTTGGCAATATAGTGTATTTTCAACAGTAAAAATAAATAAATAAATAAATAAATAAATAAATAAATAAATAAATAAATAAATAAATAAGCTTTATAAATATATAATATAAGACACATTTTAGAATAGCCTGCTCAGACGTGGCGCACCAGGTCACAGTTACACCTACTTTTCCCACCCGAACATAACCCTTCCATTGCCATTGGCTGAGAGTGGGTGGGTCAGTTGTCTAGCAGCCTGCTTTCACTCAGTTTCACAATTGAATAACATTTTTTTTTTTTTTTAAGAAACAGTAAAAGTTTTAGTTACTCTTCCCACTGTGAGTAAGTCTACAATTGACAAAAGCTTTGATTTGAACATGTTTCTTGCACCGCTCCTTCACGTATGATTTAGTTTGTGTCCTTTTTGTGTCTGTTCTTTAAAAAATACCACATTTTGTCCATCAGATTACATTAACTTCAAATTATAAATCAGATGTTACCTTCCAGCAGTTACTCTTTAAGTTATTCTTACTTGACTAGTAGTTGGCCCGAGCCAGTAACCAAGTAACTGGCGAGGGCTATTGTTCTTTGTCGGTTACTTCTTCTTCGTCTTCTTTATTTTTTCAAATGATTACGATTTTGAGGGCCTAAACATCGGCAAAAAGCCTCACATGGGAGTATAGAACCGACCGACCTGGTGAAAAATTTGATAAAATGGGCATCGTGACAGTGCCTAAAGCAACCCCACTCAACAGTGTTGCCTAGAATTGGACCTGTCTTGAGTCTTTCTTCTCAAGGTTTCTACGTGAGTGTGGCCAGCAGATCATCCCCCATCCACTCCTGTGTGTGTGTATGTGAGTGTGTGTGCATGTGTGAGAGGGTGTGTGTGTGTGTGTGTGTGTGTGCGTGTGTGTGTGTGTGTGTGTGTGCGTGTGCGTGTGTGTGTGTGTGTGCGTGTGTGTGTGTGCGTGTGAGCCTCAGTGCTCTCATAAGTGTACTGGAGCATTAGAGCAGAAGCACCAGCAGTAATTATTCTATTTGAGCCTCTTTTATATCTGTGGCCCAAATGTTGTGCTAAATACTTGATACTGAGTGGTGTCCCTGTGCTCCTGAATATTTAACAGTCTCTCCAGTATTGGCAGTGGTCCAGCTACTATTATCTTCACAAGCTTGTGGATGATTTCAGTTTTGCTCATTTTTATACAGAGACATGTATGTGTTATAGCATGCTATTACCATGTGTTCTTGAAATGTATTTGTTGTACATGTGAGTCAAATGAGAGTTTTAAATACAGAAGTTAGCAGACTTGTTTCTTTTATTAAGTCGTTTTAGATGAATATTGCAATTTAAAATGTTCATATTATGACATAATGATTCATAGATATAATAGATTATAACTATATAAGCACAATATGTCTTCTTTAAAGGACCTTTACCCAATTCTTTGTATCTGAACAAAATTGCACTTGCCATAGTACAGATATATTGTATAAGCAGTTCTTTCAAAATATGTCCACTGCTTGCTATCTGTATCTAATTATAAAGTGTTTTATAATAAGGTGATAATGAAGATATGTATGTTAGCATGCTAGTTGCTTTACTGTGACGGCACGCTGCGCAGGTCTGTCAGTTGTGAAAAGCACTTCTTATTGCGAGGAGTGATTAGGATGCTTGGAATGCATAAGGTAAGTGAGGAATAACGTTGAACCATTGCAAACTGTTTAAAATGAACTAGTTCTTCACATTTTTCCAAAAGAAAAACAAAAGCCGAGTTTATAACAGATCTTATGACATTTCATCAACTGACAAATCGCTCTTAAATTCTGGGTTCATGTGGTCCTCGAGAACTCGAGTTGAAAACTGCAACTGAACCGACTTGGTTCATTAAAAACTACTCCCTGTAACTAAGTTATTTATATATTTAATTGGGACAGAGCATATTAACATGACACAACATGAATGTAAACACAGCGGATTGTAGCCTAAAGGCCACCACACATTACAAGATTTTTCAGTCTTAAACCATTTTTAAACATGCGACAAAAAGGACCACAGACACAAGGAGAATCTTATGAGATTTTAAATCTCCGATCACAAAGACTGCAGTGGGATATGGCAGTGTACCACAGGGTACAAAGTTGTACATCCATGAATACATTTGGACAAGCATTTGGCAAATTAGTTATGAAAAGGGAGACTAACACTGGCCCAAGGATTGACCTCTGCGGGACACCAACATCACAATCTAAACACTGTGATTTTACACCATTAACTGTCACATACTGTTTCCTATGGGACAGATACGATGTAAACCCTTGAAGAGCTTGACTGGAGATGTTAAACTGATTTAAAGGCTTTCTCCAAGTCTAAGAAGACAACCCCAAAACGGGGACTCCTATCAAGCAAGCTCTTTATGTTTTCTTTTAGCACACACAGGGCAGTGTCTGTAAAATGATGAGCCTGAAAGCCAAACTGTAGCAGGTGTAGTGAGGGTTGGGTATTTTCCAAATGAGCAGTAAGGAGTTTAACCACCCACTTCTAAGCTATTTTAGCTATAACAGGAAATATGCTTATTGGAAGATAATTAGCCATGTCTGTTTTAGTACCCGATTTAAAAATGGATGTCACTGTAGCTATTTTTCAATCAGTTGGAACAACTGAATGTTTGAAGGACATGTTGAGGAGATGGGTGATGGGTCGTACAAGAGAATCCTTAAATTCTTTCAGAAAATTTAAGATCCATTTTCTCCCGCTTAATCCGGCTGGGTCGCGGGGGCAGCACGCTGCCCATTACTCTGTGCACCAGACCCAGACCCCTATGAACCCCTCTGCAGGTGGTGAGCCCACAGGAGGGAGGAATTCCTTGATGGTCCTTGATTGTATACTGTTCATAGGGGTGTTGCATGTTTTTGGTTGATGGGGGGAAACCGGAGTACCCGGAGGAAACCCATCCAGACACGGGGAGGAAACATGCAAACTCCACACAGAAAGGCGACCTGGGGATCGAACCCGTAACCTTCTTGCTGTGAGGCATGAATGGTGCTATGGTGATGCTCACAGTGTAGTTGATATAGAACAGTGATTAACTGTTGCCAGACCATAGAAATCATAAAAGCTGTGCCAATGTTCTGAGCCTATGGAGTGCGTTTCGACAGAATGGCCGCCATGTTGGGACTGGACACTTGAGCATTCTCCCATTAGAATCAGTGCAATTAGAGGTCCACCAAAAGTCATCTTTCGCTCTCTTTTCCATGTAAATTTTATATCACCAGCAACTTTGTATATCTTTTATCCAATAGTGTTTGTTTGGATTTTTAAAGTTTTAAAGAAATAAGATTTTTATAGTAAGAACTTTCACCATATTAAATACATAAAGCCATTGCAGTGCCCCCTCAAGTTGTCACTAGCGTATATACACTTAATAGCTAATTCACCCATCCAGTATTGTATGAATGGCAAGGACTGAACTCAATAGTAACAATAGTTTTCTGTCACATGTTTTTTTTAGTTTAAATATCTTTATTACCATATAAACGTTAAATTTACTGGCTGCTAGCTTAACAACAATGACATGTTGTTATACACATTACTGTAAGTGAATTTTTCTTGTGAAAGAATCATCTGTTTTTCCTGCTCCATTGTTGATAAAATTAAAATGACCAAATAAAGAAAGTAAAGTGACATTGTGTCTATCTGAAGTAGCAGCCATCTTGGACATCTGCTGCTGTTGCTCAAGTCGTACCTGACCAGCCTTTATGTAGCTTCTATGATTTCTAGGTTGTAGGACTACCTTTTTGGGCATTCAAAAATAATGCACAGCAGTTAGCTTTTGAATTCTTGCTGCCCATGGTAAATAGTTATAATCTATGACACCTATGGATGATTACTGTAGAATTTGCACATTTAAAATCTCAATACTATATAACAGGACTGCCTTAAACCCTGTCTATTCATGCTTTTTTGTTCAATCAGTTGATTTCTTGGAAACCTTTGAATTAGAGGCTGAACACAGTGTGAGCCTGTACTATGCGCTCTCTGCAGCACCACTCCCATTCCCAAAGACATTGTTCTAAATTAAAATTAGCTTTAATGTCTTATCTGCTCCTCTCTCCAAGTCTCCTCCTTCCTGCCTTTTGTCTCCTCTGTCCTGCTTCCTTGTCTGCTGCCTACTATGTCCTATTCTCTGTCTCTTCTATTCTTTTTCCTTTGTCTTTCCTCCTCTCTCCTCCCTCTTTGTCTCCATTCCCTCCCTCTTTCTGTCTCTTCTTTCCTCCTCTCTCAATCTCTTCTCTCCTTGTCTCCTTGTCTCCTTCCTCCTCTCTCTGTCTCCTCTCTCCTTGTCTCCCCTCTCCTCTCTCTGTCTCTTCCTTCTTCTACCTATCTCCTCTCTTCGTCTCTTCTGTCCTTCTTTGTCTCCTTTCCGCTCCCTCTTCTTTGCTTCTCTTCTAAATCTCTTCTATGCTTTATCCTCCTTCCACTGCCCTTGTCTCCCCCCTCTTTTCGTGTCTCCTATCTCCTTTCTCTCCTCCATCCTCGTTCCCCCCATCCTTTCTGACATGTGCTGCTCAGTGGCACGAGGGCAGGCTCTGTATACATGCTGCATGGAGCATAAGACCAAAGACACTATATGGAAATAATGAACTGTACTGTGTTTGACAAGATAATAGTTATAGTTAGATAAATAGTTGTACAGTAGTCCCTTTGTCTCCCAAAGGATGGTGACATCTCAAGACACAGCCGCCCTGGGGCAGACAAGCTGTCATTCATAAAGTTAGACAGACTGTGAGAATATTAAACAATGGCACCGTGAAGGAGTTAAACCGTCAACCGGCAGGTTAGTGGGTCGACGTCTCTTCATTATTCATTAACTTGATTAACCAAAAGTTTGGGTCACTATATTTTGCGCAGCTCTTGTTTCCTCAGCTGCTTCCTAACTCTTTATTTCCTAGCTTCTGTCTCCTCTCTCCTTGTCTCCTATATCCTTGTCTCCACTCTCTTGCCTTGTTTCTTCTTATCTCCTCTATCCTCTCTCTTTGTTTCCTCTTTTTTGTTCTCTCTCTCCTTGTCTCCTATCTCCCTGTTTCCTCCCTCATAGTCCCCTGTCTCCTTATTTCCTTCCTCCTTGTTGAACCCCTCTCTCTCCTTGTCTCCTATATCCTTGTTTCCTATCTCTTTGTCTCTGCTCTCTTGACTGATTTATCATTATTTCCTCTCCTGTCTCTTGTGTCCTCTCTCTTCTTTTCCTCTCCTTTCTCCTCACCTCCTCCCCCTGTCCTCCTCTCTCATATCCTGTCCACTATATAACCACTTTATCTGTGTGTACTTTTACTCCGTTGCCATGGAGATGGTTCGCAGTATATGCTATCAAAGACCCCATAGTCTGCTGTACACATATGGATCTGCAGCTGAGTTCTATCTGCAACATTTGATCCAAATACAATAGCCTGTATTACGAAACATTTTATTTTTTTCTGGATAAATCCGTAGGTGAAGAGAGACATCTAAACAAATGATTTCAGTTCATAAGGTTTTCAGTCTTATCTCATATTGAGGTCAAAATGGGACTTAAGTTTTATATCATCAAACATCCTGTCTCCTTGTATGCTCCCTCCTTGTCTCCTCCTCTAAACCTCCTCACTCCTTACCACTTTTTTCCTTGTCCCCTCTTTGCTTGTCTCCTTTCTTCATGTTTGCTCTTTTTCCTCTCTCCTGTTTCCTCTCCTTGTTTCGTCTCTCCTTTTTTCTTGTTTCCTATCTCTGACATCCCTCTCCTCTGACTCCACCCTCCTTGTCTCCTCTTTCCTTGTAGTCCTTCAGGAGCAGTAATGGAGGTGGTGACCCTGATGTGAGCCTGAAAAGTGCTTAGGATGCCTTCAAGGACCCCGTTTTGTTTGGAACTTCCCTTTGTCTTCTGATAGTTTCTTTGAGCTGCTGCATTCAGTGTGATCAAGGCCCGCACTGCCTTCATTGCCCTCAGCCCTCTTTGTCTCATTTTCTTTTCCACATACATTCTAGGCTTTGAATGCATCGCAGGTTTAATGTCTTTTAAACATCTTTACTTAGTTACTCTGAGTTGTGTCCGAGTTCATATCTTTATCATACACTGTGGTCTTTAGGGGTTTTGGAGCTCTGAACAAAGTACATGTCTACTCTTGAAGGGGTCTTTCAAGATAATAAGATAAACTGATAATAATAATTAATCAGTCTTGTTTAAAGTCACAGTGTGCAACTTTTTAGCAAAAAAAAAAAAAAAGATTCAAATAAAAGCATGTCTTTTTTTTTTTAATCATAATGTTAAAAATCATTTGTCCCCTTACTGTCAGCGGGCTTGCATGTCCACAAACCTGACTCTCTCCATAAACTTAGCTATTATATGGCCAGGAGGAGGGCCTCTTCCTGCTTGTTTCCATGGAGAAGTTATTTCTTTGTAGTATGGCATAAAACATATCTATCTTCAAGGAGAATGTTCTGAAGTATGGTTTAACTTTTACTTTGTATGGAATCGCGCAGGTGACAGGCCACCTCCATACTGTACCTTTACAATATATAGCACTTGCAGAGTTGAATTTTTCTTTTGTGACCTCACAAATCCTGCTAAAATTAATCTTATGTGAGTTTTTAGCCAAAAAATAAAAAGTTAGATAGTCTTGCTTTAACTTTTAACACTTGCTGTTTCCTCAAAAGTCATTAGGACGGAAAAAACGGAGACCGTATCTGCCTTCGGTGGTTATGGGAAACGTCCGCTCCATCTCCAACAAGACCGAGGAGTTCACCGCACTGACCCGGCATCAGCGGGAGTACCGGGACTGCAGCGTGATGTGTTTTACGGAGACGTGGCTGAATGAACACATATCGGACTCTGTGATTAACCAGGACGGATTTACACTGAAGCGGGCGGACAGAACTGCCGCTAGGAGCGGTAAGAAGAAGGGAGGCGGGCTGGCGGTGTTTGTGAATGAGCGGTGGTGCCACCCGGCTAACGTGTACGTCAAACAACAGCTGTGTACCCCGGACATTGAGTTGCTCGCAGTGGGCATGCGGCCGTATTACCTGCCGAGGGAATTCTCACACGTGATCACGTATTGTGTGTATATTCCCCCTTCCGCCGATGCGACGGCGGCCTGTGAACAACTCCACAACAGCGTAGCGCTGATGCAGACCCGGCATCCCAGAGCCCTGGTTTTAATCAGCGGGGACTTCAACCACGTCTCCCTGTCCGCCATTCTCCCCACTTACACACAGTATGTCACGTGCCCCACGAGAGACAATAGGACTCTGGACCTCCTGTATGCGAACATCAAAGACGCTTACACCTCCGTCCCCCTCCCCCCGCTTGGACGCTCAGACCACAACCTCGTCAAACTGCTCCCGCAATACACACCAAAGGTGCGAAGAGGACCTGCGCGGAAGCTGTCTGTGAAGCTGTGGACTGAAGAGGCCAATGAGAGTTTGAGGGACTGTTTCCAGACCACAGACTGGAACATGTTCAGCAGCTCTTATGGAGATGACATCAATGGCCTGACCCACTGCATCACGGACTACATCAACTTCTGCGTGGAGAGCACTGTGCCAACCCGGAGGGTACGGTGCTTCTCCAACAACCACCCCTGGGTCACCCCTGAGCTCAAAGACCTCCTGAACCAGAAGAAGAGGGCTTTCATCTCAGGGGACAGAGAGGAGCAGAAGAGGGTCCAGCGGGAGCTTCAGTGGAGGATTCGTCGGGCCAAGAAGGATTACGGGAAGAAAATGGAGGAGCAGCTGGCCCAGAACAACGTGCGGGATGTGTGGAGAGGTCTGAAGAACATCTCAGGATTTGGTCAGAACACCAGAGGGACATCTGATGGAGATCAGCGCTGGGCGGATGAACTAAACGTTTATTTCAACCGTTTTGATTGTCCCCCCATCCCCTCTGCCTCTTTCTCGGATCCCCCCTCTTCACACACCCCCAGGCCACTGGACACACCCCCCCTTCCCGGACCGACTGCCCCCACCCCCCGCCCCCTACCACCCACGTCTCCAGCTCACTTCACACCGACTGTTCCCAGCACCAGCCCCTCTCTGCCCCCCACCCCCGGCAGTCCACCCCAGTCCCCCCCTTACTCCTCCGTCTACATCACACCGGATCAGGTGAGGAGAGAGCTGAGGCAGCTGAAACAGAGAAAATCTGCAGGACCAGATGGCATCTGCCCCAGGCTGCTGAGGACCTGCGCGGACCAGCTCTGTGAGGTTCTCTGCTACATCTACAACCTGAGCCTCAGCCTGGAGAAGGTCCCTGTCCTGTGGAAGACCTCCTGTGTGGTACCAGTTCCAAAAACAACACATGCCAGGGAACCGGCCCACTTCAGACCAGTCGCCTTGACCTCTCACCTCATGAAGACCATGGAGAGGCTGATCCTCAGCTACCTCCGCTCCGTGGTGAGCTCCACTCTGGACCCGCTGCAGTTTGCCTACAAGCCCAACATCGGAGTAGAGGACGCCGTCATCTACCTGCTGCAGCGGGCGCTCACCCACCTGGAGACTGCCGGGAGCGCTGTGAGAGTCATGTTCTTTGACTTCTCCAGCGCCTTCAACACCATCAGGCCGGCACTGCTGCGGGGGAAGCTGGAGGACGCCGGAGTGAACGGACATCTCGCCGCCTGGACCATCGACTACCTCACTGACCGGCCGCAGTATGTGAGGCTGCGCGGCTGTGAGTCAGAGGTGGTTGTCTGCAGCACTGGGGCCCCACAGGGAACTGTCCTTTCACCCTTCCTCTTCTCTATCTACACCTCGGACTTCACCTACAACACGGACACCTGCCATCTCCAGAAGTTCTCTGACGACTCGGCCCTTGTGGGCTGTGTGTCTGAGGGGAATGAGCTGGAGTACCGATCGGTCATCAGGGACTTTGTGGTCTGGTGTGAGCACAACCACCTGTGCCTTAACACCAGTAAGACCAAGGAGATGGTGATCGACTTCGGGAGAAGGACACTACTTCCCTCACCGGTGAACATCCAGGGACAGGACATAGAGACAGTGGACAGTTTTAAGTACCTGGGTGTTCACCTCAACAATAAACTGAACTGGTCCCACAACACTGACGCCCTGTACAAGAAGAGCCAAAGTCGCCTCCACCTTCTGAGGAGACTGAGTTCTTTTGGAGTGTGCAGGCCCCTGCTCAAGACTTTTTATGACTCTGTGGTGGCCTCTGCTCTCCTCTACGCTGTTGTCTGCTGGGCCCCGAGCAGCACAGAGCGGGACAGGAAAAGACTGAACAAACTAGTCAGGAGGGCCAGCTCTGTCCTGGGCTGTCCTCTGGAGTCTGTGGAGGAGGTGGGTGAGAGGAGGGTGCTGGCCAAACTCACATCCATCATGGCCGACACCTCTCACCCTCTGCACCGGACTGTAGAGGAACTGAGCAGCACCTTCAGCGGCCGACTGAGGCACCCTCAGTGTAAGAAGGAACGCTACCGCAGGTCCTTCATCCCCACTGCTGTCAGACTGTACAACTCCACTGTGTAACACATGCAATAACCTGTGCAATAACCTGTGCAATAGCCCGTGCAATAACCTGTAACCATGTCACCTCATCAGTAACCGCCTCCACTGTCCTCAGATTATATATTTATATATTTGTATATTTGTATTCTTTTACATATATATATTATATAAGAGATATGTTTTATTATATATTTACATTTCTTTCACTCCCTGTACATAAGAGCTACCTGATGTTGTAAATATGTTAATATTTATTGTGATTTTATTTTTTATTTACTTATTGTTCTGAGTGTTTGCACAATTTTTCACAACTTTTTGCACTATACTGTCCCCTGACTGTGAGCTTCTGTCACAAGTGAATTTCTCCTCTGTGAGATCAATAAAGTCTTATCTTATCTTATCTTATCTTATCTTATTTCATGAGACTGTAGTATTTAAAAATGTTATAGTGTCAAATGTTCCATTGCAAGATTTTTGCAGACTTAAGCATTGTCAGTGAATGAGAAAACATGTATTCAATCCAGAATACATTGCATACAAAATTCCAGCTAACAGAGGCCTGGGCCTTTACAGTTGCAGGAGATCAAGTATCCCCAAGATACTTGAACTCAAGGCACCAACTCTCCACCCACCTGGAGAGGGCAAGCCACCTTTTTCAGATTCATTTGCCAGAATTTCTTTGAGGCTGAACAATAGTCTTCCTCCATGGCCTTTCCGAACTCCTCGCAGCCCCGAGTTTTTGCCTCTGCAACCGTATGGGCTGCAGCATGCTTGGCCTGCTGGCCTCAAGGTCATGAGCTTTGGGTAATGACCAAAAGGACAAGATCGATCCCTTAGAGATAGGATGAGGAGCTCAGTCACATGGGAGGAGCCGCTGCTCCTCCACGTCGAGAGGAGCCAGCTGAGGTGGCTCGTGCATCTGTTCCGGATACCTCCTGGATGCCTCCCTGGGGAGGTGTTCCGGACATGTCCCAGAGGAAGGAGAACCTGGTGAAGACCCAGGACACATTGGACGGGCTATGTCTCTTGGCTGGCCTGGGAACGCCTCGGGGTACCCCCGGAGGAGCTGGAGGAAGTGTCTGGGGTGAAGGAAGTCTGAGAGTCCCTGCTTAGACTGCTGCCCCATGACCTGGCCCCGGATAAGAAGAAGAAAATGGATGGATGGAGATTTACAGCTAAGTCAAACACCTTAGCATAAGTACAGTCAAAACGACTCAAATTCCAGTCAATTTGTTCAGGTGAATTTTTCGTTTGATCACTCTCTTCTCAGACAAACCTCGGGTCAAACCTTGTCACAAAATGGAATTGACTAAATGCAAATAAGGAGATGATTATGGGAGTGTGTGTGGCGATAGTGGCAGATGTGTCATCCGTCTATGACGGATGCTCCTGGTCAGACCTGGTTAGACCTAAGGCCAGAGGGCCTATCTGATAGATAGGGTCTATCTATCACATCTAACATGAGCTCTGGACAGATGGAGTGATGAAGGAGGAGGAATAAGCAGAGGTGGTATAGTACTCATTTACTTACATACAGTACATTTTTAAAGAAACTATACTTTCTAGTGCTTTTCTGGCAGTATACTTTTACTCATACTTAAGTAATATGTCTATTTGAAGTAACAGTACTCTTACTTGAGGTTTCAGTGACTCCCACTTCCCACTGTGACTGAGACTACATTTGAACATTTGTGTTTTGTGCACCGCAGTGCAGAGCAGATATTGTGCATTATGTAATGCATTTTCCTTCAAATTACATTAACTTAAAATTATAAATCAGATATTACTCTTTAAGTTACCATTACTTGACTAATTTGAACAGTACTTTGTACTTTTACTTGTATCATATTAATGCTTGTCTTTATTCAGTACAATTTTTGACTACTCTACCAACCTCTGGGACATGAGGTACAGGAGAAAGGGATGAAGGAGAGAAATTTACTATTCTTGAGGTCTCAAAAGGAGGGAGAAGGAGGGAGGGAGAAGAGAGGTGTAGGGAGTAGGGGAGAGGAAAGAGGAGGAAGGGGAGAGGGAGGTAGGGGATAAGAGGAAATGTGGAAAAAAAATGTCAATTCAAACTGACTTCTGAACCCCAGCTAAGAACCTCTAGCCTGCTTTTATAGCACTGGGCTCAACAATAATGCTATACACGCATCACAGATTTCCCACTGTGGACCCTCATAAAAGCAGTCCAAGTTGAACTTAAAGTGATTCAGGCATGTTTGAATACTCTTTATACTGCATTGCACTAATCATCCGCCACAAGTACACCCCCACTGCTCTGCACTTCGTTCCCATTTCATTTTCGTAATTGGTGATACATGTAGGATTTGATAGCATTGCATAGCTATTTTATTACTACTCGCTAGTGTGATGTAGAGCTATCTATTAAAATTGAAGTCAGTGGACTAGTCGTAGATCAGTATTGTGATTTAAAATATCCAAACCATGACTGTATAGCAGACACAAGCATAATAAGATTTCTTCATAAAAAGCAGGGGTACTGAACCTTGAAAAAGCCAAGTTTATTTTTGCCCCATAAAATATATAGTAAAAGCAGCTGTTTGCTGCTCTCAGCATTTAAGTATAAAACATTTTACGGATTGTAGACCCAAACGATAGAGTCTGATACAGACTCAAAACAAAAAGACTCAAACCGCATCTTTTGCTAAACAAAAGATGCAGTGACCTTGGGCATGCTGTGACACTTCTCCCATCTTAGTTTATTATACATGTAGTCATTTATGGCAGTCAATCAGGGCTTCTCTGGCGACATGGAGAGTGAATATATAATGACAACGAAGAGACTTTAAAGAAGTACAGCTGCACAAAAATTGGGATTTTTCTGACAAGTATTGCTATAGTATATAGATTTGCAATTTAAAGTAGTGCAATGTTTGCAGTGTTAAAGAGTGGGGTATTATGCAAAATCTAAAAGTTTTCTGCTATGTTATAACTTTGTTCCTTCATCAAAAACTGAAGTGGTTTTAGATGTCATCCATGCATGTTTGAATAATCTAGCGATCTCTTCCAGGTCCTATTCAAACTTTCTTTCTGGTTAAGCAAAATGATTTGTCTATACAACAGCATGATCCAAAACAATAGACTACAGCTTCACAAACCTGATGCAATATGCAGTAGTTTCATTAGCCAAATGCATACCAATTGTAATGTGATAGCATTAATACCCCATAGAAGTGTAATACTTCTATTAAATAAAAGAATTCTGTTCTGGGAGAAGACTGACATATGAACAGAAACACTAATGCAAGAATCCCAAAATATGTTTGTAAAGGTCTAAATTGCAGCTGTAACAAGATTTGTTGACAAAAAACAAAAAACACATATTGTACTTGTCTTTCTATCATTGTATCATAATTGCGTCCATTGCAATTTGATAACGGCCCAACTCAAATTGTGATTCCATTGCGATCTAAATACTGTTACTCAAATTAGACTTTAATCTGAGCTTTAATTCAATGCAATCTGACCGGAAAGAGCTCATATTTGCAGACATAATTTCATAAATCCTGGCTGAAACAGTTGCTAGTGATGCAAGGTTGGCCATTTTGATTCTTAATGTTGCAAGAAAATGTACAATCAAGTGATTCCTACTGTAATGAATGGCACAAATAATCTGTGACAATTGTACAATTTAAGAGGTCAAATTGAGAAATACACATATCATTGTAGGTGGACCAATGTTTCTATTTTACAGTTTTCCATGACAATGGGTTCAGACACACTGACTCTATGCCAGTCAATAGTGACACTCATGGCATCCAAAAGTACAGACTGGCATTGCCCATTGCCGCGACAGCGGCATAATTGTAATCGTTCTCCCCGGTAAACACCAAAAATGTGCATTGGACAAGTGAGTAATCGATGAGGTCAATGACGAGCGCAACGCGCTCGTCATTGACAATGGACCCCACGGGTGCGTTACTGGACGCGAGCACTTTCCAATGATATATATATGTGCCCCCAAAGCTGGCGCTATATTGTTATTGTTCTGGTTTTTCTTATTATTATTATTATTATTATTTTCCTCACCCCCTTTTTGCAGAGTTCGGTAACTTCCCACCGACGAAAAGTCACCAAATTTGGAACAAAATTCAAGAACGCCAAAAAAGGAATTTACAAATACTCTGTATTACAAAACCTAAAAAAATGGCTCGATAGCGCCCCCTGGAAAATCAAAATACATTGCGCCTATGGCTATACCCGAAAAATGAACTTTGTCGTAGACAAACGAAATTCGGGTGGTGGATAGGTCATGTCGTTCCAAGCCAAAAAATATATTATGCGGTTGCTAGGCAACCAACAGGAAGTCGGCCAATTTGGACCGATCGCGTGACGTGGCGCCGAAGGCGCATTTTCCTGTCCTCGTACTTTAACGAACTCGTCCTAGGGTTTTTGACCGAGCCTCACCAAAATCGTTCTGTGTCATCTAGACGAGTGGGACATTAAAAGTTGTTAAAAGCTCGCTATAATATTGAACGGTGTTTCCGTGACAACGGCACGAATTTCGGGTTCGTTTTTGCGCCTCGCCATCAAATTTTGACGAGTGATAATTCGCACAATTTTTGGTCGATTTCACTCAAACTTTAATCGTTGGTGGACACCCCGACCCTGAACAGATTGATATAAGAAAATCTGAAATGACCGCAATAGCGCCCCCTAGGGAGATTGCATGGAAGTGCAAAATTTTACTTTGTCGTACGCATACCAAATTTGGTACACAGATTTGTGACATGGTCTCGATCAAAAAACTCAATGACGCCCCCACGCCATCTCCCATCGTGTCGCCATGGCAACAGGCCAAACATCTGTCCTCGCCAATAGGGCGCCCGACAAAAACTTTGGCGTAGACAAACCAAATTTGGTACACAGATGCATCATGGGAATAGGAACAAAAAAGTATATTACACTGTTGCTATGCAACCAACAGGAAGTCAGCCATATTGGATAGACCATGTGACCTGGTTGCGAAGGCGCCATTCCCTGTCCTCGTACTTTAACGAACTCGTCCTAGGGTTTTTGACCGAGCCTCACCAAAATCATTCTGTATCATCTAGACGAGTGGGACATTAAAACTTGTTAAAAGCTCGCTATAATATTGAACGGTGTTTCCGTGACAACGACACGAATTTCGGGTTTGTGTTTTTGCGGCTCGCCATCGAACTTCGACGAGTGATAATTTGCGCATCCTTTGGTCGATTTCACTCAAACTTTAATCGTTGGTGGACACCCCGACCCTGAACAGATTGATATAAGAAAATCTGAAATGGCCGCAATAGCGCCCCCTAGGGAGATTGCATGGAGGTGCAAAATTTTACTTTGTAGTAGACATACCAAATTTGGAACATACATTTGTGACATGGTCTCGATCAAAAAACTCAATGACGCCCCTATGCCATCTCCCATTGTGTTGCCATGGCAACAGGCCAAACATCTGTCCTCGCCCGACAAAAACTTTGGCATAGCCAAACCAAATTTGGTACACAGATGCATCATAGGAATAGGAACAAAAAAGTATATTACGCCATTGCTAGGCAACCAACAGGAAGCCAGCCATATTGGATAGACCATGTGACCTGATGGCGAAGGCGCCATTCCCTGTCCTCGTACTTTAACGAACTCGTCCTAGGGTTTTTGACCGAGCCTCACCAAAATCGTTCTGTATCATCTAGATGAGTGGGACATTAAAAGTTGTTAAAAGCTCGCTATAATATTGAACAGTGTTTCCGTGACAACGGCACGAATTTCGGTTTCGTTTTGCGGCTCGCCATCAAACTTCAACGAGTGATAATTTGTGCAAACTTTGACCGATTTCACTCAAACTTTAATCGTTGGTGGACACCCCGACCCTGAACAGATTGATATAAGAAAATCTGAAATGGCCGCAATAGCGCCCCCTAGGGAGATTGCATAGAAGAGCAAAATTTTACTTTGTTCTAGACATACAAGATTTGGTACACATATTCGTGGCATGTTGTGGATGAAAAAAGTCAATGACACCAACGTTCTATCTCCCATCGTGTTGCCATGGCAACAGGCCAAAACTCTGCCATTGCCAATGTGACGTCCTGACAAAAACTTTGGTGTAGCTAAACCAAATTTGTGGCAAAAGGAGAAATTCAATTTGTCGACTGGACTAAAGGCCCACCTAACTAACAGAAACTGTTAAACAAATAGGTGTGGGAGTCTCAGAATAATTTTACTGTAGTTAGCGCCCCCTTCAGGCAGATATAAGGCAGTGTCCACCAGCGTCTGACCAGAACTGAAGAAGCAGCCTGGATGAGCTGAGAAACGTTTTTGACCAAATAAACTTTTGTCCAGTTGACAAATTGAATTTCTCCTTTTGCCGTGGATTCTACCTGGACGACTGAGGGACTCTACACACAAACCAAATTTGGTACACAGATGCATCATGGGAAAAGGAACAAAAAATATATTGTGACCACGGCCCCTGTGCGTACCCAATGTGGGCGGAAGTACCCGATGTGGGCTCTGTGTGTACTGCACATGCGCACAGTGACGTATAATGACGTATCAGGAAACAGGACATGACGTATCAGGAAGAAGGAGGGTTTTCCTGCCCGATTCGGGCTTTTTTTTTGGATTATTTATTTTATTTACGACAGAGACGTATTTTGACAACGAAGGCAATTTTCGGCATTTTGGATAGTTAGATAGATGGATAGATGGATAGATGGATAGATATAGATAGATGGATGGATAGATGGATAGATGGATAGATAGATAGATAGATAGATAGATAGATAGATAGATAGATAGATAGATAGATAGATAGATAGATAGATAGATAGATAGATGGGTAGATAGATATAGATAGATAGATAGATGGATGGATAGATATAGATAGATAGATGGATAGATGGATAGATGTAGTCCAGCAGTGCAGCATAGAATTGAAAATCCTCGCTCATCGCCATCGCGTACAGTAAAACCGACGACAACCACCCTGAGGTAATATGCAGACAGAGCCGTAAACAAACTGCAAGAGCCGTAAACCAACTGCAAGGGACGAATCGGGCACTGTCGTGAAACCCGTACAACAATACACAAACTGCACATGCGCGAACACAGAGCCCACATCAGGTACTCCCGCCCACATTGGGTACTTACAGCCCCTCCTAAACCAAAGTCCGCCATCTTGGATTAATCATGTGACAAATGTCATAATGTGATCCTATGTAGACATTTAATTCTGCCGTATTTTCATTTGTGAAAGTTTTAAAACAGCCACAACCTCAAACGTGAAACATCTTCAAAAAGGTGTGTTAGCGCCACCAACTGGATAAAAGTTGAGACACACATAAAATTCTAATAGACACACATAAAATTCTAATGGACAAAATAAAGCTGCCCAAAAAGAGAACAGTTTGTGTGCGACAAACACCACAGGCCAACTGGCCTAGAAAGAAGGGGAGGAATAGGGCGCGTTAGCGCCCCCACCCTGCGAGTGCAAGCGAGGGCCGATCATTGCCGCTTGCGGCTATATTTATTATTATTATTATTTTCCTCACCCCCTTTTTGCAGAGTTCGGTAACTTCCCACCGACGAAAACTCACCAAATTTGGAACAAAATTCAAGAACGCCAAAATAGGAATTTACAAATACTCTGTATTACAAAATCTAAAAAAATGGCTCGACAGCGCCCCCTGGAAAATCAAAATACATTGCGCCTATGGCTATACCCGAAAAATGAACTTTGTCGTAGACAAACGAAATTCGGGTGGTGGATAGATCATGTCATTCCAAGCCAAAAAAATATATTACGCCGTTGCTAGGCAACAAACAGGAAGTCGGCCATTTTGGACCGATCATGTGACGTGGCGCCGAAGGCGCATTTTCCTGTCCTCGTACTTTAACGAACTCGTCCTAGGGTTTTTGACCCAGCCTCACCAAAATCGTTCTGTGTTTCCGTGACAACGGCACGAATTTCGGGTTCGTTTTTGCGCCTCGCCATCAAACTTCGACGAGTGATAATTCGCACAATTTTTGGTCGATTTCACTCAAACTTTAATCGTTGGTGGACACCCCGACCCTGAACAGATTGATATAAGAAAATCTGAAATGGCCGCAATAGCGCCCCCTAGGGAGGTTGCATGGAAGTGCAAAATTTTACTTTGTCGTAGACATACCAAATTTGGAACACACATTCGTGACATGGTCTCGATCAAAAAACTCAATGACGCCCCCACGCCATCTCCCATCGTGTTGCCATGGCAACAGGCCTAACATCTGTCCTCGCCAATAGGGCGCCTGACAAAAACTTTGGCGTAGACAAACCAAATTTGGTACACAGATGCATCATGGGAATAGGAACAAAAAAGTATATTACGCCGTTGCTAGGCAACCAACAGGAAGTCAGCCATATTGGATAGACCATGTGACCTGGTTGCAAAGGCGCCATTCCCTGTCCTCGTACTTTAACGAACTCGTCCTAGGGTTTCTGACCCAGCCTCACCAAAATCATTCTGTATCATCTAGACGAGTGGGACATTAAAAGTTGTTAAAAGCTCGCTATAATATTGAACGGTGTTTCCGTGACAACGGCACAAATTTCGGGTTTGTGTTTTTGCGGCTCGCCATCAAACTTCGACGAGTGATAATTTGCGCATCCTTTGGTCGATTTCACTCAAACTTTAATCGTTGGTGGACACCCCGACCCTGAACAGATTGATATAAGAAAATCTGAAATGGCTGCAATAGCGCCCCCTAGGGAGATTGCATGGAAGTGCAAAATTTTACTTTGTAGTAGACATACCAAAGTTGGAACATACATTCGTGACACGGTCTCGATCAAAAAACTCAATGACACCCCTATGCCATCTCCCATTGTGTTGCCATGGCAACAGGCCAAACATCTGTCCTCGCCCGACAAAAACTTTGGCATAGCCAAACCAAATTTGGTACACAGATGCATCATGGGAATAGGAACAAAAAAGTATATTACGCCGTTGCTAGGCAACCAACAGGAAGCCAGCCATATTGGATAGACCATGTGACCTGATGGCGAAGGCGCCATTCCCTGTCCTCGTACTTTAACGAACTCGTCCTAGGGTTTTTGACCCAGCCTCACCAAAATCGTTCTGTATCATCTAGATGAGTGGGACATTAAAAGTTGTTAAAAGCTCGCTATAATATTGAACGGTGTTTCCGTGACAACGGCACGAATTTCGGGTTCGTTTTGCGGCTCGCCGTCAAATTTCGACGAGTGATAATTCGCACAAACTTTGACCGATTTCACTCAAACTTTAATCGTTGGTGGACACCCCGACCCTAAACAGATTGATATAGGAAAATCTAAAATGGCTACAATAGCGCCCCCTGGGGAGATTGCATAGAAGAGCAAAATTTTACTTTGTTCTAGACATACAAGATTTGGTACACATATTCGTGGCATGTTGTGGATGAAAAAAGTCAATGACACCCACGTTCTATCTCCCATCGTGTTGCCATGGCAACAGGCCAAAAATCTGCCATTGCCAATGTGACGTCCTGACAAAAACTTTGGTGTAGCTAAACCAAATTTGTGGCAAAAGGAGAAATTCAATTTGTCGACTGGACTAAAGGCCCACCTAACTAACAGAAACTGTAAACAAATAAGTGTGGGAGTCTCAGAATAATTTTACTGTAGTTAGCGCCCCCTTCAGGCAGATATAAGGCAGTGTCCACCAGCGTCTGACCAGAACTGAAGAAGCAGCTTGGATGAGCTGAGAAACGTTTTTGACCAAATAAACTTTTGTCCAGTTGACAAATTGAATTTCTCCTTTTGCTATGGATTCTACCTGGACGACTGAGGGACTCTACACACAAACCAAATTTGGTACACAGATTCATCATGGGAAAAGGAACAAAAAATACATTGTGACCACGGCCCCTGTGCGTACCCAATGTGGGCGGAAGTACCCGATGTGGGCTCTGTGTGTACTGCACATGCGCACAATGACGTATAATGACGTATCAGGAAACAGGACATGACGTATCAGGAAGAAGGAGGGTTTTCCTGCCCGATTCGGGCTTTTTTTTGGATTATTTATTTTATTTACGACAGAGACGTATTTTGACAACGAAGGCAATTTTCGGCATTTTAGATAGACAGATAGACAGATAGATAGATAGATAGATAGATAGATATAGATATAGATGGATAGATAGATGGATAGATATAGATAGATGGATGGATAGATGGATAGATAGATGTAGTCCAGCAGTGCAGCATAGAATTGAAAATCCTCGCTCATCGCCATCGCGTACAGTAAAACCGACGACAACCACCCTGAGGTAATATGCAGACAGAGCCGTAAACAAACTGCAAGAGCCGTAAACCAACTGCAAGGGACGAATCGGGCACTGTCGTGAAACCCGTACAACAATACACAAACTGCACATGCGCGAACACAGAGCCCACAGCAGGTACTTCCGCCCACATTGGGTACTTACAGCCCCTCATAAACCAAAGTCCGCCATCTTGGATTAATCATGTGACAAATGTCATAATGTGATCCTATGTAGACATTTAATTCTGCCGTATTTTCATTTGTGAAAGTTTTAAAACAGCCACAACCTCAAACGTGGAAACATTTTCAAAAAGGTGTGTTAGCGCCACCAACTGGTTAAAAGTTGAGACACACATAAAATTATAATAGACACACATAAAATTCTAATGGACAAAATAAAGCTGCCCAAAAAGAGAACAGTTTGTGTGCGACAGCACACCACAGGCCAACTGGCCTAGAAAGAAGGGGAGGAATAGGGCGCGTTAGCGCCCCCACCCTGCGAGTGCAAGCGAGGGCCGATCATTGCCGCTTGCGGCTATATTTATTATTATTTTCCTCACCCCCTTTTTGCAGAGTTCGGTAACTTCCCACCGACGAAAACTCACCAAATTTGGAACAAAATTCAAGAACGCCAAAAAAGGAATTTACAAATACTCTGTATTACAAAACTTAAAAAAATGGCTCGACAGCGCCCCCTGGAAAATCAAAATACATTGCGCCTATGGCTATACGCGAAAAATGAACTTTGTCATAGACAAACGAAATTCGGGTGGTGGATAGGTCATGTCGTTCCAAGCCAAAAAATATATTACGCGGTTGCTAGGCAACCAACAGGAAGTCGGCCATTTTGGACTGATTGCGTGACGTGGCGCCGAAGGCGCCATTCCCTGTCCTCGTACTTTAACGAACTCGTCCTAGGGTTTTTGACCGAGCCTCACCAAAATCGTTCTGTGTCATCTAGACGAGTGGGACATTAAAAGTTGTTAAAAGCTCGCTATAATATTGAACGGTGTTTCCGTGACAACGGCATGAATTTCGGGTTCGTTTTTGCGCCTCGCCATCAAACTTCGACGAGTGATAATTCGCACAATTTTTGGTCGATTTCACTCAAACTTTAATCGTTGGTGGACGTCATGACCCTGAACAGATTGATATAAAAAAATCTGAAATGGCCGCAATAGCGCCCCCTAGGGAGATTGCATGGGAGTGCAAAATTTTACTTTGTCGTAGAAATACCAAATTTGGTACTCACATTCGTGACATGGTCTCGATCAAAAAACTCAATGACGCCCCCACGCCATCTCCCATCGTGTTGCCATGGCAACAGGCCAAACATCTGTCCTCGCCAATAGGGCGCCCAACCAAAAACTTTGGTGTAGCCAAACCAAATTTGGTACACAGATGCATCATGGGAATAGGAACAAAAAAGTATATTACGCTGTTGCTAGGCAACCAACAGGAAGTCAGCCATATTGGATAGACCATGTGACCTGATGGCGAAGGCGCCATTCCCTGTCCTCGTACTTTAACGAACTCGTCCTAGGGTTTTTGACCGAGCCTCACCAAAATCATTCTGTATCATCTAGACGAGTGGGACATTAAAAGTTGTTAAAAGCTCGCTATAATATTGAACGGTGTTTCCGTGACAACGGCACAAATTTCGGGTTTGTGTTTTTGCGGCTCGCCATCAAACTTCGACGAGTGATAATTTGCGCATCCTTTGGTCGATTTCACTCAAACTTTAATCGTTGGTGGACACCCCGACCCTGAACAGATTGATATAAGAAAATCTGAAATGGCTGCAATAGCGCCCCCTAGGTAGATTGCATGGAAGTGCAAAATTTTACTTTGTAGTAGACATACCAAATTTGGAACATACATTCGTGACATGGTCTCGATCAAAAAACTCAATGACGCCCCTATGCCATCTCCCATTGTGTTGCCATGGCAACAGGCCAAACATCTGTCCTCGCCCGACAAAAACTTTGGCATAGCCAAACCAAATTTGGTACACAGATGCATGATGGGGATAGGAACAAAAAAGTATATTACGCCGTTGCTAGGCAACCAACAGGAAGCCAGCCATATTGGATAGACCATGTGAACTGATGGCGAAGGCGCCATTTCCTGTCCTCGTACTTTAACGAACTCGTCCTAGGGCTTTTGACCGAGCCTCACCAAAATCATTCTGTATCATCTAGATGAGTGGGACATTAAAAGTTGTTAAAAGCTCGCTATAATATTGAACGCTGTTTCCGTGACAACAGCACAAATTTCGGGTTCGTTTTTGCGGCTCGCCATCAAACTTCAACGAGTGATAATTTGTGCAAACTTTGACCGATTTCACTCAAACTTTAATCGTTGGTGGACACCCCGGCCCTAAACAGATTGATATAGGAAAATCTAAAATGGCTGCAATAGCGCCCCCTGAGGAGATTGCATGGAAGTGCAAAATTTTACTTTGTCCTAGACATATAAGATTTGGTACACATATTTGTGGCATGTTGTCGATGAAAAAACTCAATGACACCCACGTGCCATCTCCCATCGTGTTGCCATGGCAACAGGCCAAATATCTGCCATTACCAATGTGACGTCCTGACAAAAACTTTGGTGTAGCTAAACCAAATTTGTGGCAAAAGGACAAATTCAATTTGTCGACTGGACTAAAGGCCCACCTAACTAACAGAAACTGTAAACAAATAGGTGTGGGAGTCTCAGAATAATTTTACTGTAGTTAGCGCCCCCTTCAGGCAGATATAAGGCAGTGTCCACCAGCGTCTGACCAGAACTGAAGAAGCAGCTTGGATGAGCTGCGAAACTTTTTTGACCAAATAAACTTTTGTCCAGTTGACAAATTGAATTTCTCCTTTTGCCGTGGATTCTACCTGGACGACTGAGGGACTCTACACACAAACCAAATTTGGTACACAGATTCATCATGGGAAAAGGAACAAAAAATATATTGTGACCACGGCCCCTGTGCGTACCCAATGTGGGCGGAAGTACCCGATGTGGGCTCTGTGTGTACTGCACATGCGCACAATGACGTATAATGACGTATCAGGAAACAGGACATGACGTATCAGGAAGAAGGAGGGTTTTCCTGCCCGATTCGGGCTTTTTTTTTTTATTATTTATTTTATTTACGACAGAGACGTATTTTGACAACGAAGGCAATTTTCGGCATTTTGAATTGATAGATAGATGGACAGATGGACAGATGGATAGATAGATAGATAGATAGATAGATGGATGATAGATAGATGGATGATAGATAGATGGATGATAGATAGATGGATGGATAGATGTAGTCCAGCAGTGCAGCATAAAATTGAAAATCCTCGCTCATCGCCATCGCGTACATTAAAACCGACGACAACCACCCTGAGGTAATATGCAGACAGAGCCGTAAACAAACTGCAAGAGCCGTAAACCAACTGCAAGGGACGAATCGGGCACTGTCGTGAAACCCGTACAACAATACACAAACTGCACATGCGCGAACACAGAGCCCACATCAGGTACTTCCGCCCACATTGGGTACTTACAGCCCCTCCTAAACCAAAGTCCGCCATCTTGGATTAATCATGTGACAAATGTCATAATGTGATCCTATGTAGACATTTAATTCTGCCGTATTTTCATTTGTGAAAGTTTTAAAGCAGCCACAACCTCAAACGTGGAAACATCTTCAAAAAGGTGTGTTAGCGCCACCAACTGGTTAAAAGTTTAGACACACATAAAATTCTAATGGACAAAATAAAGCTGCCCAAAAAGAGAACAGTTTGTGTGCGACAGCACACCACAGGCCAACTGGCCTAGAAAGAAGGGGAGGAATAGGGCGCGTTAGCGCCCCCACCCTGCGAGTGCAAGCGAGGGCCGATCATTGCCGCTTGCGGCTATATTTCTTCTTATTATTATTTTCCTATACACTTTTTTCAAGGTTCGGTAACTTCCCGCCGACGAAAAGTCACCAAATTTGGAACAAAATTCAAGAACGCCAAAAAAGGAATTTACAAATAATCTGTATTACAAAATCTAAAAAAATGGCTCGACAGCGCCCCCTGGAAAATCAAAATACATTGCGCCTATGGCTATACCCGAAAAATGAACTTTGTCGTAGACAAACGAAATTCGGGTGGTGGATAGGTTATGTCGTTCCAAGCCAAAGAATATATTACGCCGTTGCGAGGCAACCAACAGGAAGTCGGCCATATTGGACCGATCGCGTGACGTGGCGACGAAGGCGCATTTTCCTGTCCTCGTACTTTAACGAACTCGTTCTAGGGTTTTTGACCGAGCCTCACCAAAATCGTTCTGTATCATCTAGACAAGTGGAACATTAAAAGTTGTTAAAAGCTCGCTATAATATTGAACGGTGCTTCCGTGACAACGGCACGAATTTTGGGTTCGTTTTTGCGGCTCGCCATCAAACTTCGACGAGTGATAATTCGCACAAACTTTGACCGATTTCACTCAAACTTTAATCGTTGGTGGACACCCTGACCCTAAACAGATTGATATAAGAAAATCTCAAATGGCCGCAATAGCGCCCCCTGGGGAGATTGCATAGAAGTGCAAAATTTTACTTTGTTCTAGACATACAAGATTTGGTACACATATTCGTGGCATGTTGTGGATGAAAAAAGTCAATGACACCCACGTTCTATCTCCCATCGTGTTGCCATGGCAACAGGCCAAAAATCTGCCATTGCCAATGTGACGTCCTGACGAAAACTTTGGTGTAGCTAAACCAAATTTGTGGCAAAAGGAGAAATTCAATTTGTCGACTGGACTAAAGGCCCACCTCACTAACAGAAACTGTAAACAAATAGGTGTGGGAGTCTCAGAGTCATTTCATTGTAGTTAGCGCCCCCTTCAGGCAGATATAAGGCAGTGTCCACCAGCGTCTGACCAGAACTGAAGAAGCAGCTTGGATGAGAAGCGGATTTGACCAAATAAAGTTTTGTCCAGTTGACAAATTGAATTTCTCCTTTTGCCATGGATTCTACCTGGACGACTGAGGGATTCTACACACAAACCAAATTTGGTACACAGATGCATCATGGGAAAAGGAACAAAAAATATATTGTGACCACGGCCCCTCCTAAACCAAAGTCCGCCATCTTGGATTAATCATGTGACAAATGTCATAATGTGATCCTATGTAGATATTTAATTCTGCCGTATTTTCATTTGTGAAAGTTTTAAAACAGCCACAACCTCAAACGTGGGCACATCTTCAAAAAGGTGTGTTAGCGCCACCAACTGGTTAAAAGTTGAGACACACATAAAATTCTAATGGACAAAATAAAGCTGTCCAAAAAGAGAACAGTTTGTGTGTGACAAACACCACAGGCCAACTGGCCTAGAAAGAAGGGGAGGAATAGGGCGCGTCAGCGCCCCCACCCTGCGAGTGCAAGCGAGGGCCGATCATTGCCGCTTGCGGCTATATTTATTATTATTATTATTTTCCTATACACTTTTTGCAGAGTTCGGCAACTTCCCACCGACGAAAACTCACCAAATTTGGAACAAAATTCAAGAACGCCAAAAAAGGAATTTACAAATACTCTGTATTACAAAACCTAAAAAAATGGCTCGACAGCGCCCCCTGGAAAATCAAAATACATTTCGCCTATGGCTATACCCGACAAATGAACTTTGTCATAGACAAACGAAATTCGGGTGGTGGATAGGTCATGTCGTTCCAAGCCAAAAAATATATTATGCGGTTGCTAGGCAACCAACAGGAAGTCGGCCATTGTGGACCGATCGCGTGACGTGGCGCCGAAGGCGCCATTCCCTGTCCTCGTACTTTAACGAACTCGTCCTAGGGTTTTTGACCAAGCCTCACCAAAATCGTTCTGTATCATCTAGACGAGTGGGACATTAAAAGTTGTTAAAAGCTCGCTATAATATTGAACGGTGTTTCCGTGACAACAGCAGAAATTTCGCGTTTGTTTTTGTGGCTCGCCATCAAACTTCGACGAGTGATAATTCGCACAAACTTTTACCGATTTCACTCAAACTTTAATAGTTGGTGGACACCCCGGCCCTAAACAGATTGATATAGGAAAATCTAAAATGGCCACAATAGCGCCCCCTAGGGAGATTGCATGGAAGAGCAAACTTTTACTTTGTCGTAGACATACAAGATTTGGTACACATATTCATGGCATGTTGTCGATGAAAAAAGTCAATGACACCCATGTGCCATCTCCCATCGTGTTGCCATGGCAACAGGCCAAAAATCTGCCATTGCCAATGTGACGTCCTGACAAAAACTTTGGTGTAGCCAAAACAAATTTGTGGCCAAAGGAGAAATTAAATTTGTCAACTGGACAAAAGGCCCACCTAACTAACAGAAACTGTAAACAAATAGGTGTGGGAGTCTCAGAGTCATTTCATTGCAGTTAGCGCCTCCTTCAGGCAGATATAAGGCAGTGTCCACCAGCGTCTGACCAGAACTGAAGAAGCAGCTTGGATGAGCTGAGAAACGTATTCGACCAAATAAACTTTTGTCCAGTTGACAAATTGAATTTCTCCTTTTGCCATGGATTCTACCTGGATGACTGAGGGATTCTACACACAAACCAAATTTGGTACACAGATGCATCATGGGAAAAGGAACAAAAAATATATTGTGACCACGGCCCCTCCTAAACCAAAGTCCGCCATCTTGGATTAATCATGTTACAAATGTCATAATGTGATCCTATGTAGACATTTAATTCTGCCGTATTTTCAATTGTGAAAGTTTTAAAACAGCCACAACCTCAAACGTGGAAAATCTTCATAAAGGTGTTTTAGCATCACCAACTGGTTAAAAGTTTAGACACACATAAAATTCTAATGGACAAAATAAAGCTGCCCAAAAAGGGAACAGTTTGTGTGCGACAGCACACCACAGGCCAACTGGCCTAGAAAGAAGGGGAGGAATAGGGCGCGTTAGCGCCCCCACCCTGCGAGTGCAAGCGAGGGCCGATCATTGCCGCTTGCGGCTATATTTATTATTGTTATTGTTATTATTGCTAGTATTATTGGTATTATTATAATGATAATGGCCTATGGAACAGGTCAAAGAAAAATTCAGCCCTACCCAGAATTTTATTAAATATGTCTACCTTTATGCTACAAAAGGTCTCATTTTCTTTTTTTTTTTTTTTTTTTTTTTTCTTTCTGAAATTCTTAGGATATATATGGTTTAAGGTCTGAGGAGAGCTTGTCACCTTATTTTGGAGGGAAAATATGTTCAGGGAAATGGATATCATGCATAAAAGACATGAAAATCCAAATCTTCCATCGTGGGAAATGGTGGAACCAGTGGAAGTCTTTTTTTTTTTTTTTTTTTTTTTTTTTGGTGTTATGAGGAGGACTTTGATTTAAGGAAGTTTAAAAAAGAAAATAAAAAAAATGAATGAGAAGTATTGTGTCAGAAAATGTAAATGGCCTTGTGACAAAGTGGACCTTTGTCCCTGTAT
The DNA here is from genome assembly GCA_029959045.1 of Taenioides sp. WSHXM2023. Lineage (NCBI taxonomy): Eukaryota > Metazoa > Chordata > Actinopteri > Gobiiformes > Gobiidae > Taenioides > Taenioides sp. WSHXM2023. The sequence continues at coordinate 442,095 of CM057086.1, forward strand.
ACTCACCTTAATTTCATTTCATATTTGTTATTTTCTCCATAATCAACTGAATTGCTAGATAAAACTATCCCGGGTTTGTTTTATTTAGTTTGTTTAGTTTCTGTAATATAACACAACACACTCAAGTTAATTTAAATGTCTTTTATTTGGTTAGATCTATTCAATTTGGTTAAACATGTCACTTACCTACTTACCTGTTGCTCCACATGGTCTGGAGACAAAAGAGGGGGCGTGCCCTAGCTCGGCCATATTTAAAGCCTTTGGGGGAGGTTTTGGGACAGATCATGTGGAGGGGAGAATTGGTTTCACTTCCTTTTTGTTTGTTGGGTTTTGTATGTTTGATTTGATTGTTTTAGTGTTTGTAGGTTATGTTAAACACTTTATGGTAAAGGGACTTAGGCCCATGTTGTAGAGGAGAGGTAACTCTGGAGGGAAATGATGTTGCCTTGCAGCCAACCTGATTGTGGACTTACCTGGAGGGAGGAGCTTCCTGTGGGGAGGAGTATAAAAGCAGGTCAGCTTAGCCTCTCGAGGAGACATCAGTGTAGCCGGGTACACGTGGGCTTTTCCTTAGTTTCATTAGTTTCTGTTGCTTTTGCCTAAATTTGAGCACAGTTATTTTTTTGTAAATATGTTGGGTTTTTTTTGTTTTGTTTTTTTGTGTTTGTCACGAGACCACGGTGAATTTTCTGAATAAATTTTGTGACGACAGAAAATTTTCAGAGTCTGCCTCCTACTTAAGACCACTTTGGCCAGCTTCCCCACAGGCCTTAATAATTGCATTAAAAGGAAAAAGATTCTACAAAATAAAAAAAAAAGAATTAGAATATATTGTTTTTACAAGAAACACACTTAAATCAAAATGAGCACGAGAAATCGGGGCATTTGGCATCAGCTCATGTCTTTGCATCATCTTATGGTACAGCTAGAAGAGGAGTGGCCATTATAATACAGAAACGGATCCCATTTGAACTAGAGAAATGTGCCAAAGACAAGGAGGGAAGATATGTGTTTGTCATGGGGAAGATTAATGGCAAAGTGATGTCTTTGTTAAATATCTATAATCCACCTGGTCAAGACCCTGAGTTCATGAGGAGGATGGTTTTATTACTAACTACAGAGGGGAAGGGAATTATAATTATGGGAGGAGATCTTAATTTGACAATGTGTGCAAAGGACACCCAAAGTAAAGGAAAACATAAAGCAGAAAAAACTGCAGCATTATTGAAAAAACCCTAACCCTAAGGAGTTGGGTCACTTGGATACATGGGGACATTTAAATCCTCATGAAAGAAAATATACACTTTACTCAGAGTCACATAAGGTGTATTCAAGGTTGGATTCTTTTTTTATAACTTATAATTTAGAAGGGGAAAGGGGAAAAAGACTATGGCGACTAAATAATTCACTTCTTCAAGAGGAACAATTTAAAAATAAAATCAAACAAACTTTAGAAATATTTTTTCAAGAAAATGATAAAGATGAAATGACACCAGATATATTGTGGGAAGCTGCAAAAGTTACTATACGAGGGGAAATAATATCCTACGCTTCCTGGAAAAAGAATATGTACGTGCAAGAGATTAATTTAATAAAAGGGGAAGTTGAACAACTACAAAAAGAATATGAAGAGACGGGAAATGATCAAGTTAAGGGAAAACTCAAAGAAAAACAAAATAAATTAAATGACATTTTGACAGGGGAAATAGAAAAATCTCTTGCACTTACAAAGCAACAATATTATGACAACAGTCCCAAAGCTTTAAAACTACTGGCTTTCAAAAAAACAAAAAAACAAAAAAACAAAAGGAGCAGGCAACCATCTCAAGAACTGAAGGGGATGACTTTATTTATCACACTGATAAAAATAAAAATAAATAAATGTTTTCAGCAATATTATACAAATCTATATAAAGAAATGGAAAGCAATAATAATGAAAGCCAAAATTATCTGAAATCATTACATTTACAACAAGTGACTTCAGAACAAGATTCACAACTGATAAAGCCAGTAACTGTCCAAGAAATTTTAACGGTGATACAGAACAGCAAGGTGGATAAAAGTCCAGGAAGCGACGGATATACCAGTGAGTTGCACTGGTTAGCACCATTTCTTTGCAGATTATTTAATTGGGTAATGGTGAAGGCTGTCTGGCCACTCACATGGAATGATTCAGTTATTAGTGTACTCCCAAAAGAAGCCAAAGATTCCACAAAATGCAGTTCATATCGACCAGTGTCACTATTAAATGTGGACCAAAAAATATTTACGGCTGTTTTAGCTAATAGACTTTCAAATATTGTGCCACATTTGGTAAATAAAGATCAAACAGGATTTGTACAAGGAAGACTTTTATCAGATAACGTGAGGAGGACCCTAAATTTAATTGACTGGGCAAAAAGATCTAAACAACAAGCTCTAATGCTAACATTGGATGCCGAAAAAGCCTTAGATCGGCTGTCATGGCAATTAATTTTTGACACATTTAAAGCCTTTGGATTCCATGACCAAATAATTAACATTCTGAGAATAATGTATAAGAACCCAAAGGCAGCAGTTAAAGTAAATGGGTCCATATCTAATATATTTAGTTTGCAACGTAGTGTGAAGAAGGGAGATGGTCTTTCGCCTTTGGTCTTTGTTTTGTGTATGGAACCGTTAGCAGAAAGCATTAGACAAAATGAAAATATACATGGGATTATGGTGGGGGATTGTGAGTATAAATTAGCACTTTATGCAGATGATGTAATAGTAACAGTGATAAATGTCAGAAAATCTCTGGAAAATTTGATGGTGGAAATACAAAAATACAGTAAATATTCTGGATATAAGATAAACGTACACAAAACAGAGTCTATGATGATTGGAGAATAGGATAAGGAAGTTAGAGGTCAATACAACTTTAAATGGGACTGTGAACATCTAAAATACTTTGGGGTATGGATACCAAAATGCATCGAAAAATTATTTGATATAAACTATACCAAATTAATACATCTTGTTAGGGGGGAATTTAATAGGTGGAAAATATTAAATTTATCAATATGTGAAAAAAATAAATCTATTAAAATGATAACTCTACCTCGATTCCTGTTCCTGTTCCAAAATTTGCCAAGCTATATACCACCCAAGTATTTTAGAGAGTGGGACAACCTGTTCAGAAAATTTATATGGGATGAGAACAAACCTCGTGTGAAAATGAAAAATCTGAAATTGCCAAAATCAGGAGGTGGACTTGCTTTGCCAGATTTAGAGACGTACTTTAAAGATCCCCAGATTAAGTCAATAATATCTTGGATAAGCAATACCAATATTGCAGCATGGAAAGAAATTGAGACAAACCAAATCTGATTAAATCTGGTATATTTAAAACTCACATTAGAGAATTCAATGAAGAAAGCGACTGATGACTGATAAGATCATGGCCCGAATGAACACAAGGCAACCCCGACGCCAGTTATAGAGGCTAAGTGAAGTACCATCTGAAAGTCTCCTAGAAGATGTGAATGGAGCACTGGGAACGATCCCTACCACAACCATCACTGAAACCAATGAGCTGATATACACTTCAGCAGCAGTGATCCTAGAGGTGCTGGGCTATAAGAACAACCATGGGAGCCATGAGAGACAATACCCACCATGGAAAAGACGGTTAGAGGCCAAAATCAAGGAAGCGCGGAGTGAAGTGAGCCAATTGTCAGAAGCCAAGAAAGGTGCGATGAAAAAGCAAGTACCCAATAGGTACAGCCAGATGCCCATACCTGAAGCACTCAAAACTGCCAAGCAAAGGCTGCAAGCCTTAGCTAGCTGCCTAAAGAGGTACACACGAGAAAATGAAGCCAGACGAATAAACCACCTCTTCGCAACACCTGCAAACGTGTACAGTCAATGGCAGGGGAATAACACCAGAGCAGACCCCCCAAGGCTGGAGGGTTAGGGTTAAGGTACTGGAAAGGCATATGGGAGAGGGAGGCATCACATAACACCGATGCACAGTGGCTGGTGGCTCTGAGGGAAGACCACAGCAACCTCCCTGAACAAGATCCAGTCACCATCACAGTGGAAGACATTCAGGAAAGAGTTTCAGGCATGAAAAACTGGACAGCACCAGGCCCTGACATGATCCACGCATACTGGCTAAAGAAGCTCACTGCTCTCTACAAGCGCCTGGCAGCACAAATGAACCAGCTGCTAAGGGATGGGACTCACCCTGAATGGCTAACACAAGGGCGTACAATCCTGATCCTAAAGGATCCCATCCAACTATCGGCCAATAACCTGTCTCTCCACAACATGGAAGCTCATGTCAGGCATCATTGCGGCTAAGATAAGCGGGCACATGGATGATTACGTGAGCACAGCACAGAAGGGCAATGGCAAAAACACCAGAGGAGCCAAACACCAACTCCTGGTTGACCGAACAGTCGCCTGTGACTGCAGAACCCGTCAGACCAACCTGTACACTGCCTGGATTGATTACAAGAAAGCCTATGACTCAATGCCACACACATGGACCACTGAGTGCTTGGAGTTGTACAATATCAATCGGGCTCTAAGGGCGTTCGTTACAAACTCAATGCGGTTGTGGAAAACCACCCTTGAAGCCAATCGCAAGCCACTTGCACAAGTGGCCATCAAATGTGGCATATACCAAGGAGATGCACTGTCCCCACTGCTGTTCTGCATAGGTCTGAACCCCCTCAGCCAAATCATTGACCACATTGGCTGTGGATACTGACTCAGAAATGGGGCCACCATCAGCCACCTCCTCTACATGGATGACATCAAGCTGTACGCTAAGAGTGAGCGAGATATCAACTCACTGATCCACACCACCAGGATCTACAGCACAGACACTGGAATGTCATTCGGGCTTGAGAAATGTAGTAGGATGGTGACAAAGAGAGGGAAGGTAGTCCACACAAAGGGGGTCTCACTGTACCTGGCAAGAACAATGTACAGGCAATAAACAGCTACGCCCTGCCAGTGATCAGATACCCAGCAGGAATCATAAGCTGGCCAAAGGAGGAGATACAGGCCACAGACGTTAAGACACGAAAGTTCCTGACCATGCATGGAGGGTTCCATCCCAAATCCAGCACCTTGAGACTGTATGTGAGCCGGAAGGAAGGAGGCCGAGGACTAGTGAGTGTGGGAACCACTGTCCAGGATGAAACATCCAAAATCCATAAGTACATCAAGGACAAGGCCCAAACAGATGATGTGCTCAGGGAATGCCTCAGACAGTGGAGGTCAGAGGAAGAGGTGCTGGAGGGACTATCAGGGCAGGACAAGCCCCTACATGGGGCGTACCACCGAAACATAACTGAAGTGGCTGATATCAAGAAATCCTACCAATGGCTGGAGAGGGCTGGTCTGAATGACAGCACAGAGGTCCTCATCCTGGCTGGACAGGAGCAGGCCTTGAGCACCCGCGCAATAGAGGCCCAGATCTACCAGACCAGGCAAGACCCAAGGTGTAGGCTGTGCAAAGATGCTCCTGAGACAGTCCAGCACATAACTGCAGGGTGTAAGATGCTGGCAGGGAAAGCATACATGGAGCGACATAACCAAGGGGCGGGCATAGTGTACAGAAACATCTGTGCAGAGTACGGGCTGGAGACCCCAAGGTCAAGGTGGGAAACGCCCCTGAAGTTTGCGGAGAATGAGCGAGTCAAGATCCTGTGGGACTTCCAGATACAGACTGACAGAATGGTGATGGCGAACCAACCAGACATAGTGGTGGTGGATAAGCAACAGAACAAAGCCGTGGTGGTGGACATTGCAATACCAAGCGATGGTAATATCAGGAAAAAGGAACACGAGAAACTAGAGAAATACCAGGGGCTCAAGGAAAAGCTGGAGAAGGCCTGGAAGGTGAAGGCATCGGTGGTGCCCGTGGTGATCGGAGCACTCGGGGCTGTAACCCCCAAACTGGAGGAGTGGCTCCAGCAGATACCCGGAAAAACATCTCAGTCCAGAAAAGTGCAGTACTAGGAACAGCAAAGATACTGCGCAGAACTCTCAAGCTCCCAGGCCTCTGGTAGAGGGCCTGAGCTGGATGAGGGTGAGAGAGACCAACCACCGTGGAAGGTTAGGAACACATTTTTTTTTTTTACAAAAGAAATTGTTGCAATTGTAAATTTAACCAGATAGGGTGGCACATCTAACTTTTGTATGTTTGTGCTTTTGCAATTTACTTCACAAATAAATGTGTGTTTATTTTGAAGTATCTTAGAAAAGCACATTTTCATTTAACTGGTGGTTTTAACGTTTACCTAAGGAGAGCGTGAACAAAAGCAGAGAATGAGCTCGACCATGTTTCCCTCCCTCTGCTGGGCCCCTGTGGAGCTGTGTTCTGAGGCGTCTGCTGAATGAATGGCTGAGTGACTGTTGCATATTGAGCAGAGAGCCTCCTGTGGCTGCTGTCACTCACACTCATAATCCTCTGCAACAATCTGTATCTCTTTATTCACATCCAGTAACAACAGACAACCACACACACACACACATGCACATACATACACACACACACACACACTAACTGACACACACACATACATGCATGAACACATGGACACACACAAATTGAGTTTCTATTCCCTGGGTCTCCAATAGGCCAACTCCGGTCCCCAAAGAGATCTAGACTGACCCGCGAGAACCCTATCCCAGTTTGAACAGGGCAAATTAATTGGATAAGATACCGTCAATCCTCAGAATCAAACTCCCTCATCAACTCTTGGTGTGATACCTAAAACTGACCACTAGACAATATGAGCATATATTATACCCCTCTCTTGGCATACAGTCCTCAGTCAGGGTTGTGCAAACCTTTCATTAATCAAGTATGCGAAGAGCAAGTGGAAATTCTATTTATATTTGTTTGTCTTTTATTAATGCATTTAAAACAAATACATACACACCATACAAGTAATAAATGCACATTTTAGGTTTTTAATTAATAAAGTTTTACAGTAAGTAATATATTTACTCAACTAATAAAACGTGTCTGGTTGATCATGTGACTTAAGCCTTGCATTTCGCAGAGCAGTAAAATTTGACAGCGTTTCCCAGCGGAGCGTTTGAAATATTCAAAAAAGATACACCTGTTATGGATTTACTTATATCTTTCTGGGTTTACTATACTGCGCAAAAGATGGAGGCCGGTGCGAATTTAGTATGCAGTTATTTTGATAGGAAAGACAAGGACCATATTGTCCTGGATGTGCCTGAGCCTGAGCAACTCCGTGCCATCCGCTGTGTGCTGGATCTGTGTGTGGAAAGTGAGAATGTGCAGTGGACTATAGGTTCGTGTGGGTCGCTCCTGTCCTCCGTGCTTGAGGACTGCAGCTGATACTGAGGTGGTGCAAAGCATCCGGGCAGAAGCGTGAATCTGGCTTGGTCTGTTATATCTTGATCTGAGAGGTCCTTCCTCCGCGCACTTGGTTCTTCCCCGGGAAAGAGCTTTTCAGGCCAAGTCACTACTCCTCGCTCCAGCTCATCTGAGCCTGGCCTGAACCAGAGCTGCTCCCCACTGGTTCAGGAGTCTATGTTTGGATCTCATCCGACTGTAACATTTCTTACACTAGGCTAAATGCAGTGCATTACCTACCTACGTATGTGAAACATCTTTTTCTGTCATGATCAATATTAAAAATCAGGATAGAAACATACTGACAGATTTGCACCTTGGACCTTGTGTTTTAGGATTGCTACCACACATTACAAGCCAGATTTAAGAAAAATACCTTCTTCACATCAATGCCACTTCTCTCATTAAAGAGATATGTTTGTCATTGGTTTTGTTTATAGTGCAGTTCTGCTGTGGTATTGTTTTAATCTGCTTTACACAATTTGAGATTTTCCAACAACTGCAGTAGTAATTGAAAATAAACATTGTATGCTTTTGATAAATAAAGTTTTTAGTTAGCTGTTGTGATTTATAATTGTTGATCAATTGTTTATTTTACCCTTATATTGTGACAAATAAAACATTGTCTTCTGGCAGATTTTTTTGTGGTTTTGCAATGTGGAAATATTTTGGCTCTCAGGGAAATTTAATTGGTTACCCCTTTTATGCTCTTTGGGCAATTTAAGCTAATTACATTGAAATTAATGAATTAATTAATATAATTTAATTGAAATAAAGTGAGTAAATTACATTGAGTGTGTTTACATGCACATCAGTACCCCGGTTATGATCTGTTTTTTTTTAAATATCCTGGTTTTGCCATGGTGCATGTATTCCCTGTATCCCCGTTTCAGTATCCCGAATAAGCCAGTATCCCGGTTATGAGAAAGCGGGATATTATAGCTGGGATGTTCCGATAGTAACCGGGATACTGTGACATGTATTCGCAGAATCCCAAATACGGCAACGCATGCGGTCAAAAGACAAACAAACATGGCTGTGTTTCGAAGAGAAGCTCGGGCTCCATCCAAAAATTGTCCTTCCTTGTCCTTCCTTCTCCTTATTGCTGACCTCTTAGAGCTACTTCATAAGGTCAACTATCTTCTTCCATGGAGAAGGAAGGAGCAGTGAGGAGAATGTGCTATCGCTGCTTTAGGTGGATCCAGATCCTCCTAATCAGTGGTGGGAACAACAGTCAAAACTACAACTCCCAGAAAACGGACTACAACAAGCACACCTTCCTCCACTACAGTGCTGAGTATTATGAGAATGATTTACACCTTTCAGTCTTATCATCAATGGTAGTCGATGTAAATAAAGTAACTATGAAGTGAAATGACCGCTGTTAAATAAAGAGCTACACTGAACCTGCACACGTACAATCTGGACATGTATGACCTGCACAGGTATGATCTCTGAAAAGTTTAACATGAACTAATGAACACATATATTCCATGGAGTCATGTCCTTTAGTCTGACAGAAGCTGATCACATCAGGACACAAGGAGCAAGCTGTTTTTTCAGCACTTATAGTTTATGCAAATAAGCCATGTGGTTTTAAGTTTCATTTCTGTAAAACATAAACAAATGTGGCAAAGCTGCATTAAACACATTATATAATATCAAATGGGCTGATGTGGTTCGATAGTAGTTATGTTTTATATGTTGTAAAGTTTAATAATGTAAAGTTTATTTATGCAGAAGATTTTAAATAATAATCTGCTGCAGTGTATAACTTGTACAATAGTATTTGGAATAGTGTGTGTAAAATGCCTCAGTTATCCAGGCAGAATCCATGGCAAAAGGAGAAATTCAATTTGTCAACTGGACAAAAGTTTATTTGGTCGAATACGTTTCACTGCTCATCTAAGCTGCTTCTTCAGTTCTGGTCAGAAGCTGGTGGACACTGCCTTATATCTGCCTGAAGGAGGCGCTAACTACAATGAAATTATTCTGAAACTGCCACACCTATTTGTTTACAGTTTCTGTTAGTTAGCTAGGCCTATTGAATATGCAGTGAGTGTGGGGTCTTGTTAGCATAACCATTCAGGGCCATAAGGGGTGTTTTCACACCTCTGGACCTGACCTGGCTAGCCCCATTGTTTTCTTTGTTTGTTTTGATTTAGGTTTGAGGATAGAGATAAAAATGGGAGACAGATGATGTCTGAGACCTCCATTTCTGTTCAAGGAAGGATTCTCTTTCTTGACAAAAATAGCCTCGTTAACTCCCCTCTCAAACCAATTCTTTTCTCTGGCTAAGATCTGTACCTCACTATGCTCAAAGGAGTGGCCTGTGGCTTTTAGGTGGAGATGTACGGCAGACTGAGGTCCACTATGGCTCTCTCGTCTGTGTTGGTACATCCTCTTGTGAAGTGGCTGTTTTGTTTCTCCAATGTAGCGCTCACTGCAGTCTTCACTACACTGAATAGAGTAGACCACATTACTTTGTTTGTGGCTCGGTGTTTTGTCCTTTGGGTGGACCAGTTTTTGTCTTAAAGTGCTTGTGGGTTTGAAATAGACTGGGATTTCATGTTGTCTGAAAATCTTCTGTAGTTTTTCAGAAACACCAGCCAGGTAGGGAATAGTTACACCCTTTCTCCTGGGTTCTCATTCTCTGTTGTCGTGTTTCTTAGCTCTCTTAGTTTTATTGAAAGCACATTTTGGATAGCCACAAACAGAGAGGGCTTTCTCCACGTGTTGTTCTTCTTTCTCCTTTCCCTCTGTGCTTGTAGGAACCACTTGGGCCCTGTGTTGTAATGTCCGAATAAGTCCAAGTTTGTGCTGCAGTATAAAAAAAGGGTGTAACACCCATTATGGCCCTGAATTGTTATGCTAACAATACCCCACACTCATAGTATTTGGATACCTCTTACTGCTGGTTAGGAACCTCCTGAGCTTCCTAAGCTAAAAGAGCTCATAGTTGTTTGTATTTTTCCTGGTTTATTAAATATGCATTAAATATTAAATTGCACATTTGTAAGATTATGTCAAGAAACCGGGATACTACATTTGATCATGTATATAGGGATCTGTGTATCCTAGTTTCTCACAGCGCATGTAAAAGGCAAATCCCAAATGCTGCCATAACTGGGATATAGGTAATAATACTGATACTTATACTGAGGTGCATATAAAAGTTTGACTTTCATTGATTTCCTGGAGACTGATCTTTACCTAATGCTATAGTCACGTTACCTGTACGGGCCAAACGCTCGTGCGGGCACGTAGAACGTCGTAGACAGAATCGCGCTGTTAAACTTAGACAGACTTTATTGATCCACAAGGGAAATTATTTGGATACTGTAGCTCAAACATCACAATATAATGTAATAACAGAGAGTAACAAAAATAGAAGCAAAAAGAGCAAGAGACAGGTGTCAAATGAGACATAATTATAAAAATAAGTGTATATGTACAAGTCAAAATAAAATAGAAAAATAAGTCATAAACTATAAATAAACTATAAAATCACAGCTATAAACAAGAGACAAGGACGACAGTGCAAATACTCTCCGGACTGACAGAGCATAGTTTATCCGTTACTTAAGATTAACATAACATATTATATGTGTTGATTTTATATTGAATTGTTGTCTTGTGGGTTGTGTTGTGTGGGCCTCTTGGCCAGGACTCCCTTGAAAAAGAGATCTTTGAATCTCAATGGGACTTTCCTGGTTAAATAAAGGTTAAATAAAAAAATAATAATAATAATAATTAAAAAAAAGTTGTTGTACAGTTGTAGGGAGTATTATCTGTCATATAAGGGTGAGTTGTACAACTGTATGGAATATGGTATGAATGTAGTCCTGTATTTCTCACTGTTTGAGCGGAGCTGTAGGAGCCTGTTGGAGAATGAGCTCCTCTGTCCCTCTATAGTCTGGTGCAGTGGGTGAGCAGGAGTGTCCATGATGGAGAGCAGTTTGTCCAGTGTCCTCCTGTCCCTCACTGTGACAAATGTCTCCAACTCACAGCCGATCACGTAACCCGCTTTACGGATTAGTTTGTCAATCCGCCCAATGTCCCTTTTACTGGTCCCACTCCCCTAGCAGACCACAACGAAGTACAAGGCACTGGCCACCACAGTCTAGTAGAAGATCTCCAATAACTTGCTGCACACATTAAAAGACCTGAGCTTTCTCAGGAAGTAGACTCTGCTCATGCTCTTCTTGTAGACAGCATTAGAGTTGTCCCTCCAGCCCAGCCTGTTTTTCACATGGACACCAAGGTGAACAACAGGTAGCAGTCCACTATTTCCAGGTCAATGCCCTGGATGGTAATGGGCTCCGATGGTGTACTCTTTCTCCTGAAGTCAATCACCAGTTCCTTGGTCTTGTCAACGTTCAGGAGCAGATGGTTTGCCTGGGACCACTCCACCAAATTTGCAATCAGTGTCCTGTACTCCAGCTCCTAGCCATCTCTGATAAACCCTACCGCTGCAGAGTCATCAGAGAGCTTCTGCAGATGGCAGGGCCTGGAGCTATACTGGAAATCAGAGGTGTACAGAGTGAACAGGAACGCAGACAGGACTGTACCCTGGGGGACTCCTACATTGCTGACCACAGTGTCAGACAGGGTGGTCCCCAGTCGTATGTACTGAGGCCTGCCTGACAGGTAGTCAGTAATCCAGGAGACAATGGAGGAGCTAACACCCATCCTGAGCAGCTTCTCACTCATCAGAAAGGGCTGGATTGTATTAAAGACACTGGAGAAATTGAAGAACAATATCCTCACAGAGCCCCCAACACTATCTAGGTGAGAGTGAGCCCGCTGCAAAAGATAGATTACAGCATCATTCACACTAATGTGGGCCTGATAGGCAAACTGTAGAGGATCCAGGGATGGTGCTGAGCCAGAACCATCTCTCAAATACTTTAATGACATAAGATGTCAAAGCCACTGGTCTGAAGTCATTAAGTCCCGATGCAATAGGCTTCTTGGGCACTGGCACAATGCAGGAAGTCTTCCATAGCACCGGTATCCTCTCAAGCTTCAGGCTCAGTGTATAGAGAAAGTGCAGGATCCCAGTGAGCTGCGTAGCACATGTCCTCAGCATGCGGGGGTTGACTTGGTCCGGTCCAGGAGACTTGTTATGGTGAACTTTCTCCAACTGCCTTTTCACCTGTGCAGTTGAAAAAGACACTGGGTTCCTCCGTGGGGATGGTAATAGGTGTGGAAGCAGAGGTGATGGGCTGATGAATGGTCGTCTGAGTGGTCTGTGGTGAGGTGTGGATTGGGCGTCTGGGAGGTGTAGAGATGGGGGTGCCAGGGGATGAGAAACGATTAAAATGCAAATTGAGCAGGTTTGATCTGTCTGGGCTATTGTCCTGCAGCTTTGATTGAGTGCTGAAGCCAGTGATGGCCTTCATCTCTTGCCACACTTCCCTGATGTTATTTTGCTGGAGTTTTGCCTCAAGCCTCTTCCCATGCACTTCTTGCCCTAGCCTGAGTTGGATCTTCAGCTGCTGTTGCACCTTCTTCACCTCGTCCTTGTCACCAGAGTTGAAGGCCCGCTTCTTCTTATTAAGTAGATCCTTCAGCTGGCTGGTGATCCAGGGCTTGTTGTTGGGGTAACAGTGGACAGTGCGTGTGGGGGCAGATGTAGCCTCACAGAAGTTGATGTAATCTGTTATACAGTCTGTCATGCTGTCGATGTTGTCCCCATGCGGCAGGCAGAGCACATTCCAGTCTGTTGTCTCAAAGCAGTCCTGGAGGGCATCACTGGCTTCTTGACTCCACTTCCTTACAGTCCTAGTTGTGACAGGCTGCCTCTTCACTGCAGGGATATACTGAGGCATTAACAGGACAAGACTGTGGTCTGATCGTCCCAGTGGGGGCAGGGCAGTGGCACTGTATGCCTCCTTAGAATTGGCAAACAGTAAGTCAATAGTTCTATTGTCCCAAGTTTTACAATCCACATACTGGTGAAGTGTGGGTAAAACACTGTCCAAAGAAACATGGATGAAGTCTCCAGAAATCAGTAATAAAGTCTCCGGGTGTTTAGACTGCAGCCCAGCGACCACAGTGTGTATCCTGTCACAGGCTTCCTCCGCTGAGTGAGGGATGTAAATTCCGATGAACAGGACAGAAGTAAATTCCCTCGGTAGATAATATGGATGTATTCCCAAAACCATAAGTTCAATGTCCGGCGTACAGATCCGCTCCTTCACATTAATATGGCCAGGATTACACCACAGCAATCCCGCTGCCCTTCTTCTTACCGCTAAGGAGAGTGTCTTAAAGCGTGGTACACATGCACTGTTGTCCGGGAAGTTGCTCTGTGAAGCACATGATACTGCTGACAGCGTACTCCCTTTGGGTCCGAACAAGCGCACACAGTTTGACCATCTTATTTTCCAGTGACCTTACGTTCCCCATCAGAAATGACGGAACCGCACGCCTAAATTTCCTTCTCCGCTGTTTCGCTCTCACTCCAGCACGGCATCCTCTGCGCGTCCTCCTCCTGAGTAATTCCACAGGGATGTCAGGCTTAACTCCAAAAAGCACTGGGGGTTTGGAGAGCGAAAGAAGGTGCTCTCTAGAATACACAAAGGCCAGTCTGGACTGCTGAGCCACACAGCAAGGAACAAAGAGGCCAGCAAAAATCAAGAAAAAACAAAAGTGCCCAAAAAACATGATGAGTGTTTTATTGGACAGATAGAGTAAATAAAAATAAAGTAAAAACTTAAAGTGCAAACAACTTAAAGTAACTTAAAGGTAGATGTTTTTAAGAAAAAACGCAGGAGCTACTGTACCCAGCTGCCACTCTGTCAGGCGCTCAGGGTGTGAATGGCGATCAGGATGTAAATGCGCATCTTAAGGGGGCCGTAGGTGTGTCTTGCAGTTCCCTTGAGGCTTGCAGGGCTACCTCATGTGGCGTCACTTAAAATCGAACTAGCGATTGCTGTGCGTGTCTTAAGTGTATTGTGATGTATTCCTAAGGGTAACGTAAGTTGCACACACTTATGATGTACGGGTGAGGCTTTGGTACAGTGCCCTTATGCGACACACAAGGCATTAGTAGGATGCGAGTACAGGTCCCTTACTCACTGCCACATGTGCAGATGTCAATATTAGCCTATATATAAAAATAAAAATAAAAATGTGTTTCTTCACCTTCCACGGTGGTTGGTCTCTCTCACCCTCATCAGCTCGGGCCCTCTACCAGAGTCCTGGGAGCTTGAGAGTTCTGCGCAGTATTTTTGCTGTTCCTAGTACTGCGCTTTTCTGGACTGAGATGTCTGATGTTTTTCCGGGTATCTGCTTTAGCCACTCTTCCAGTTTGTGGGTTACAGCCCCAAGTGCTCCGATTACCACGGGGACCACTGATGCCTTCACCTTCCAGGCCTTCTCCAGCTCTTCATTGAGCCGCTGGTATTTCTCTAGTTTCTCATGTTCCTTTTTCCTGATATTACCATCACTTGGTATTGCAATGTCCACCACCACGGCTTTGTTCTGTTGCTTATCCACCACCACTATGTCTGGTTGATTTGCCATCACCATTCTGTCAGTCTGTATCTGGAAGTCCCACAGGACCTTGGCACGCTCATTCTCCACAACCTTCGGGGGAGTTCCCCACCTTGACCTTGGGGTCTCCAGCCCGTACTCTGCACAGATGTGTCTGTACACTATGCCCGCCACTTGGTTGTGTCGCTCCATGTATGCTTTCCCTGCCAGCATCTTACACCCTGCAGTTATGTGCTGGACTGTCTCAGGAGCCTCTTTGCACAACCTACACCTTGGGTCTTGTCTGGTGTGGTAGATCTGGGCCTCTATTGCTCGGGTGCTCAAGGTCTGCTCCTGTGCAGCCAGGATGAGGGCCTCTGTGCTGTCATTCAGACCAGCCCTCTCCAGCCACTGGTAGGATTTCTTGATATCAGCCACTTCAGTTATGTTTCGGTGGTACGCCCCATGTAGGGGCTTGTCCTGCCATGATGGTCCCTCCAGCACCTCTTCCTCTGACCTCCACTGTCTGAGGCATTCCCTGAGCACATCATCTGTTTGGGCCTTATCCTTGATGTACTTATGGATTTTGGCCGTTTCATCCTGGACAGTGGTTCCCAAACTCACTAGTCCTCGGCCTCCTTCCTTCCGGCTCGCATACAGTCTCATGGTCAGGAGCTTTCGTGTCTTAACGTCTGTGGTCTGTATCTCCTCCTTTGGCCAGCTTATGATATTTTTATATATATATATATATATATATATATATATATATATATATATATATATATATATATATATATATATATATATATATATATATATATATACATGTATATATATATATATATAACTTGTCACACAAGAGGAGGAGGAAGTAGAAGCAACTGTAGTGGCTGTGTTGGCCCGCAATCTTATCCAGCAACAAACGGAGAAAACACAGAGGCATTGGTGGGTGAAGCCCTGGCTGCAGAGATGTGCGATTATGGGACAGTATGAGACCCTGTTTCAAGAACTCGATCAGGAATCTAGCACGCCAGGGGTGTGTACGGGATATGTAAGTGCCCGTAGGATTCCCGCACAAAATAGCCTCTTATTTCTAACACTTAGACTGCACGCAAGGGGCACGTAAGGGACCCGCATTTATCACTTGAAGAGCACGTATGTGTCCCTTGTACACTCCGCCGGATTCAGTGTGCTCAAAAATTGAAAAATCCATACAACACAACTTGCGGGTCACCTACTTCACCCGTACTGAACCCTTGCGTATTGTACAAGTGTTTGCTATGATCTAGCGCTCGCAGCATGCCTGTAGAAAAAAAGTTGCATGCACATTTTCGTCGTACGGGCTCTTGCAAATAGCAAGCCGTACAGGTTGAGCCATTTCTCACCCGTAGACCGCCCATAGCTAGTCGTACGGGCAGTTGTGACTAAGCTTTAAACCATAGTCACTACTTTCCTAACCTGGTGCACTGTGTAACTTTTCTGGTGGAGGGTGCGCCATCTGCTTGTCTCCATTGTGATCTTATTGATTTTTTTTTTTTTTTAATTATCCCTCTAGGGAAATTATCCTCTGCATTTCATCCATCCTTTCAGGAGCAGTGGGGCAGGACATGGGGCGCCCAGCGCCCCCATCTCCACGATCTTATTGCTAGGCTTGGTCAGGACCTAGGCTGGAGGATTTTTACCTATGGAGCATGTTTCTGGGTTGATGGGGGAAACTGGAGCACATGCAAACTCCAAACAGAAAGGCCCGGGGATCAAACCCAGAACCTTCTTGCTGTGAGGCGTGAGTGCTAGCCACTCAACCACGGAGCCATCACCATGCCTGGACTGTTCCACAGTATGGCATCAAACAAATGTAGCTTGCATTTATTCCATTACAAGTGTTTTTTATTTCTCAAAACTACCACTAAAACATGCATTTTTACTGAGAGGGCCCACTTCTCTACAAATCTGACTTGTAACTTGGCCTAGTGATGTAGCTGCTTGTCTCTGTAGAGATAGTTAAATTAAATGCCATACTGTGAAACATTCCAAGAAAAAACAATAACAGCTACATATTAATGTTCTCCGCCATGATGCGTTCAAGGCCAGCCTGTCATATCGACATGTCACTAAGATGATATATGGGATCAATGGGAAATATCCACTGCAGTGCTTTTGCTGACAGAGTTGCATCGCTTGGTCCTTTGAATTCAGGAACGAATGGTTCATGAATCCAAGGGCATGTGGTCTCCACCGTAACTGCAGCACAGATGCATTTTGGGGTTGTGTTTTAAAATGACTCTTTAGTTTGTGTTCATGTCTGTCTTGGAATGAGATTTTAGTCCTGTGTTAAGATTTTTTATTTATTAGACTTCATTAAAGGTGCCTTATTACACTGTTTTCTGATCTGATCAATAAAGTGTCTAGCTATCTGTGTTTCCTCATCACAAGTATAATAGCTGGAGTTGTGCTTTGTTTCATTCACACATGTTTAACACACAAACACTGCATATTTAATTTACAATGCAGGAAAGAAAAAAAAAAAAAAAAGCAATGTGGTGGTGAAATAAATGGGTTTAACCAAAAGGGAATTACCAAACTAAAGAGCCCTAAAACTAAGTACAACAAAAAAAGGAACCTTACTAAAGTTGTACTAACAAATAAACAAAGTGTCTCAATATTAAATCAACTAACAAAAGGCACCAGCCGGCATAAACAACAAAAAATGAGACACAACAGAGGAAACGACCGAACAGAAATGGCGAGCTGTAACGGGGTCCAGCTGTGTTGAGCAGGTGGAAGACGGTTCTGTTTTAAAGTCCACGGCCACACAGGTGGCCTCCGCAGGTTGGTGGGGGTGGAAGGGTGCCTGGCCAATCCAGCGAACCACAGACTCCCATCTTCCAACCGGAGGTCCTTGCTCCCGCAAATCCAGGTCTGGGGCTTGCGGTCCAGATTTACATATAAAAGCAAGACAAAACTGTGTGATGGCGGCGCATGCACACGCAGCGGCTCCTCTCTCTCCTAAACTACCGGCGTTTTTATGTTTTTTGTGTTGTTCGTCTATGTGTATTTGTCCTTCCTTGTCGTGTCCACTGACCACAAGACGAACGTACCCCCGTGAATTTCTGCTCTCCATCGGCAGCACTACTTTCGTGGATATTAGCCCAGCAGACGCGGAGGTACTACTCGACTGTCATCTACTCCGGAGGCCTGCTCAATCACCGACCCCCACTCCTGAAACCATCCCATGGTGGAGGCGCCACAGGCGGATTATGCGGAGGCAGAAGAGGGGGAAGCGCGGAGGTATCCGGGCTAGGCTAGCGGCTAGCCCACACCGGCCAGCCATCCCATCCATTACACTGGCCAACGTACGCTCACTGGACAATAAACTGGATTACATCCGACTACTCCGCACTACTTCCAAGACTGTGAGTGAGTGCTGTGTCTTTGTGTTTGTGGAAACGTGGCTAAATATAACAGCGTCCCGGACCATGCCGTTGAGCTAGCCCGGCTAACATGCTACCGGGCAGACAGAGCTCTCGTCGAGGGAGGGAAGACGGGGGACTCTGTGTTTACGTCAGTGACGCCTGGTGCCGAGACACTGCTGTGGTCTGCAAACACTGCTCACCACTTTTGGAGCTGTTTATCGTCAGATGCCGGCCATTCTACCTGCTGAGGGAGTTTAGCACCATTCTGCTGGTGGCAGTTTACATCCCTCCCAGCTCCTCCACCAACAACAAGAATGAGGCACTGCACGAACTCCACCAGCTCATCAGTGACCAGCAGACAGCTCATCCTGATGCCTTCCTCATTCTGGCAGGGGACTTCAATCATGCAAACCCCAAAAGTGTTTTCCCACAACTCCACAGACACATAAACTTTGCTACAAGAGGCAATAACATTCTGGACAATGTTTTTACTGCATGGAAAGGAGCCTACAAAGCCCTCCCCCTCCCCCACCTTGGTGCCTCAGATCACTCCACTGTTATGCTAATGCCAGTATATAGACCACTGGTAAAAGTCACCAAACCAGTTCTTAAGCAGGTACGTGTGTGGCCGGAGGCATCCACAGAGGCACTCCAGGACTATTTTTCTACCACTGATTGGAGTATATTCAGACAAGCAGCCACATACAACAACTCTGTTGACCTCCAGGAATATACAGAGACAGTCACGTCCTACATGAGGAAGTGCATGGATGATGTCACGGTCACAAGACCCATCACCATCCGAGCAAATCAGAAGCCGTGGCTGACAGGAGGCTCTGGAGTGCTCGGAACGTGGCCTTCAAAGCTGGGGACATGGCCGGCCTGAGGACAGCCAGGGGCAATCTGGCACGTGGTATCAGTGTGGCAAAGAGGCAGTACTCCAAGAGGATCGCTGACCGCTTCAGGGACAGCAGAGACACCAGGAACCTGTGGAGGGGAATTCAGTCTATCACAGACTACAAGCCCCCTCCGCAGACCTGCGACAGGTCCACCCCTCTGCTGCTGAACCAGCTCAACGACTTCTTTGCCCGCTTTGAGATAAATAACAGCACCATGGCTCAGAAAACTCCACCCACTCCCAGCGATCAGACGCTGACACTATCCCATGATAGTGTGAGACGTTCCCTCAAAGGGATAAACGTACGGAAAGCCCCAGGCCCCGACAACATCCCTGGTCGTGTCCTGAGAGACTGTGCTGTGGAGCTCACTGATGTCTTCACTGACATCTTCAACATCTTACTGAGCCAAGCTGTTGTCCCCACATGCCTCAAGACCACCACCATCATCCCAGTCCCGAAGAAGCTGACTCCTACCTGCCACAATGACTACCGCCCGGTTGCACTCACTCCCATCCTTATGAAGTGTTTCGAGCGGCTCATCATGCAACACATCAGATCTTCCCCTCCCCCCACCCTGGATCCCTTCCAGTTTGCATATCGGTCTAATCGCTCCACCAATGATGCCATCTCCATCGCCCTCCACTCAGCCCTCACCCACCTGGAGACCAATAACTCACACGTCAGAATGCTGTTCATTGACTTCAGCTCAGCATTCAACACCATCATCCCCCAGCAGCTCATCCACAAACTGGACTGAATGGGACTCAGCACCTCCCTGTGTAACTGGCTGCTGGACTTCCTGATGGGGAGACCACAGACAGTTCCAGTAGGAAACAACACGTCCAGCACGGTCGTGATGAACACAGAGGTCCCCCAGGGATGTGTGCTGAGTCCCCTCCTCTTCACCCTTCTGACTCAGGACTGCACCCCAACATCCAGCTCCAACCTTTTCATCAATTGTGCTCGGTCACATCCACAACAACGATGAGACGAGCTACAGGAGTGAAGTAAACAGGCTGGCCACGTGGTGCAAGTACAACAATCTCCACCTGAACATGGAGAAGACGAAGGAGATTGTTGTGGACTTTAGGAGAGCGCACATCCAGCATGCTCCACTCACCATCAACGGTGCTGCAGTGGAGCGAGTGAGCAGCACCAAGTTCCTGGGTGTGCACATCTCTGAGGACCTCTCCTGGAGCAGCAACTCTGCATCACTGGCCAAAAGAGCCCAACAACGCCTCTACTTCCTCCGCAAACTGAAAAGAGCAAGAGCCCCGGCCCCCATCCTTCGGACATTCTACAGAGGCACCATTGAGAGTATCTTATCTTATCTTATCTTACGCATAAATTGTCCCTGCATTCCTGAATATTCCATATTGATGACATACAGTAGGTAAAGGGATTCTGCTTTAGAAATACTATAATACTACTTTCTGTACTTTTGTACCTTTCTTCTCACCTTTTTTCTACAAACTACTACTTAACCAAACCAAGTCAAAATTGGAAAAACACATGTATGCATTTTAATATTATGTTAGCTAGTTGTGATCCCTATTCAAAGTTCCATTGTGCACCTTTAGCTAAGGGCCAATATGACACACACACTGTGTGCACAATTATTAGTCAAGTGGGTATTTTGATCGTATCATGATTTTTATGCATATTCTCCAACTCCAAGCTGTATAAACTTGAATTCTTATTGGATTTATAAGCATATCAGGTGAATTTTTCTAACAAGTTAAAATGTGACCTAAGGAAATCAAGGTGTGTGGAATTATTAGGCAGCTTCTTTTCCTCATGCAAAATGGGCAAAAAAGAGATTTAACTGACTCGGAGAAGTCAAAAAATGTAAAAATTCTTTCAGACTGATGCAGCACTCTTGAAACTGCCAAGATATTGGGGCGTGATCACAGGACCACCAAACATTTTGTTGCAAACAGTCAACAGTGTCACAAGAAACGTGATTTCAAAAAAATCACACACAAAGCTGTCATATTCCAGAACTGCATCCTACCTGGAGTGCCCAGAAGTACAAGGTGTTCAGTGTTCAGAGACATGGCCAAGGTTGAAAGGAGGGTTGAAACCTGACCACCACTGAACAAGAAACATAAGCTGAAACGTCAAGACTGGGCCAAGAAATATCTGAAGACCGATTTTTCAAAGGTTTTATGGACTGATGAGATGAGAGTGACTCTTGACGGTCCAGATGGATAGGCCCATGACTGAATCAGTAATAGGCACAGAACTCCACTTCGACTCAGACACCAGCAAGGTGGAGGTGGGGTACTGGTATGTTCTGGTATTATTAAAGATGAGCTTGTTGGACGTTTTTGGGTTGAAGATAGACTCCAAATGAACTCCAAAACCTACTGCCAATTTTTAGATGACACTTTCTTCAAGCAGTGGTACTGGAAAAAGTCTGCATCTTTCAAAAGGAGTATGATTTTTATGCAGGACAATGCTCCATCGCATGTACTGAAGTACTCCACTGCGTGGCTAGCCAATAAAGGCCTTAAAGATGTCAACAATAATGACATGGCCCCTTTCCTCAGCTGACCTACACCTTATTGAGAACTTGGGGCCCTTCTTAAATGGGAGATTTACAGTGAAGGAAAACAGTACACCTCTCTGAACAGTGTCTGGGAGGCTGTGGTTGCAGCTGCACAAAAAGTTGATCATCAGCAGATTAAGAAACTGACAAGACTCCATGAATGGACGGCTTATGACCATTATTGAGATGGAGAGTGGCTATATTGTCACAGTTTTTTTTTTTTTTTTTTTTTTTTTTTTTTTAATGTCAGAGATGTTAGTTTATAAATTTGACTTGTTTACTATTCTGACAGATGAAAAGAAACAAGTGCAAATGGAAAATGTTCATTTTTCATTTAGCTGCATAATAATTCCGCACATTAATACCTAATAATTGTGCACACATTGATTTTCTCCAAAGAAAGCCAAAACTTCATTTTTTACTTTTTTAAATATTCAGGTTTGAGGTTTATTAACATTGTGGATTGACCGAGAGCATTGTAGTTGTTCAATTATAAAATTAATCCTCATACATACACTTGCCTAATATTTATGCAAAGTGTTTTTTTTTTTTTTTTTTTTTTTCTCTGATCTCTGATATAATGTAATTTCCTCATCACAAACATACCTGGAGTTGTGTTTTGTTTCATTCATGTTGAACACACAGATCCTGCATATTTAGGCTTTAGTACTTCTTCCAAACAGAAAACACGACACCTTGTGATGTCATGTGGTAACACAGGAAGTGCTTTACTGTGCTTTTAAATTCCATACACCTTCATTATAATTATTTGAATGATTTCAGCCTTGGAAATGCCAATCCCCACTGAACAAAAGGTAAAATGAGCTGCTAACTTTAAAACTACCGCTTCATGACATCACAAGGGGGAACAGAGCATTTTGAGTTTTGGAGATGTAGACAAACCAATAACAAAGAATTACCTAAATATGTGTGGATGAAACAAAAAATAACTCAGAGTATGAGTTTGAGGAGGTAATATCATAACATGACTTAAAGCTTAACAGGGGTCCATCTAATGCCATATAGAGCCTTTATTAATTCTCTTTCAGAATTCCTGAAAATGAGGCCAAAATGTGTTCTCCACCACCATTTACCTTTTAGCATCACTCCAAACTCCTCTGACTCCTGTGTTTCCTGTGAGTAAGAAGCACAGTGTCATAAGAGTAGTGCAGACCACAGAGCAAAGGTCATCCAGAGCTCATGGGGCTTAAAAGTGAAGCAGAGCAGGGATCAGAGTAGGAGCAGCTGAGCCCTGTGTGCTTCACTCAAGGAAATTTACTTCAGAATAATCATGGGAGGTTTGTCATACCACTACAAAATTGATGTATTTAATTTTTTATTGTTTATTTAAATAGGAACAGATACCACAAACAGAGATTAACAATGAAGTAATCTGATGCAGGTATCACAGTGTTTTAATGCAGTGAATTTATCAAAAGAATAAAATAGTATATAAAAGGTGTCACACACTCACATTTCATTCTTTGTCAGGTTGTTCCCACAGCAAAACTAATCTAGAATAATCTACAGTCTCTCCTGGGCCCTATTCAAACCATTCTTATGGTTAGCAGTAAACCCTGATAACATGACGACGTCATGCCAACGTTGGGCCAACGTATGTGTATACGTTGGGCCAACGTTGGCAGTTGACGTTGGGCCGACGTCATTTTGCTCATTGGCAAGTGATTGGGCCAACGTCATCAAAAGACGGTTGGCTAGACGTTGGTCCAACGCCTTGCCAACATTCAATAGGTCAGTTTCAGACGTTGGCCCTACGTCGGGCCAACGTATGTGTGGACGTTGGGCCAACGTTGGTAGTTGACGTTGGCCCAACGTTGGCAGTTGACGTTGGGCCAACGTCATTTTGCTCATTGGCAAGTGGTTGGGCCAACATCATTAAAAGACGGTTGGCTAGACGTTGGCAGTTGACGTTGGGCCAACGTTAGCAGTTGACGTTGGGCCGACGTCATTTTGCTCATTGGCAAGTGGTTGGGCCAACGTCATCAAAAGACGGTTGGCTAGACGTTGGCAGTTGACGTTGGGCCAATGTTAGCAGTTGACGTTGGGCCGACGTCATTTTGCTCATTGGCAAGTGGTTGGGCCAACGTCATCAAAAGACGGTTGGATAGACGTTGGCCCAACGTCTACCCAACTATTAATTAGGCTTTTTATATACTGTATATATTGTACTACTAAATTGCATACTTTATGGAAAGTAATCACAGGTGAACAGTGCATGTAGGTTTTGTTGCAGTATTGCAACATTTATTGATAATACTTGAATTCATGTACACACATATTATCAAAATATAATGTTCAAGGGTGGTTCTTAATTACAATGTACAAAAAATGTTACCAAAATATATTGCTGAAGGCTGATTTACAACAGAAAAAGTTAACTACATTTCAAATGCATTAAAATGCACTACAAGTTTCTGTGTACCTATATAAGTAGATGGAAATAAATGTAATGAGATCAACTTCTGAATGTAAAAATAAAATACTACCAACATGTCAAAACATACCTGAACAATCATGAGAAATCATAGCACCAAAACATAGCATATTTTCATACTTTTATCAACTAAACACACCCTAACTATGCATACACCGTGCGTGTGCCAGCACTGGATGGAATTACTAACAAAATAACAACCAAAATTACGAACCCAAATCTTAGACAATTTATCTAAAGTGAATTTCAAATACAAGCCGATAAACCACGTGGGACAAGATCCAGTTGGAAAATGGATAATTAGTCAATATTCAGTGAGTAATCTAGCACTTTTCATGGGTGACGGCACATACTTGAAAACCGATGGGATGTAGTCAGGTGAAAGCGGGTTGTCACTCTTTTTACCTAGGACACAAAATAAGTAACGTTAAGTAAAGAAACCACTAAGATTACACTGAGAAAAAATATTCACTATTCAATGATACAGGCAGTTTAAAATGTTGTGATGTCACATGAATGCAACCCATTAGCTAATACGTTTTTAGGTCTGGACATTAACCACCGCAGTGAGGTTTATATCGCCAACTAGACTGGGTTGGTAAATTAGGTTGAGGACGTTTCGGCTCGTCCGACTGAAATACAATCCACCCAGTTTAGTCGGTGATATTTATTGTCCAAAACAATAACTATCAGCACCATTTAAGATAATATTAAATGTATAATGTTTACGTGAAATTACCTGATATGAAATGGTCACTGCACAAGCGAAATCCATTAGGTGACATGTTCCAACGCTCGGTTTTCTTCAGCGCGCTTCTTGCCCGTTTTATCGCAGAAATCCATTTTCCCCTCCGAGCT
Source organism: Taenioides sp. WSHXM2023 (assembly GCA_029959045.1). Taxonomy (NCBI): domain Eukaryota; kingdom Metazoa; phylum Chordata; class Actinopteri; order Gobiiformes; family Gobiidae; genus Taenioides; species Taenioides sp. WSHXM2023. The sequence goes on from CM057086.1 coordinate 467,126, forward strand.
GGATCTTTGGGAATGCGATAAAAGGCTCTATCTTTAACTTGTCCTCGGTGGTTTGTACATCCAGGGGCACAGCATGAGTCTACCATCGTTGTAAGCTGGAAGTTTTGTAGGCTAGTTAGTTAGTTTGTTTACAATAATTCCTGCCAAGATGGCGCCCGGTGGTGCATGCTGGGATAGCGTGACGTCATCTCCCGGAGCTCTATTGAAACGAATTGTCATTACAAACGTCGGCTCGACGGTCGCGCCAACGTCGTTAACCTGTGTCAGATATGACGGAATACCGAAAAATCGCGAACTTCAAACAACGTCGGTTCGACGTTGCGTAATGTTCGTTGGCTGCACAACGTCGTGTAGACGTCGGCTCGACGTCTAAGATTATACGTCGGCAACGCCGACGTCGGCAGGACGGATCAATGTTTTCAGGGAAGATGCAATGATATTCAAATATTGAATCGTTTGATACTGGTAACACGATTCAATACACATTTGGTCAATATGCCGTCTCCCTCCATGCGTGCTGTGTTGTCATTTATTTTGGTCAGAAAGAGAAACACTTACCGCGGCGTCCTCCTCAGATGCAGCAAGAAAGCAGCTCTATAGAGAGGTGGGTTTTATCTTTTAGTCACTTTTTATTTTGTGCTGATAGAGTCAGGAATGACAAAGATATTAACTTTTATATACTTTAGAATCACTTTTGGCTTTACATTGGCTTTAAATCAAATGTTCTCTTAACCGCACCCGGGACATGACTTGCAATATATGCAATCTTTTTCTTAGACTCTATCTCATTTTACTCAGAAAATGGTCTGTTGAGGCATTCCTATGTAATATAACATAGTTTTAGTGTTCAGAAACAAGATGGTAGAACGCAGTGTGTGTCAAAAGAGCAGGACAGTGTGGGAGGACTACTGTCTCTGCTGCTGCAGAGGAGGCAGAGCAGCGCGGACACAGGGAGCCTGTGTAAATGCAGTGAGAGGAGAGACAGACTCAGGAGGAAAAGAAATCCTCAAATCATCAAAAAAGAAAAATCTGATAGTGTAGCTCCCCTAGCAGTTTACATTAAGTGTACACTAGCTATATTATAAAATATAAAATAGCCTGAGAAAGCACTGTTATTTTCACTGGATAAAAATTCTGAATTCTGTAAATCACTGAATCAAATGAACTAAAACACCTCACATACAAACTACAACTTGTATGTAATGTATGTAATATTTCATTAATATTTGAATTTGAATTTATTTATGGAAAGCCCCTTCCCTTAAGATGCAGCATCTCGTTTTCAAGGGGGACCAAGAACATAAAACATACAGTTTACAAACACATATTTTCACACATAAAACATGATAATACATACATACACATACATACATAGATACAAACAACACAAGTAACAGGACAATTTTGCTCACATCTCTCCCCACCCTCATAGGTTCATCATCTCATACAGTCATTAACGTAAACACAGTGTTATGGAATCAACAGCAGTGACAGTCAGTTTTCAGGTAAGTTAACAAAGCCGTTCTAAAGGAGCCCAGAGTAGTTAGAGTCCTCAGTGATGAAGGCAGATTGTTCTGAGTCTGAGGGGGTCTTAAAGCAAAAAGACCTCCAACCCACCTCCTTACGGATGGGAGGTACAGTAAAGTTTAAATACTGAGAATGTCGAAGAGAGTAACTTGTAGGAGACTGGACAAGACAACATTTCAGATATAATGGAAAGTCAAAATAAATACATTTAAAAATAAACAGAAACCAGTGGTACTGTCTTCTTTTTTCAGGCTGTAACCAGTCAAGCTGATCATATAACTCACAGTGATGAGTTCTATATGGACATTTCAAAATGAATCTACATAATGTATTGAACAGTACATTTAGTGGTTTGAGATGTATGTTGTAGGTGTTCTGATAAACTATGTCAGCATAATCAATGATAGGCAGGATAAACTGGGAGATTATCCTCTTCCTTATTTCTTGAGTGAAACAGTTTGCTGATCTATACAAAAGCATTAAACAATAATATATTTGTTTTATTACATAATCAATGTGGGGTTTGAAGGTTAATTCTGGATCCACCCACACTCCCAAATATTTGACAGAGGTTTCCTTGGTCATTGGGGCGGCATTGAAAAAATATATGTTGAGATCAGAAGACTGGAGTAAATGACGAGTGCCAAAAAGCATACACACAGATTTTTTTTTAAGTTTTAGAAAATTAATTTTAAGTCAATTTTGGACTGAATTGAAATCAATCTGTAGATTGTTTTGGAGTTGAGATATGTTGGAGCTTGAAAAATACAGAACAGTATCATCTGCGTATAAATGAACTTGACAGTTTGTGCACACTTGAGACAAGTCATTAATAAAAATAGAAAATAACAAGGGACCAAGAGTAGAACCCTGTGGTACACCTTTTCCCATGATGCACTGACTAGATTGTGCGTCTTTAAATACAACTGGGACATGCTTAATCCACCCACCTCAGTGCAACTCCAACTGGATGCCTTAAATCTCTCTCAAATTGTTGAGGCTCCCACCAGATTCACCAGTAAATCTCTGCATGAAAAAGGAACCCTAATTGATGTCACTGTCACAAACAGACCGTCAAAGTACACATCTGCAGTTTTCTGCCAGAGTCTCAGTGACCACTGCAGTATCGTTTGCATAAGAAACGGTACAAATATCAAGTCTCCTCCGTTAATCATCTATAAACGACACCTTAAAAACTTCAATGAGCAAGCCTTCTTGCATGATCTGGCAGTAGAAAAATGGCACAGAATTAACCTTATTCCTTCTGTTGAGAATGCATGGTCTCATTTCAAAAACACATTCATCTCTATTCTGAACAGACACGCTCCCTTAAAAATGGTCAGAATTAAAAATCGTTTTAGCCCCTGGATCAGCACTGAGCTGACTGAGCTGATTCATCTCAAACACACTCTCTGGCACAAAGCTAGGGCATCCAAGACCCTTATTGACTGGCAGTTCTTCAGATCAGCCAGGAATCGCTGCACACAATCAATCAGAAAGGCAAAGTCTGAATACTATAAAAATCAATTCCTAAAATGTAGCTCAAACCCTAGAAAATTCTGGCAGACAGTTAAACCATGGAAAATAAAAATTCATCTGCACATTTGCCAATTGCAATTAAATCTGAGGAAATTATAGTTTCAGACAAGACCACCATGGTAATGTGGTCATGCTCAATAAACATTTCATCCAATCTGGTCATGCCTTCACTACTGCCACGCCCACTGCTTTGGTCAGTTCCTCTGACTTATTACCTAATCATAACTCCCTCCCTTCAACCGTCCCTCCTTTTGCATTTCAACTCCTACAGGAGAATGAGGTGCTCAGGGAGCTTCTTAAGCTGGACACTCATAAATCAGCTGGGCTGGATACATTGGATCCCTTCTTTCTGCAGCTAGCAGCACCCATCATCGCTGCACCCATTACTCACCTGTTTAACCTCTCACTACAAACCTGTGAGCTACCCCTGGAGTGGAAGTCGGCAGCAATCATCCCACTCTTCAAAGGGGGTGATAGTCTAGACCTTAACTGCTATAGGCCTATCTCCATCCTGCCTTGTCTCTCCAAAGTCATTGAAAAACTAATCAATCAACAGCTTACACAATATCTCGAAACACACAGCATCCTTACAGACATGCAGTCTGGCTTTAGAACTGGCCATGGGTGTATCTCTGCGACACTTAAAGTTTTAAATGACATCATAAGTGCCATAGATAAAAAAAGAATATTGTGTGGCTGTCTTTGTAGACTTGGCTAAAGCCTTTGACTCAGTAGATCACAACATCCTACTCAGCAGACTTCAGCAGATAGGCCTCTCAGAGAAGTGCCTGGCATGGTTTAGGAGCTACATCTCGGGACGCATTCAGTTCGTGCGAGCTGAGGGGCATCAATCTGACCCCCTAACCTTGACCACGGGGGTTCCTCAAGGGTCCATACTAGGACCAACCCTCTTTAAAATCTACATCAATAACATAGTTTCTGCTGCTGGCACCTCCCACATACATTTATACACTGACGACACCATCCTGTACACATCCAGTCCGTGCCTTAACACAGCCCTCCGCTCTTTACAAAACAGCTTCACCAGTCTCCAATACGCTTTTTCCAACCTTCATCTTCTTTTAAACACAACCAAAACGAAATACATAATTTTCAACCGTAATTTACCTCAGATTCCCTACCACACCAACATCTCATCCCTGGACGGCACACATCTACAACTAGTAAATTCTTACAAATACTTAGGCATATGGCTTGACAATACACTTTCCTTTGATATTCACATTAACACATTATTTTCCAAAGTCAAATCAAGAATCAACTTTCTATACCGCAATAAATCCTCATTCACCCATTCCGCAAAACACACCCTTGTTAAAATGACAATCCTCCCCATCTTCGATTATGGTGACATCATCTACAGGTCAGCATCCAAAACTCTCCTCCATAAACTTGATGTCATTTATCACTGAGCAATCTGTTTTGTCACAGGTGCCCCTTTCACCACCCATCACTGTCATCTGTACTCACTGGTTAACTGGCCGTCACTTCACAGATTGATAAATTGGTACAAATTCATTTATAAAACATTAATTGGTAAAACCCCTCATTATCTTCGCTCACTCATCAACATTTCCAATAACACATATAACCTACGCTCCAGTAACATTATCACCATGATCACCCCACAAGTCCGTACATCCTTTGGTCAATCATCATTTCATTTCGCTGCACCCAACGACTGGAACAATTTACAAAAAACACTAAAACTCAGTATTCTGACTCCAGTAGATACATTGATCAGCTCAATAAAATCTATAGTACGTGACCAATGTACCTGTTTTTAGTACCGAAACAGCCTTAATTAAAATCACAAATGATCTTCTACTTGCTGCAGACAATGGACTCATAACAATACTCATTTTACTGGATTTAAGTGCAGCTTTTGACACAATCACTCACACCACCCTCATTGACAGACTTATTTCTATTGGTATCTCACACACACCTCTCCACTGGTTCATCTCATATCTTTCCACCCGCTCTCAGTACATCCAACTTGGCACATACTCCTCCCAGCACTACCCTCTCTCCTCAGGTGTTCCCCAAGGCTCAGTCCTTGGCCCCCTTCTATTCATCATCTATCTCTTTCCCCTTGGTCACATTTTCAGAAAACACAATATACATTTCCACTGTTATGCAGATGACACCCAGCTCTATATCTCCTCCAAACCATCCAACATCCTCCCACCCTCCTCCCTCACCCACTGCCTTCAGGAAATAAAATCCTGGTTCTCCTCCAATTTTCTAAAACTAAACAGCAATAAAACTGAAATCCTACTAATTGGCACAAAATCTACATTACACAAAATAGACAGCCTTTCAATCACTATTGACAATTCCTCCATCTCTCCCTCCCCTCAGGTAAAGAGCTTGGGTGTCACCCTGGACAGCACTCTTTCATTCCAGTCACACATCAACAATATCACACGCACTGCCTACTTTCACCTCAGAAACATCAACCGTCTCCGTCCCTCACTCACCCCTCACACAGCCGCCATCCTTGTCAATAGCCTGGTCACTTCACGTCTCGATTACTGTAATTCTGTTGTATGGTCTCCCCCAAAAAAAGTATTCACAAACTACAACTTCTCCAAAACTCTGCAGCTCGGATTATCACCAAAACCCCCTCTATTCACCATATCACCCCGGTCTTGCAGCAACTTCACTGGCTCCCTGTTCAATATCGCATTCAATTCAAAATCTTACTCCTCACATTCAAGTCCATCCATAACCTGGCTCCTCCTTATCTCACAGAACTCCTTCATGTCACCACACACCCCCGCTCACTTAGGTCCTCCCGCTCCATCCACCTCACAGTCCCTTCTGCTCGGCTCAGCACCATGGGGGCAGGGCCTTCAGCCGCTCTGCTCCCCATCTATGGAACTCACTCCCCCCAGACCTCCGGAACATTGAATCATTACCCATTTTTAAATCCAGACTCAAAACTCATCTTTTTAAAATAGCTTACCCCACTTGCTGATTGTTATACTTTACTTGTATTTGCATTGTCCATTTTCTCTGTTTTATTTAGTATTTATTGCCTGTTTTATTGTTTGTCTTTGTACGGTGACCTTGAGTGTCAAGAAAGGCGCCTTGAAATAAAATGTATTATTATTATTATTATTATTATTTTAAACTCTGCTCACTCATGTGTATATATGTAAATAGTGGAAAATAGGAACTGTCTTAATGTTGTTGTTTTGTCTTGTCTTTGCCTGTATGGATGGTGTTGTATGTTGTAATTTCTGCCTCTTGGCCAGGTAGTTGTTGAAAATGAGAATTGGTTCTCAACCGACCTACCTGGTAAAATAAAGGTTAAATAAAAAAATAAAAATAAATAAACAACAAACTGATGTCTGTTATGGAGGTAAGCACTGAACCACAAAAGAGCATTTCTATTAAGACCTATGGATGCGAGTTTGTCCAACAGTAGATAGTGGTCAACTAAATCAAAAGCCTTTGAAAGATCAAGAAATATTGCACCTGTACACTGGTTTTGATCAAAGGAGAAGAATACATCGTTAGTCAGTTTTACTAAAGCTGTTGTTGTAGAGTAACCAGAACGGAACCCTGATTGATACGGAGATAAGATGCTGAATTGATTGAGATATTTATATAATTGTTGGAAAATAATTTTTTCAAATATTTTGGCAACAGTACAGATAATGGAAATAGGCCTGTAATTGCTTAAGTCAGTGTTATCGCCTCCCTTGAATATCGGAGTTACTCTTGCTGTTTTCCAAATCATCAGGATGGTGCTTGTATCTAAGGACATATTGTACAGCTCTGACAGTGGATATATAAGTATACTAGATCCCATCTTAAGAAATTTGGCTTCTAAACCATCTGGGCCAAAACTTCCAATTTTTATTTCAGAAATAGCTTGATGTACATCAGATGGTTGAAGTCTAGTACAAGAAAAAGATGCTTCAGTTTGATTCAATGGGGATAAGGAGACTGAATAAGCTGAGTGCTCTGCGCTGCTAATCAAAGAGAAATATGTGTTAAAAGCCTCAGATATTGTCAGAGGAGCTGAAGTAGCATTATCATTAACAATAATATGATTGATTGAGTCATCATTTGATCTATTGAGAAGATGGTCTAGATGTTTCCAAAACTGTCTGGGATTTTTCCAATTTTGACCTAAGACTTCCTTATAGTAGTTAGCTTGTGCATTCCGTGTTTGTGTTTTACAGCGGTTCCTAAGAAGCCGGTATTCTTCCCAGTTGGTAGGGTCCTTAGATAATCTGTATTTATGTCAAGCATGGTCCCGCTTTTTAAAAAGACTAATTAAACTAGGACTAATCCATGGAAGATGTCTTCCCTTTACACGAATTGTTTTAAGTGGAGCATGTTTGTCAATTATACTGGAAATTTCAGAATGAAAAAAATCCCAAGCATTTTCAACAGATGGAATTAGATAATTAGGTTAAATCTAGTCCAGTTAATATTAGCTAGGTCATTTTTAAATTGTTCAGTATTTATGTTTACTTTGTCTGACTTTTATGTATTTGATTGGAAATTTGGGTGTTCTAATTTTCCACACACAAAAAACTATTGAGTGATCACTAAAACTGTCAGACATTACACCAGATGTAGTGATTCTTTCTGGGTTAGTAACCAGTATCCAGTCTAACAGAGATGAGGAGCGGTGGTCTACTCTAGTTGGTTCTTTTATTAATTAAGTGAGACTGACACTTGCGACCAGATTTCTATCATTGGATGAGGAGCGGTGAAGACAGTTACTATTAAAATCTCCCAAAACTACCATTTCGCTGCTTTTCTTGAGAAAGCTTATTGTATTGATAATCGATTTCATTGAATCAGATGGAGCAGATGGTGGTCTGTATATGTTAGTGATAATTATATTTTTGTTGTCATGAAAAACTATTTTTACAAATACAGACTCAAAATGAACTGGCTCCACAGTTGGAGTGAGAAGTTCACATTTAAGATTTGTAGACACATACGTCATACGTATATATATATATATATATATATATATATATATATATATATATATATATATATATATATATATATATATATATATATATAATAATGCATCAGTTTTATATAGCGCTTTTCAGGACACTCAAAGACGCTTTACAGGGCATTATTCATTCATTCCACACTTGGTGATGGTAAGCTACTACTGTAGCCACAGCTGCCCTGGGGCAGACTGACGGAAGCGAGGCTGCCAATCTGCGCCATCGGCAGATTATATATATATATATATAAAAATGTGTTCCTCACCTTCCACGGTGATTGGTCTCTCTCACCCTCATCAGCTCGGGTCCTCTACCAGATTCCTGGGAGCTTGAGAGTTCTGCGCAGTATTTTTGCTGTTCCTAGTACTGCACTTTTCTGGACTGAGATGTCTGATGTTTTTCCTGGTATCTGCTTGAGCCACTCCTCCAGTTTGGGGGTTACAGCCCCGAGTGCTCCGATCACCACGGGTAACACTGATGCCTTCACCTTCCAGGCCTTCTCCAGCGCTTCCTTGAGCCCCTGGTATTTCTCTAGTTTCTCGTGTTCCTTTTTCCTGATATTACCATCACTTGGTATTGCAATGTCCACCACCACGGCTTTGTTCTGTTGCTTATCCACCACCACTATGTCTGGTTGGTTCGCCATCACCATTCTGTCAGTCTGTATCTGGAAGTCCCACAGGACCTTTGGGGGAGTTCCCCACCTTGACCTTGGGGTCTCCAGCCCGTACTCTGCACAGATATTTCTGTACACTATGCCCGCCACTTGGTTGTGTCGCTCCATGTATGCTTTCCCTGCCAGCATCTTACACCCTGCAGTTATGTGCTGGACTGTCTCAGGAGCCTCTTTGCACAACCTACACCTTGGGTCTTGTCTCGTGTGGTAGATCTGGGCCTCTATTGCTCGGGTGCTCAAGGCCTGCTCCTGTGCAGCCAGGATGAGGGCCTCTGTGCTGTCCTTCAGACCAGCCCTCTCCAGCCATTGGTAGGATTTCTTGATATCAGCCACTTCAGTTATGTTTCGGTGGTATGCCCTGTGTAGGGGCTTGTCCTGCCCTGATAGTCCCTCCAGCACCTCTTCCTCTGACCTCCACTGTCTGAGGCATTCCCTGAACACATCATCTGTTTGGGCCTTATCCTTGATGTACTTATGGATTTTGACTGTTTCATCCTGGACAGTGGTTTCCACACTCACTAGTCCTCGGCCTCCTTCCTTCCGGCTTGCGTACAGTCTCAGGGTGCTGGATTTGGGATGGAACCCTCCATGCATGGTCAGGAGCTTTCGTGTCTTAACGTCTGTGGTCTGTATCTCCTCCTTTGGCCAGCTTATGATTCCTGCAGGGTATCTGATCACTGGCAGGGCGTAGCTGTTTATTGCCTGTGCCTTATTCTTGCCATTGAGCTGGCTTCTTAGGACTTGCCTTACTCGTTGCAGGTATTTGGCCGTAGCCGCTTTCCTTGTTGCCTCTTCAAGGTTGCCATTTGCTTGTGGGATACCAAGGTACTTGTAACTGTCCTCAATGTCTGCTATTGTTCCCTCTGGGAGTGAGACCCCCTCTGTGTGGACTACCTTCCCTCTCTTTGTCACCATCCTACTACATTTCTCGAGCCCGAATGACATTCCAATGTCTGTGCTGTAGATCCTGGTGGTGTGGATCAGTGAGTCGATGTCCTGCTCACTCTTAGCGTACAGCTTGATGTCATCCATGTAGAGGAGGTGGCTGATGGTGGCCCCGTTTCTGAGTCGGTATCCATAGCCAGTGCCGTCAATGATTTGGCTGAGGGGGTTCAGACATGCAAAATTGTGATGCGTGTTTATTAAAAAAAAAAAAAAAATCCAAGATGGCAGACTTCCAGTTTGTAAAGGGGCATGGTGACAAAATAAATTTGTGTTCCTATTGCCATGATGCATCTGGCTACCAAATTTGGTTTGGCTATGCCAAACTTTGTGTAAGGACATCCCAATGGCAAGGACAGATTTTTGGCTTGTCGCCATGGCAACACAATGTAAATGGGGTGTGACTTTTTTAATTGAGACCATGTCACAAATGTGCATACCAAATTTTGAATATCTATGACAAATAAAATGTTATTGTTCCATACAAATTGTCTAGGGGGCACTATTGCACCCATTTTTTTGAGTTCAGGGTCGGGGTTTGCACCCACAAGTAAAAATTGAGTGAAATCTGCCAGAATTTTTGCAAATTGCTAGGGGGTGATATTGCACCCATTTTTGTATTTTCTTACATCAATCTGTTCAGGGTCAGGGTGTGCATCCATGACTAAAATTAGAGTGAAACTGGCCAAAGTTTGTGCGATTTGGCAATTTGAAGATTTGAATAACATGGAGAGTTTATGTAATCGCTATGGCAATGCCGTAAAAAATTATGACATGGGTGCCGTTGACTTTTTGGATCAGGATGGCAAAATGGAATTTTGTGCAACATTTCAGAAATTTTTGAAAAACATTTTTTTTTCCTTTATATTATTATTATTTTTTTTTCAATCTGTAGGGGGTGCTAATGCACCACATTCAATTTTTTCACATTCAGTAGCTTTATGGTAGAGAGTTTAATAACTGTTTCAAATTTCACTGAAATCTGAATATGTTTGTAATTTGCAATTTAGAAAAAATTTCCAAAATTGTGTGAAAAATTTGGAAAATTTTTGATTTCCCACCCCTTGATATAATGTGTACCAAATTTGAGCCCTAGGAGGAGTGTGTAAAAGTATGAAGTTTGCAAAAAATGCTGCCTCATGCTTAGCAAACCTTAAACCAATATTGCTAACCCCTGGTGGAGCGGACAGCATTGGCCTAAGAGTATGTTTTACTTGTCTTGTCATGTTCTACTTCTGTGTCAAATTTCATGATTCTATGTACAATTTTTTTTTTTGTCCTCATTCGTATACCCTACTGCATTTTTGTCATGTTTGGGGTCGCTGACGTGCCATTTTATTCATTTTCGGAAAATGGAAATAGCCAAAAGTGAGAGGAGAAGTGGAGAGTTTTAACAGAAAGTGAGAGTTTTAACAGTTGGCAAAATTTGTTTTTGTCATTGTTCAGTGGATGAAAATTGGGTGAGTTGGTTACAAGAAAAATAATAATTAAAGCCGCAAGTGGCGTCTAACGGCCCTCGTCCGTCACGCACACCCCTCCCACGTGTCGGCCCTGGCATACTATTGTCCCTTCCCGAGAGCTGCGCAGGCCAACACATCCTCCACCAGAAAAAAATTACATAGTGCACCATTACATTTTTTTTTAGGAGTCTTTGCGCCCCCTGCTGGGTCAACCATGAAACATGCCCCATGTCAGTAATTTATGTTTTTGCTTCAAATCACTTACAGAATTTAATTCCAAAATTTGGTGCAAATCCGATATTGTTGAGGTTTCATGTCTATGGCAAGGGGCGCTTTAGTGTACACTTTTCATAAGATTTATAGTAGATTAGATTCAGGCCATTCACGCATTAGTGATTAAAATTTCAGCACGATTGGACTAAGTATGTGCGAATGGAAGGAAATGTTGACATTGAAAATTATCATATTTTAAACGGTGATAGTTGTCAAAATGAATTGGATAACTCTTGATGCCTTTTGGGCAAAGTTTGGTGAGTTTTTGAACTTGTTTAGTGGGTCAAATTCAAGCTCAAAGAGCAGAACAATAATAAAATTCAAGCCGCAAGCAGGGTCAAACGGCCCTCGTCCAGCACGCACACAACTACTCCCATGTGACTGCCGTGACACGCTATTGTTTCTTCCCGAGAGCTGCACAGGCCAACACATCCTCCACCAGAAAAATTACATAGTACACCTTTAAATGTTTTTTTAGGAGTCTTTGCGCCCCTGCTGTCCAACCGTGAAATATTAGATTTTTGCTTCTATTAATTAAAAAAATTAAATTCCCAAATTTGGTACACATCTGATAATGTTGATGTTTCATGTCTATGGTAGGGGGTGCTATAGTGTACACTTTTCATATGCATTATAGTGTATCATATTCAGTCCGAAATCACGCATTAGTGATTCAAATTTCGCTTCGTGCTACTTTTGTCACATATGACATGTTAGCAAAAACGAATATGCATATCCCATGCCTTGAGCGTCACACTCAACTTCGTCCCTCGGCAAACAGTTGACAATGTTGCAAAAGCAAAAAATATAGGTTTTTGCTTGTAGTCTTGCATAGAATGTAATCCCCAAGTTTGATACAAATCTGATAATGTTGACACTTCATGTCTATGGTAGGGGGCACTATGGTGTACACTTTTCATATGGTTTACAGTGTGTTATTGAATCCCATTTCAGCTTGATCAAACTAGGCATGTGCGTGTAATAATTTTTTTAATATTTTTTGGGCAGTCTTTGTGCCCCTGCTTTTTTGCTTGTAATCATGCATAGAATTTAATCCCTGAATTTGGTACAAATCCAATAATGTAGACATATCATGTCTATGGTAGGGGGCGCTATAGTGTACACTTTTCATATACTTTATAGTGTATTATATTCAGGCCGAGATCACGCATTAGTGATTCAAATTTCAGCACAATCGGATTAAGCATGTCTGTGTAAGATATTTTTAACTTTTTTTTGGTCTTTGTGCCCCTGCTGGCCAAACGTGATAAATGACCCATTTCTGTAATATATTTTTTTTCGCTTGTAATCATGCATAAAATTGAATCCCCGAATTTGGTCCAAATCCGATAACGCTGATAATAATAATAATAATAATAATAATAATAATAATAATAATAATAATAATACATTTTATTTATTAGGCGTCTTTCTGGACACTCAAGGTCGCCTTACAACAAGTACAGTATACATTAGGCAGTTAAAAGCAACAGTTAAAATACATACAAAAACAAACAGTAAAACTTTTAAACATTAAAACTTTTAAAAGGACAGTGCAGTTATGGTTGAAAGGCCAGTCTGAATAGATGAGTTTTGAGTTTGGATTTGAAGTGTGGAAGTGTGTCAGTGTTGCGGAGGTCAGGAGGGAGAGAGTTCCAGAGCTGGGGAGCAGAGCGGCTGAATGCCCTGCTCCCCATAGTGACAAGACGGGCAGAGGGGACAGAGAGCTGGAGAGAGGAGGAAGAGCCGAGAGAGCGAGCAGGTGTGGCAATATGGAGGAGGTCAGAGATATGGAGGTGCAAGGTTGTGGATGACTTTGAATGTGTGGAGCAGGATTTTGTATTGAATGCGGTTCGTGATGGGTAGCCAGTGGAGCTGTTGTAGGATGGGTGTGATGTGGTTGATGGAGGGTGTGTGTGTGATAATGCGAGCGGCTGAATTCTGAACCAGTTGAAGTTTATGGAGAGTTTTTTGCGGGAGACCAAACAAAAGAGAGTTGTAGTAATCCAGGCGGGAAGTGACAAGGCTGTGCACAAGTACGGCAGTAGACTGAGGAGTAAGGGAGGGCTGGAGACGATGTATATTTCGGAGGTGGAAGTAGGCAGAGCGGGTGACGTTGTTTATGTGAGAGGTGAAGGAGAGGGTGCTATCGAGGATGACACCCAGACTCTTAACCTGAGGGGAGGGAGAGATGGAGGAGCCGTCGATGTGAATGGAGAAATGATTGATCTTGCTTAGGGTGGATTTGGTGCCTACAAGAAGAAGTTCAGTTTTATTGCTATTGAGTTTGAGAAAGTTGGAGGTGAACCAGGATTTGACTTCACTGATACAGGTGACAAGGGCTGATGGTGGGAGTGTGGAGTTAGGTTTACTGGAGAGGTAGAGCTGGGTGTCATCCGCGTAGCAGTGGAAGTGGATGTGGTGTTTCCGGAAAATGTGGCCAAGGGGGAGAAGATAGATGATAAAAAGGAGAGGACCGAGGACAGAACCCTGGGGAACACCTGTGGAGATGGCGGCAGTATGAGAAATGAAGGATTTGAGTTGAATGAACTGAGTGCAGTCGGAAATATAGGAGTGAAACCAGGTGAGGACTGTGCCAAAGATGCCGATAGAAGAGAGTCTGTTGAGGAGGATGGAATGAGAAATGGTGTTGAAGGCCGAACTAAGATCAAGCAGAAGGAGAATGGATAATAAACCAGAGTCAGCAGAGAGGAGAAGATCATTTGTGATTCTGAGGAGGGCTGTTTCAGTGCTATGGAGGGGACGGAAGCCAGATTGGAAATGTTCATACAGGATATTAGAGGACAGATGAGCGTGATGTTGGGAAGAAACTGTTCTTTCAAGAATTTTTGAGATGAATGGAAGGTTGGAAATTATTGAGGTCAGTGGGATCTGAGCCAGATTTTTTGAGGATGGGAGTAACAGCAGCAGTTTTCAGAGGAGAGGGGACAGTACCAGAGGTGAGGGAGGTGTGAATTATATTTGTGATTAGAGGAGCTAGAGAAGGAAGTGTGGCTTTGACAAGGGCAGTGGGGAGTGGGTCGAGTTGACATGAGGAGGTTTTGGATTTATTGACAAGATTGGAAATTTGACTGACAGAAGGAAGGGTAAATGATGAGAAAGGGGTGTCAGATGTAGGAAGTGGAATGGCAGGTATAGGTAGAGCAGAGAAGGGAGTAAGCTGTTGATGTTTCATGTCTAAAGTAGGGGGTGCTATAGTGTTGACTTTCATTAGATTTCATATTTCTTTACATTCATGCTGGGATCATGCAATTCTACTTTGAATTTGAGCTCTCTGCGCCAATGCTTGTGGGCGTGAGAGGTCATCGAAGAAACAGGAAATTAAGGTGTTATTCACCGACGTGCTACGGGCAAGCCAAAAGGAGTATCCTAAAAAACCAAAAAAAAAAAAACCCTGATAACTTTTGTGAACCTATACCTGTAGATGTGACATCAGGAACAAATCAAATCAAATCAGGGACTTGAATCGTTTTGCACACACACAAGTCAAAACAGCTGAATTTTTGATCCAATATGGTCGACTTCCTGTTCATCATAGTGGCATGCTCCAATTCATCTTTGGCTTGTCTCATTGTTCTTTATCACTGTCCCAAATTTCGTTTACCTGCGACTCTGCTTGTCTCCACTCCAATAGGGGTCTAATTCTAGGAAGCGCTGTTGAGTCGGGTCACTACGGGCATTGTCGCGATCCCCATTTTATCAAATTTTTCATCAGGCCGATCGATCCCATATCCAGTTTGGGGACTTTTCGTCAATGTTCAGGAGGTCAAAAATGTTATTATATGTGGGGGAAAAAGAATAATAATAAGAAGAAACCCACGAAGATCAATAGCGCTCGCCAGTTACTTCGTTACTGGTAGGTGGGGAAAAAGAATAATAATAAGAAGAAACGCACGAAGAACAATACCCCTCTGCAGTTACTTCGTAGAGCAAATGCCACGCCCCACAAATGCCATGCCCTCACTTGGCGCACGCCTGCAAACGCTGTGGCCGCAAACACCACACCCGCAAATGCCACGCCCCGCAAAAGCTGCTCCCTGACAATGCCGTGCCCCACAGTAACCCTAATAATCGTAAACCCGAACCACAACTCTAACCCCTAGCCCCAACTCTAACGCTGCACCTTTAAATGTTTTTTTATAGAAGTCTTTGCGCCCCTGCTGGCCAACCATGAAAAATGTCCCATGTCAGTAATATATGTTTTTGCTTCTAGTCATTCATAGAATTTAATTTCCAAATTTGGTGCAAATCCGATAATGTTTCATGTCTATAGTAGGGGGCGCTATAGTGTACACTTTTCTTATGCTTTATAGTGTATTATATTTAGGCTGAGAGCACGTATTAGTGATTCAAATTTCAGCACAATCGGACTAAGCATGTGCATGTAATATTTTGTTACATATTTTTTGGGGGAGTCTTTGCGCCCCTGCTCTTCAAGAGTGAAAAATTCCCCTTGTCCGTAATATATTTTTTGCTCATAGTCATGCATACAATTTAATTCCCAAATTTGGTACAAATCCGATAATGTTGACGTTTCATGTCTATGGTAGGGGGCGCTATAGTGTACATTTCTCACATGCTTTATAGTGTATTATATTCAGGCCGAGATCACGCATTAGTGATTCAAATTTCAGCACGATTGGACAAAACGTGCAAACAGGAGCAAATTGTGACATTGAAAATTATCAAAAAATTTAATCTAAAACCTCTTCAGGCTTATTTATGATGAGGGAACAATGTTATAACAATGTAGAGCAAAAAAATATATATATACCACCCCTTTAATCACTAAGCCTTATTACAGTCGACAGGCAAATCCAACAAAACCAGGTTAAATCATCAGCAATGAGTTAAATTAAAATTATGTCTTAATAGTATCATAGTGTTAAGTCACAAAATCAATACAGTGAATTTGTAGACCACCATTTATACAAACTATTATGATTTAGAAGTGCAGATATTGTTTTGGCATCTCCTGCCCTCCAAGTCAGGTTTTTAGTTCACACTGTGTACCAGAACATGAGCAGTTTATCCACTCTTCTGCACATGCTGTTGCTATGGAAACTGCATTATAACTGATTTTGATGTGAAGTGTCATGACCCAACTCGAGTCAGCCGGGTGAGAACAGAACATCAGTGACTGGGCTTAATGTGGCATTTAGTATGTACAGGAAATCAGGTGTAAACAACCATAGATCACAACACACAAAGCTCTCAAATCTCATCAGCCAACATGCATTGGTACATTACACAACGGAAGTCACTTCTACATCAGTAAAATTACACTTACTTAGCTGCAGTGTCAGCAAGTAAATAAATAACGATTAGATGTTTTT
Source organism: Taenioides sp. WSHXM2023 (assembly GCA_029959045.1). Lineage (NCBI taxonomy): Eukaryota > Metazoa > Chordata > Actinopteri > Gobiiformes > Gobiidae > Taenioides > Taenioides sp. WSHXM2023. Next base: position 483,915 of record CM057086.1, read on the forward strand.
CTTTTACACATGGCACCAGTTGGAAGCCATGCAATTACTTTGAGAATTTGTAGATTCAATCTACAAAAAATTATAGATTTCATCATATGATAATGTTCAGTGAATTGCCCATAGAGTGTATAGTGAACTTATAACCTTTGTCTTTGTCAAGCAGACACTTCAGGATTCATGTCTTTAGTCTTGATAAATAAATCCCTGGAAGGATTCTGAGCCTGAGTATAAACTTGAGGGGAATAAGAGCCTTTAAGAGATGTTATGATTGACAAGTGATTTTCTTCACCATGAGACAAAGTCTCATTGAAAGATATATTTAAAAAAAAACTGTTTAAAAGAGAAAATGCTCAAAGCACTGTGAGCTGGGTCAAAGAGTTGTGTATTTAAAGTGCTGCAAGGTTTTCAAGAATTCTAAACTGATGAAGGTCGTTAGTTGCTATGTGTGAGAGAAATTCAACCCAGCACACAATGTTTAAAAAGATGAAATATCCACATAAAAGAAAGCTTTAACAAAGACAACTTCAGATCCATGCAGTAAAGCCTTGAGTTTTTCTTACACACTAATGGCAACTGAACAGTAGTAACATAGTAACAGGCCAGAGATTGCATTGTAACTAAGAGGCATGATTTTGTTCTGTGCATCAGCATCTATTTTTAAAGTGCTGTTAACAAATATTGATAAAGGTTCTTGTTGGCAAATCTAAAACCCACCTACTCACATCAACTCTGCCTGAGTTTACAAGCTTTAAACTCAGTGTGAAGAGAAAGTGCAGGATCCCAGTGAGCTGTGCTGCACATGCCCTCAGCACGTGGGGGCTGACTTGGTCTGGTGAACTTTCTCCAACTGCCTTCTCACCTGCGCAGGTGACAAAGACACTGAGCTGTCCCTCTGTGGGAGTAAGACTAGGTGTGGGAGCAGAGGTGATGGGCTGATGAATGGTCGTCTGAGTGGTCTGTGGTGACGTGTGGATTGGGCGTCTGGGAGGTGTAGAGATGGGGTGCTAGGGGATGAGAAACTATTAAAATGCAAATTGAGTAGGTTTGATCTGTCTGGGCTATTGTCCTGCTGCTTTGTTTTGGAGAGATCTGTGATGGCCTTCATTCCCCTCTACACATCTCTGGTGTTATTCTGTTGAAGTTTAACCTCCAATTTCCTTCCATAGGTCTCCTGGCCCTGCCTTAGCTGGACATTCAGCTGCCATTGCACCTTCTTCACCTCGTCCTTGTTACTAGAGTTGAAGGCCCGCTTCTTATTAAGTAGATCCTTCAGCTGGCTGGTGATCCAGGGCTTGTTGCTGGGGTAACAGCGGACAGTGCATGTGGGGACATCTGTATCCTCACAGAAGTTGATTTAATCTGTTATACAGTCCGTCATGCTGTTGATGTTGTCCCCATGCGGCAGGCAGAGCACATTCCCGTCTGTGGTCTCAAAGCAACCCTGGAGGGCATCACTGGCTTCCTGACTCCTCTTCCTTACAGCCCTAGTGGTGACAGGCTGCCTCTTTACTGCAGGCACATATTGAGACATTAACAGGACCAGATTGAGGTTTGATCGTCCCAGTGGGGGCAGGGCAGTATATATATATATATTCGGTTAAATTTCGCTTGTAAATATGTTTTGGGATTTGTAAAAGTGTCTCTGAGTTTGTAAAAGTGTTTAACGACTTGTTAAATTGTTTTCTGAAATGCAAATTTGTTTCAGAACTTGTAATTTTGTTTTATGATATGTAAAAATGGTTTCCAAAATGTAACTTTGTCTCAAACTTTGTAAAAGTGTTTTACAGTTTGTAAATTTGGTTTGCACCTCTCGGCCACCGTAGTACCAACTGACATCGAAAACAAAAGATGGCGCCAATGCCGCCATGACGTCAGTTTTCAAGTTTCATTCCATATATTCAAACATTCATTCCATATATTCAAGTTTCATTCAATATATTCAGGTTTCATTCAATATATTCAAGTTTCATTCCATATATTCAAACGTTCATTCCATATATTCAAACGTTCATTCCATATATTCAAACGTTCATTCCATATATTCAAACATTCATTCCATATATTCAAACATTCATTCCATATATTCAAGTTTCATTCAATATATTCAAGTTTCATTCCATATATTCAAACATTCATTCCATATATTCAAACATTCATTCCATATATTCAAGTTTCATTCAATATATTCAAGTTTCATTCCATATATTAAAACATTCATTCCATATATTCAAACATTCATTCCATATATTCAAGTTTCATTCAATATATTCAAGTTTCATTCAATATATTCAGACATCCATTCAATATATTCTTTCATTTCCTAAACGGCATGCCATTTTATATATATATATATATATATATATATATATATATATATATATATATATATATATATATATATATATATATATATGACAGAATGGTGATGGCGAACCAACCAGACATAGTGGTGGTGGATAAGCAACAGAACAAAGCCGTGGTGGTGGACATTGCAATACCAAGTGATGGTAATATCAGGAAAAAGGAACACGAGAAACTAGAGAAATACCAGGGGCTCAGGGAAGAGCTGGAGAAGGCCTGGAAGGTGAAGGCATCAGTGGTGCCCGTGGTGATCGGAGCACTCGGGGCTGTAACCCCCAAACTGGAGGAGTGGCTCAAGCAGATACCCGGAAAAACATCAGACATCTCAGTCCAGAAAAGTGCAGTACTAGGAACAGCAAAGATACTGCGCAGGACTCTCAAGCTCCCAGGCCTCTGGTAGAGGGCCCGAGCTGATGAGGGTGAGAGAGACCAACCACCGTGGAAGGTGGTTGGTATATATATATATATATGTGTGTGTGTGTGTGTGTGTGTGTGTGTGTGTGTGTGTGTGTGTGTATATGTATGTATGTATATATATATGTGTGTGTGTATATATGTATATACATATATATATGTATATATGTATATGTATGTATATATGTATGTGTATGTGTATATATGTATATATATGTATATATATATATATATGTATATATAATGTATGTGTGTGTATATATATATATATATATACATATATATATATATATATATATATATATATATATATGTAACCGACTGGTTAGCTCAACTGGTAAGTCACTTGACTTTCGCACGGGGGACCCGGGTTCAAATCCCCCCCCGAGGGGCAATGAGCAACCAGTGTGGGTCCTTGGGCAAGACCCTTCACGGTACTGCCTACCTCATACAATGATGGGAGATAATAACAGTTACGAGATGCCGGCTCAGACGTCGCCCGGCCAAACAAGGTCTGCGTCAGGTGCTGGGGAACCAGAGCACCTTGATGAAAAATGGGCTACTGGAACAATGAGGCGGAAATGGGCGAGATGCGATAACAAGGCTCTGTTGGAATGCTACTACTCCAGTAACCCTAGTCAGAGGGGTTACATGAACAGGATGTGGGAGAAATGGTTACTTCGAAACCCACAGTCCAAGCTAACGGCCAAACAACTAGTAGCTCAGTGTTCCAACATCCACAAACGGCAACTGCTATCACAACTAGAGATTGACGAGGTACAACACAAATGCTACGGCAAGGGGGAGCCAGGACGCCAGGTCAGAGGGGAGTTAACACCAACTCCCCAACCAGAGATTGGGTCCGAAGCCCCAATAAGTATCACGCTGAACGAGGCAGCGACTGACCTGAAAGATAAGATCATGGCCCGAATGAACACAAGGCAACCCCGACGCCAGTTACAGAGGCTAAGTGAAGTACCATCTGAAAGTCTCCTAGAAGATGTGAATGCAGCTCTGAGAGCGATCCCTACCACAAGCATCACTGAAACCAATGAGCTGATATACACTTCAGCAGCAGTGGTCCTAGAGGTGCTGGGCTATAAGAGCAACCATGGGAGCCATGAGAGACAATACCCACCATGGAAAAGACGGTTAGAGGGCAAAATCAAGGAGGCGCGGAGAGAAGTGAGCCAATTGTCAGAGGCCAAGAAAGGTGCAATGAAAAAACAAGTACCCAGGAGGTACAGCCAGATGCCCATACCTGAAGCACTCGAAACTGCCAAGCAAAGGCTGCAAGCCTTAGCCAGCCGCCTAAAGAGGTACACGCGGGAAAATGAAGCCAGACGAATAAACCGCCTCTTCGCAACACAACCTGCGAAAGTGTACGCTCAATGGCAGGGGAATAACACCAGAGCAGACCCACCAAGGCTGGAGACTGAAAGGTACTGGAAGGGCATATGGGAGAGGGAGGCATCACATAACACCGATGCACAGTGGCTGGTGGCTCTGAGGGAAGACCACAGCAACCTCCCTGAACAAGATCCAGTCACCATCACAGTGGCAGACATTCAGGAAAGAGTCTCAGGCATGAAAAACTGGACAGCACCTGGCCCTGACATGATCCATGCGTACTGGCTAAAGAAGCTCACTGCACTCCACGAGCGCCTGGCAGCACAAATGAACCAGCTGCTAAGGGATGGGACTCACCCTGAATGGCTAACCCAAGGGCGTACGATCCTGATCCTGAAGGATCCCTCAAAGGGTACAGTCCCATCCAACTATCGGCCAATAACCTGTCTCTCCACAACATGGAAGCTCATGTCAGGCATCATTGCGGCTAAGATAAGTGGGCACATGGATCAATACATGAGCACAGCACAGAAGGGCATTGGCAAAAACACCAGAGGAGCCAAACACCAACTCCTGGTTGACCGAACAGTCGCCCATGACTGCAGAACCCGTCAGACCAACCTGTGCACTGCCTGGATTGATTACAAGAAAGCCTATGACTCAATGCCACACACATGGATCACTGAGTGCTTGGAGTTGTACAATATCAGTCGGACTCTAAGGGCGTTCATTGCAAACTCAATGCGGTTGTGGAAGACCATCCTTGAAGCCAATGGCAAGCCAATTGCACAAGTGGCCATCAAATGTGGCATATACCAAGGAGATGCACTGTCCCCACTGCTGTTCTGCATAGGTCTGAACCCCCTCAGCCAAATCATTGACCGCACTGGCTATGGATACCGACTCAGAAACGGGGCCACCATCAGCCACCTCCTCTACATGGATGACATCAAGCTGTACGCTAAGAGTGAGCGGGACATCGACTCACTGATCCACACCACCAGGATCTACAGCACAGACATTGGAATGTCATTCGGGCTCGAGAAATGTAGTAGGATGGTGACAAAGAGAGGGAAGGTAGTCCACACAGAGGGGGTCTCACTCCCAGAGGGAACAATAGCAGACATTGAGGACAGTTACAAGTACCTTGGTATCCCACAAGCAAATGGCAACCTTGAAGAGGCAACAAGGAAAGCGGCTACGGCCAAATACCTGCAACGAGTAAGGCAAGTCCTAAGAAGCCAGCTCAATGGCAAGAATAAGGCACAGGCAATAAACAGCTACGCCCTGCCAGTGATCAGATACCCTGCAGGAATCATAAGCTGGCCAAAGGAGGAGATACAGACCACAGACGTTAAGACACGAAAGCTCCTGACCATGCATGGAGGGTTCCATCCCAAATCCAGCACCCTGAGACTGTATGCGAGCCGGAAGGAAGGAGGCCGAGGACTAGTGAGTGTGGGAACCACTGTCCAGGATGAAACAGTCAAAATCCATAAGTACATCAAGGATAAGGCCCAAACAGATGATGTGCTCAGGGAATGCCTCAGACAGTGGAGGTCAGAGGAAGAGGTGCTGGAGGGACCATCATGGCAGGACAAGCCCCTACATGGGGCATACCACTGAAACATAACTGAAGTGGCTGATATCAAGAAATCCTACCAATGGCTGGAGAGGGCAGGTCTGAAGGACAGCACAGAGGCCCTCATCCTGGCTGCACAGGAGCAGGCCTTGAGCACCCGAGCAATAGAGGCCCAGATCTACCACACCAGACAAGACCCAAGGTGTAGGTTGTGCAAAGAGGCTCCTGAGACAGTCCAGCACATAACTGCAGGGTGTAAGATGCTGGCAGGGAAAGCATACATGGAGCGACACAACCAAGTGGCGGGCATAGTGTACAGAAACATCTGTGCAGAGTACGGGCTGGAGACCCCAAGGTCAAGGTGGGGAACTCCCCCAAAGGTTGTGGAGAATGAGCGTGCCAAGGTCCTGTGGGACTTCCAGATACAGACTGACAGAATGGTGATGGCGAACCAACCAGACATAGTGGTGGTGGATAAGCAACAGAACAAAGCCGTGGTGGTGGACATTGCAATACCAAGCGATGGTAATATCAGGAAAAAGGAACACGAGAAACTAGAGAAATACCAGGGGCTCAAGGAAGAGCTGGAGAAGGCCTGGAAGGTGAAGGCATCAGTGGTGCCCGTGGTGATTGGAGCACTCGGGGCTGTAACCCCCAAACTGGAGGAGTGGCTCAAGCAGATACCCGGAAAAACATCAGACATCTCAGTCCAGAAAAGTGCAGTACTAGGAACAGCAAAGATACTGCGCAGAACTCTCAAGCTCCCAGGCCTCTGGTAGAGGGCCCGAGCTGATGAGGGTGAGAGAGACCAACCACCGTGGAAGGTGAGGAACACATTTTTTTTTTTTTTATGTATGTATATATATATATGTGTGTGTATGTATATATAAAAATGTGTTCCTCCCCTTCCACGGTGGTTGGCCTCTCTCACCCTCATCCAGCTCGGGCCCTCTACCAGAGGCCTGGGAGCTTGAGAGTGCGCAGTATCTTTGCTGTTCCTAGTACTGCACTCTTCTGGACTGAGATGTCTGATGTTTTTCCTGGTATCTGCTTGAGCCACTCCTCCAGTTTGGGGGTTACAGCCCCGAGTGCTCCGATCACCACGGGCACCACTGATGCCTTCACCTTCCAGGCCTTCTCCAGCTCTTCCTTGAGCCCCTGGTATTTCTCTAGTTTCTCGTGTTCCTTTTTCCTGATATTACCATCACTTGGTATTGCAATGTCCACCACCACGGCTTTGTTCTGTTGCTTATCCACCACCACTATGTCTGGTTGGTTCGCCATCACCATTCTGTCAGTCTGTATCTGGAAGTCCCACAGGACCTTGGCACGCTCATTCTCCACAACCTTTGGGGGAGTTCCCCACCTTGACCTTGGGGTCTCCAGCCCATACTCTGCACAGATGTTTCTGTACACTATGCCCGCCACTTGGTTGTGTCGCTCCATGTATGCTTTCCCTGCCAGCATCTTACACCCTGCAGTTATGTGCTGGACTGTCTCAGGAGCCTCTTTGCACAACCTACACCTTGGGTCTTGTCTGGTGTGGTAGATCTGGGCCTCTATTGCTCGGGTGCTCAAGGCCTGCTCCTGTGCAGCCAGGATGAGGGCCTCTGTGCTGTCATTCAGACCAGCCCTCTCCAGCCATTGGTAGGATTTCTCGATATCAGCCACTTCAGTTATGTTTCGGTGGTATGCCCCATGTAGGGGCTTGTCCTGCCATGATGGTCCCTCCAGCACCTCTTCCTCTGACCTCCACTGTCTGAGGCATTCCCTGAGCACATCATCTGTTTGGGCCTTATCCTTGATGTACTTATGGATTTTGACTGTTTCATCCTGGACAGTGGTTCCCACACTCACTAGTCCTCGGCCTCCTTCCTTCCGGCTCAGGGTGCTGGATTTGGGATGGAACCCTCCATGCATGGTCAGGAGCTTTCGTGTCTTAACGTCTGTGGTCTGTATCTCCTCCTTTGGCCAGCTTATGATTCCTGCTGGTATCTGATCACTGGCAGGGCGTAGCTGTTTATTGCCTTTGCCTTATTCTTGCCATTTAGCTGGCTTCTTAGGACTTGCCTTACTCGTTGCAGGTATTTGGCCGTAGCCGCTTTCCTTGTTGCCTCTTCAAGGTTGCCATTTGCTTGTGGGATACCAAGGTACTTGTAGCTGTCCTCAATGTCTGCTATTGCTCCCTCTGGGAGTGAGACCCCCTCTGTGTGGACTACCTTCCCTCTCTTTGTCACCATCCTACTACATTTCTCGAGCCCGAATGACATTCCAATGTCTGTGCTGTAGATCCTGGTGGTGTGGATCAGTGAGTCAATGTCCCACTCACTCTTAGCGTACAGCTCGATGTCATCCATGTAGAGGAGGTGGCTGATTGTGGCCCCGTTTCTGAGTCGGTATCCATAGCCAGTGCGGTCAATGATTTGGCTGAGGGGGTTCAGACCTATGCAGAACAGCAGTGGGGACAGTGCATCTCCTTGGTATATGCCACATTTGATGGCCACTTGTGCAATTGGCTTGCCATTGGCTTCAAGGATGGTCTTCCACAACCGCATTGAGTTTGCAATGAACGCACTTAGAATCCGACTGATATTGTACAACTCCAAGCACTCAGTGATCCATGTGTGTGGCATTGAGTCATAGGCTTTCTTGTAATCAATCCAGGCAGTGCACAGGTTGGTCTGACGGGTTCTGCAGTCATGGGCGACTGTTCGGTCAACCAGGAGTTGGTGTTTGGCTCCTCTGGTGTTTTTGCCGATGCCCTTCTGTGCTGTGCTCATGTATTGATCCATGTGCCCACTTATCTTAGCCGCAATGATGCCTGACATGAGCTTCCATGTTGTGGAGAGACAGGTTATTGGCCGATAGTTGGATGGGACTGTACCCTTTGAGGGATCCTTCAGGATCAGGATCGTACGCCCTTGGGTTAGCCATTCAGGGTGAGTCCCATCCCTTAGCAGCTGGTTCATTTGTGCTGCCAGGCGCTCGTGGAGAGCCGTGAGCTTCTTTAGCCAGTACGCATGGATCATGTCAGGGCCAGGTGCTGTCCAGTTTTTCATTCCTGAGACTCTTTCCTGAATGTCTGCCACTGTGATGGTGACTGGATCTTGTTCAGGGAGGTTGCTGTGGTCTTCCCTCAGAGCCACCAGCCACTGTGCATCGGTGTTATGTGATGTCTCCCTCTCCCATATGCCCTTCCAGTACCTTTCAGTCTCCAGCCTTGGGGGGTCTGCTCTGGTGTTATTCCCCTGACATTGAGCGTACACTTTCGCAGGTTGTGTTGTGAAGAGGCGGTTTATTCGTCTGGCTTCATTTTCCCGCGTGTACCTCTTTAGGCGGCTGGCTAAGGCTTGCAGCCTTTGCTTGGCAGTTTCGAGTGCTTCAGGTATGGGCATCTGGCTGTACCTCCTGGGTACTTGTTTTATATATATATATATATATATATATATATATATATATATGTTCAGGCCGGTGGCTCTAACATCGCACCTGATGAAGACACTGGAGAGACTGGTCCTTGGCCACCTCCGCTCCACCGTGAGCTCAGCGATGGACCCGCTGCAGTTTGCATACCGGCCTCGCATCGGAGTGGAGGACGCCGTCATCTACCTGCTGCACCGCTCACTGTCTCACCTGGAGAACCCCGGCAGCACTGTGAGGATTCTCTTCTTTGACTTCTCCAGTGCTTTCAACACCATCCAGCCACTGCTCCTGAGGGACAAACTGGAGACTGCTGGTGTGGACTGTGACCTGGCAGACTGGATCCTGGACTACCTCACAAACCGGCCCCAGTTTGTGAGAGCCAAGAACTGCGTGTCTGACCTACTGACCAGCAGTGTGGGGGCGCCCCAGGGCACGGTCCTCGCGCCCTTTCTTTTCACCCTTTACACTGCAGACTTCAGACACAACACGGACAGCTGCGTTCTGCAGAAGTTCTCTGATGACTCTGGGTGTTCATCTGAACAACAAACTGGACTGGACTCACAACACAGATGCACTGTACAGGAAGGGCCAGAGTCGGCTCTATCTCCTGAGGAGACTCAGGTCTTTTGGAGTGAGAGGGCCACTCCTGAAGACCTTCTATGACTCTGTGGTGGCATCAGCCATCCTGTACGGTATGGTCTGCTGGAGCAGCAGCATCACAGAGAGGGAGAGGAAGAAGCTGGACAAGGTCATCAAGAAGTCCAGCTCCGTCCTGGGCTGTCCTCTGGACTCAGTGCAGCAGATGGGGGACAAGAGGGTCCTGGCTAAGGTCATCTCTATGCTGGACCATGAGTGTCACCCCCTGCAGGATGCCCTGTCTGCTCTGGAGAGCAGCTTCAGTGACAGACTGATTCACCCTCGCTGTGGGAAGGAGAGGTTTCGCAGGTCTTTCCTTCCTGCTGCTGTGAGATTGTACAATGAACACTGTTAACACTGAACATGTGTCATTCAACTCTATCTATGTGCAATACTGAAGACCTCTGGTACAATTCACTCATATCACTTTAGTTATATTTATCCTGTCTGTACATAAACATAGTCATTACTGTAAATAACATAATATACTGAGATTTACTCTGTTCATATGCTGCACTGTTACTTTTATTGTACATAATAGTATTTTTTGGTATTTTATATTTTATATTTTGTATTTTATATTTTTGCTCCACCGGAACAAAATTAGAGTCTATCTTTAAGTCTATTTCCAAATTATTATTTTTTTAGCCATTATCTATTATCTTGTTTTATTGCATGTTCCATTTTCCTGCTGTTCTTGAACTGTGCGTTGCAACACTGGAATTTCCCCACTGTGGGACTAATAAAGGCATATCTTATGTGTGTATATATATGTATATGTATATATGTATATGTATGTGTGTTTATATATATATATATATATATATATATATATATATATATATATATTTATATATATATATATATATATATATATATATATATATATATATATATATATGTGTATATATATATATATATATATATATATATATGTGTATATATATATATATATGTGTGTGTGTGTATATATATGTATGTATATATATATATATATATATATATATATATATATATATATATATATATATATATATATGTATATAATAAAATAAATAATGTGTTCCTCACCTTCCACGGTGGTTGGTCTCTCTCACCCTCATCCAGCTCGGGCCCTCTACCAGAGGCCTGGGAGCTTGAGAGTTCTGCGCAGTATCTTTGCTGTTCCTAGTACTGCACTTTTCTGGACTGAAATGTCTGATGTTTTTCCTGGTATCTGCTTGAGCCACTCCTCCAGTTTGGGGGTTACAGCCCCGAGTGCTCCGATCACCACGGGCACCACTGATGCCTTCACTTTCCAGGCCTTCTCCAGCTCTTCCTTGAGCCCCTGGTATTTCTCTAGTTTCTCGTGTTCCTTTTTCCTGATATTACCATCGCTTGGTATTGCAATGTCCACCACCATGGCTTTGTTCTGTTGCTTATCCACCACCACCACTATGTCTGGTTGGTTCGCCATCACCATTCTGTCAGTCTGTATCTGGAAGTCCCACAGAATCTTGACTCGCTCATTCTCCGCAACCTCCGGGAGTGTTTCCCACGTTGACCTTGGGGTCTCCAGCCCGTACTCTGCACATATGTTTCTGTACACTATGCCCGCCACTTGGTTATATCGCTCCATGTATGCTTTCCCTGCCAGCATCTTACACCCTGCAGTTATGTGCTGGACTGTCTCAGGAGCCTCTTTGCACAGCCTACACCTTGGGTCTTGTCTGGTGTGTTAGATCTGGGCCTCTATTGCTCGGGTGCTTAAGGCCTGCTCCTGTGCAGCCAGGATGAGGGCCTCTGTGCTGACCTTCAGACCAGCCCTCTCAAGCCATTGGTAGGATTTCTTGATATCAGCCACTTCAGTTATGTTTCCGTGGTATGCTCCATGTAGGGGCTTGTCATACCACGATGGTCCCTCCAGCACCTCTTCCTCTGAGCTCCACTGTCTGAGGCATTCCCTGAGCACATCATCTGTCAGGTCCTTCTCCTTGATGTACTTATGGATTTTGGATGTTTCATCCTGGACAGTGGTTCCCACACTCACTAGTCCTCGGCCTCCCTCCTTCTGGCTTGCATACAGTCTCAGGGTGCTGGATTTGGGATGGAACCCTCCATGCATGGTCAGGAGCTTTCGTGTCTTAACGTCTGTGGTCTGTATCTCCTCCTTTGGCCAGCTTATGATTCCTGCTGGGTATCTGATCACTGGCAGGGCGTAGCTGTTTATTGCCTGTGCGTTGTTCTTGCCATTAAGCTGGCTTCTTAGGACTTGCCTTACTCGTTGCAGGTATTTGGCCGTAGCCGCTTTCCTTGTTGCCTCTTCAAGGTTGCCATTTGCTTGTGGGATACCAAGGTACTTGTAACTGTCCTCAAAGTCTGCTATTGTTCCCTCTGTGAGTGAGACCCCCTCTGTGTGGACTACCTTCCCTCTCTTTGTCACCATCCTACTACATTTCTCAAGCCCGAATGACATTCCAGTGTCTGTGCTGTAAATCCTGGTGGTGTGGATCAGTGAGTCGATGTCTCGCTCACCCTTAACGTACAGCTTGATATCATCTATGTAGAGGAGGTGGCTGATGGTGGCCCCGTTTCTTAGTCGGTATCCATAGCCAGTGCGGTCAGTGATTTGGCTGAGGGGGTTCAGACCTATGCAGAACAGCAGTGGGGACAGTGCATCTCCTTGGTATATGCCACATTTGATGGACAGTTGTGCAAGTGGATTGCCATTGGTTTCAAGGGTGGTTTTCCACAACCGCATCGGGTCTGCAATGAACCCCCTTAGAGTCCGATTGATATTGTACAACTCCAAGCACTCAGTGATCCATGTGTGTGGCATTGAGTCATAGGCTTTCTTGTAATCAATCCAGGCAGTGCAGTGTTTGGCTCCTCTGGTGTTTTTGCCAATGCCCTTCTGTGCTGTGCTCATGTATTGATCCATGTGCCCGCTTATCTTAGCCGCAATGATGCCTGACATGAGCTTCCATGTTGTGGAGAGACAGGTTATTGGCCGATAGTTAGATGGGACTGTACCATTTGAGGGATCCTTTGGGATCAGGATCGTACACCCTTGTGTTAGCCATTCAGGGTCCCATCCCTTAGCAGCTGGTTCATTTGTATAACATATATATATATATATATATATATATATATCCATGGAGAACGTTACAAAATATGGTTTTATTTTTCTATTCCCATCATGCAGATGGCATGCCATTTCAAGAAAGTGACATACTGTTACAAGAAAGTTACATACTTGGTAAAAAGTTACACTCAAATTGAGCTCAGAGTCCTGATATGAATATGAATTGATTATCATTATCAAGTTAATGTTAAAAAAAAAAAAAAATGGCATTATCATTTTTATGTCACTCACCCCATATGCACATGTATTCTGCAAAATCATCTTTGAGGGCCTGAGGGAGAGCTGTTCCATGTGAGCACAAACACTGGCGTAAGAATATTCAGTGGTCTGGACACATTTCTCAGTGTGCTTCTTGGTTCCATCATCCACCTGCCCTCCTGAATGAGTGGGTCGCTCTCAGGAGCTCAGTGAATACAGTTCATTTCAGCTCACAGAAGAGAGGCAGCTGTAGAGATCTGGACTGCTTTTCACATACAAAGAGCTATGCAAATGCAGGCTGTGCTGTTGATCAGATTTTGGTTGTGATAAGAATTATTTTACCGATCAATTGCAAAAAATGTGCGATTAGAAAAACGTGCTATTTTGCAACTGAAAAAAAAAATGAGTGGCACTAATTCTCCTTCAAACCTGAAGCAAAGCTACTTGTTTAGCCTACAATGGCTATGTTATTATTATTAGGCCAGAGCGCCAATAATAATAATAATTGGCGCTATTATTATTATTATTATTATTATTATTATTGGCTATTAATATCGCAAAGCAATGCTCCTAGTGGGCGGGAAGTGAAATGACGCGATGTGGCTCGTAGTGAAAAATTTTATAAAATATATGCTGCATGCATGGGAATAAAAAAAGTGTCGAGACTGCTTCACCTGGAAAACTCAAAATACATTGCGCCTATGGGAGACATCCTGACATCAACTTTGTCGTAGAGCCACGAAATTTGGTACACACATTCATCATGTGAAGACAAACAAAAAATAGTATTATGGCCCCTAGACAATTTGTATATAACAATAAAGTTTTATTTGTCGTAGATATACAAAATTTGGTACGCACATTTGTGACATGGTCTTGATTAAAAAACTCAATGATGCCCACATCCCATTTATATTGTGTTGCCATAGCGACAAGCGACAAGGATGTCTGTCCTTGCCATGCAGACATCCTTACACAAAGTTTGGTGTAGCCAAAGCCAAACCAAATTTGGTAGCCAGATGGATCATGGCAATAGGAACAAAAAATTATATCGTAACCACTGCCCTTTTCAAACACTCCTTAACATAACATTATGCTATCTGTATGACCAATAGTAAATTCTAATTCTAAGTAAATTCTAATTCTAAGTAAAGTCACATTCTATAAAGGTTTTCTACCTTCAAGACTCAAAGCACTTTACATCAACGAACCACTCACCAGTTCTCACACACGTACACCAGTGTACACAGACACTGGGAGTAAGATGGGCTAAGGGTCTTGCCCATGGACACAATGATAGCATTCATCTGTGGGTACTGGACTCGCATCCCCAATCTGTGGGTCAGTGGATCTGACAGCAAAACAATGATATTCATGTGGAGAACGGGATTTGAACCGCCAAGCACTCTTCTCTGCCACACCACTAGGCAGAAGCATTTTAATAACATCTAAATTAGAATAATTTATCATTACTAATATTATTTTGGTGATATAATGTCCTTTACAGAAAAAAACAAAAACAAAAAACTAACAACAAAAATGTTCTAAAGGCATGTAATTTCATGAATGAATTTCTCAATTGAAAAATATGTTTGTGTTCAGAGACATACATAAAAAAATAATAAATACTTGCAATAACTTTAAAATATATATATATTTAAAAAAATAGCAGTTGTGGTTAAAAATGACCACCATGCTCAACAGGTTGCAAAGCTTCACAATGAACTCACTTGCTCAAATCTTTCACCAAATCCTTTACATGTGCCATAAATCTATACCAGAAAATCATCTCAACCATAACACTGTCCTCAACACTGCCACAAACTGTTCTTGCTGATCAAAAGTGTATGGAAGTTTCAACACACAAGTGAATTTCCATTGAATCACAAATTACGAAGTCAACCAAAGTAGAAAGAGCGCCTTACTGAATCGCTGTTCCATTGTGCAAGGTAGGAGATGTAGGCAATCTCCTCTTCAGACAGTGCTCTCTCCTCCGCTCTCCTCTCCTTCACTGAGGCAGTCTGTTCCCTCTCCCCTCCTCTCTGCTTCTCTCTCCTGCGCTCGCTGTGAGGGAGAGCAAGGGATGCAGAGAGAGAGGAAGGGTGCTAGAGGTGTAGAGCACCACTAACCTAACTGTGCCATAGTGCTGTATCCCCATCTTTACCCTGTGTCACTGCATACCTCTCATGAACCAACCCCAAATGTGACTTAATTAATTTCAAATGCTCTTTTACTATTTATTTATATGACAGAAGCCATTCAGAGTTCATTTTAACAATGAACACAAACACAGCTATGACAGCTGCATCGCCCTCAGTCAGAGGTTGACTGAATTGGAACAACGTATATCCATGTTTGAAAGCCGAGTGGAGAGCGACATGGATATCGTCCTGGGCAAGACTCGGGCCACCGCCAAAAGCGTGCAGCTGGCTGACACGGTTCACTGCTCAGGAGACGCCTCTGAGCACCAGCCCTCACCGTCCGACTTCAGCGTTCCAACTGCAGGTACAGGCGAACACCATTGGCTTCAGCAAGGGGCTAGACCAAAGCCCCGATCAGCTCTACTCCAGTCTGGTCAGATCCCTGCATTGATGTGGCCCGTAATGGCTGCGGACGAGGTGAGCGAGTAAATCGGTCGTCCTGCTCCTCTTCTACCATAGATGTAGCTCTGTCAAATAAATTCAATGGACCATGAGGATTTTCCCTCCTCAGTCCTTTTGGCTCCTCAATCAGATCGCCCTGGAGCACGTTGCATGGCCATTAACACATTGCCACCAGCCTTGGGTAACTTGCACGAGAGTGAGTTTCCGCTGCTGTCCAGGTCTTCCCCAACTGTGGCCTCAATGCCACCCAGAGGTTCAGCAGCACTTGGAGATTCCGCCTCGCACATGCCGGGTCCGTCCACTCAGCTTGATGGGTGAGGACCCGCTGCCCCCTCTTCGCGTATCCGCACGTATACCGACCACTTTGCGTAAGCAGAGAGGGGCCTCCGTTCCCTCTTCGCACATATCGACCCCAAGCGCTCGATGTGAGCAAAGAGATGATCCCGCTCCTGACCATGTCGCCTCGTGGAGCCCAGCTCACATCTCTGCGGTGGCCTCGGACCCGGCGTCCAGGCCAGATCTGTCCGTGTTAATTCTCAGCTCTTCCATGGTGTGGCACGTGAAAGCAAACAAAGGCCACACCTCCTGTCACCCAGGTGCTCTCGTGAGGAACATCATAGACTCCACCCCCACCACCTTGCATGATCATCCCACAGTGTCAACGGAAGTTATTCATGTTGGAACAAACAATCTTAAATTGCAGCAGTCAGAAACACTCAAAGACAATGTCAAAATCCTCATCATTACAATCCTCAGTTTAAACAAACAGTGTGCCATCTCTGAACCTTTTGCACCACCTCGTTTTGGAGATAAATTCAGCCGTTTAAGAGCATTGCACATATGGCTCAAAAGATACTGCAGGGACAACAGAATCCCCTACGTGGACAATTTTATCACATTTTTTAAGAGACCTGAACTTTTTAAAAAAGGACTGCCTACACCTCAACATCCTCGTATCCCATCTCCTCTCATACAATATCAAACTCACCCTAGAAGAAGCATAACAAAAAAAATCAAGCACAGTTAATATCCATGATCAGCAGAGAGCAGCATAAGCATAAAACTTTTCATAAATCTACTGCCAACATCAATAATCTCAGATCTCTTCCAAAAGCACATTCATCACAAATTCCTGTAGTTACTCAGTCCCCGCTAACTTTAAATATGGCCCTTTTAAATGTTCACTCTCTGCTGAACAAGTCTTTTATTGTTAATGACCTGATTTTAGACCACAAACTTGACTGCTTCTTTTTAACTGAAACATGGCTGGGTACAGATGCAGATCACAGAGGCCTCACCACCCACTTTTAACTTTGCTTTTTCAACTAAGAATGGTAAAAGGGTACCCTGATAACATGACGACGTCATGCCAACGTTGGGCCAACGTATGTGTATACGTTGGGCCAACGTTGGCAGTTGACGTTGGGCCGACGTCATTTTGCTCATTGGCAAGTGGTTGGGCCAACGTCATCAAAAGACGGTTGGCTAGACGTTGGTCCAACGCCTTGCCAACATTCAATAGGTCAGTTTCAGACGTTGGCCCTACGTCGGGCCAACGTATGTGTGGACGTTGGGCCAACGTATGTGTATACGTTGGGCCAACGTTAGCAGTTGACGTTGGGCCGACGTCATTTTGCTCATTGGCAAGTGGTTGGGCCAACGTCATCAAAAGACGGTTGGATAGACGTTGGCCCAACGTCTACCCAACTATTAATTAGGCTTTTTATATACTGTATATATTGTACTACTAAATTGCATACTTTATGGAAAGTAATCACAAGTGAACAGTGCATGTAGGTTTTGTTGCAGTATTGCAACATTTATTGATAATACTTGAATTCATGTACACACATATTATCAAAATATAATGTTCAAGGGTGGTTCTTAATTACAATGTACAAAAAATGTTACCAAAATATATTGCTGAAGGCTGATTTACAACAGAAAAAGTTAACTACATTTCAAATGCATTAAAATGCACTACAAGTTTCTGTGTACCTATATAAGTAGATGGAAATAAATGTAATGAGATCAACTTCTGAATGTAAAAATAAAATACTAACAACATGTCAAAACATACCTGAACAATCATGAGAAATCATAGCACCAAAACATAGCATATTTTCATACTTTTATCAACTAAACACACCCTAACTATGCATACACCGTGCGTGTGCCAGCACTGGATGGAATTACTAACAAAATAACAACCAAAATTACGAACCCAAATCTTAGACAATATATCTAAAGTGAATTTCAAATACAAGCCGATAAACCACGTGGGACAAGATCCAGTTGGAAAATGGATAATTAGTCAATATTCAGTGAGTAATCTAGCACTTTTCACGGGTGACGGCACATACTTGAAAACCGATGGGATGTAGTCAGGTGAAAGCGGGTTGTCACTCTTTTTACCTAGGACACAAAATAAGTAACGTTAAGTAAAGAAACCACTAAGATTACACTGAGAAAAAATATTCACTATTCAATGATACAGGCAGTTTAAAATGTTGTGATGTCACATGAATGCAACCCATTAGCTAATACGTTTTTAGGTCTGGACATTAACCACCGTAGTGAGGTTTATATCGCCAACTAGACTGGGTTGGTAGATTAGGTTGAGGACGTTTCGGCTTGTCCGACTGAAATACAATCCACCCAGTTTAGTCGGTGATATTTATTGTCCAAAACAATAACTATCAGCACCATTTAAGATAATATGAAATGTATAATGTTTACGTGAAATTACCTGATATGAAATGGTCACTGCACAAGCGAAATCCATTAGGTGACGGGTTCCAACGCTCGGTTTTCTTCAGCGCGCTTCTTGCCCGTTTTATCGCAGAAATCCATTTTCCCCTCCGAGCTGGATCTTTGGGAATGCGATAAAAGGCTTTATCTTTAACTTGTCCTCGGTGGTTTGTACATCCAGGGGCACAGCATGAGTCTACCATCGTTGTAAGCTGGAAGTTTTGTAGGCTAGTTAGTTAGTTTGTTTACAATAATTCCTGCCAAGATGGCGCCCGGTGGTGCATGCTGGGATAGCGTGACGTCATCTCCCGGAGCTCTATTGAAACGAATTGTCATTACAAACGTCGGCTCGACGGTCGCGCCAACGTCGTTAACCTGTGTCAGATATGACGGAATACCGAAAAATCGCGAACTTCAAACAACGTCGGTTCGACGTTGCGTAATGTTCGTTGGCTGCACGACGTCGTGTAGACGTCGGCTTGACGTCTAAGATTATACGTCGGCAACGCCGACGTCGGCAGGACGGATCAATGTTTTCAGGGAACTTGAGCACTGTCCTCTGGTTTCTCCTACTTTTTCTCCTCCTACTGTTAAGAATATTCAATTACTAGTTCATTCGTAGTCTGTTCTTTGCTATTCACATGTTGTCCCTTGTCCCACTCCCCTTTTGGGGAGTGTAACTGTTTCAGATGCTGCTGTTCCAGTTTGGACCACTGCTGCCCCCTAGTGTCGAGGACCTGGACCCCTCCTCTCCTTCCCTGTCCTGGATTAACTGTCCTTGTCCTGCTAGATTAGTAGTTTCCTTCTGCCAATAGCTTTGGCCTACAGACTTACAACTTTACTTGCAATGGATACGTCCTGGCCTCATCTGCCTGTCCGTCCATAGGAGTGGATCTCTCCTTCACTGTGGTTCTCCTTGAGGTTTCTCCGTTTTTTTTCCCACTGGGTTTTTCTGAGTTTTTCCTTGCCGAGAAGGAGGGTCTACCCTGATAACATGACGACGTCATGCCAACGTTGGGCCAACGTATGTGTATACGTTGGGCCAACGTTGGCAGTTGACGTTGGGCCGATGTCATTTTGCTCATTGGCAAGTGGTTGGGCCAACGTCATCAAAAGACGGTTGGATAGACGTTGGTCCAACGTCTTGCCAACATTCAATAGGTCAGTTTCAGACGTTGGCCCTACGTCGGGCCAACGTATGTGTGGACGTTGGGCCAACGTTGGTAGTTGACGTTGGCCCAACGTTGGCAGTTGACGTTGGCCCAACGTTGGCAGTTGACGTTGGGCCAACGTCATTTTGCTCATTGGCAAGTGGTTGGGCCAACGTCATCAAAAGACGGTTGGCTAGACGTTGGCAGTTGACGTTGGGCCAACGTTAGCAGTTGACGTTGGGCCGACGTCATTTTGCTCATTGGCAAGTGGTTGGGCCAACGTCATCAAAAGACGGTTGGCTAGACGTTGGCAGTTGACGTTGGGCCAACGTTAGCAGTTGACGTTGGGCCGACGTCATTTTGCTCATTGGCAAGTGGTTGGGCCAACGTCATCAAAAGACGGTTGGATAGACGTTGGCCCAACGTCTACCCAACTATTAATTAGGCTTTTTATATACTGTATATATTGTACTACTAAATTGCATACTTTATGGAAAGTAATCACAGGTGAACAGTGCATGTAGGTTTTGTTGCAGTATTGCAACATTTATTGATAATACTTGAATTCATGTACACACATATTATCAAAATATAATGTTCAAGGGTGGTTCTTAATTACAATGTACAAAAAATGTTACCAAAATATATTGCTGAAGGCTGATTTACAACAGAAAAAGTTAACTACATTTCAAATGCATTAAAATGCACTACAAGTTTCTGTGTACCTATATAAGTAGATGGAAATAAATGTAATGAGATCAACTTCTGAATGTAAAAATAAAATACTAACAACATGTCAAAACATACCTGAACAATCATGAGAAATCATAGCACCAAAACATAGCATATTTTCATACTTTTATCAACTAAACACACCCTAACTATGCATACACCGTGCGTGTGCCAGCACTGGATGGAATTACTAACAAAATAACAACCAAAATTACGAACCCAAATCTTAGACAATATATCTAAAGTGAATTTCAAATACAAGCCGATAAACCACGTGGGACAAGATCCAGTTGGAAAATGGATAATTAGTCAATATTCAGTGAGTAATCTAGCACTTTTCACGGGTGACGGCACATACTTGAAAACCGATGGGATGTAGTCAGGTGAAAGCGGGTTGTCACTCTTTTTACCTAGGACACAAAATAAGTAACGTTAAGTAAAGAAACCACTAAGATTACACTGAGAAAAAATATTCACTATTCAATGATATAGACAGTTTAAAATGTTGTGATGTCACATGAATGCAACCCATTAGCTAATACGTTTTTAGGTCTGGACATTAGCCACCGTAGTGAGGTTTATATCCCCAACTAGACTGGGTTGGTAGATTAGGTTGAGGACGTTTCGGCTCGTCCGACTGAAATACAATCCACCCAGTTTAGTCGGTGATATTTATTGTCCAAAACAATAACTATCAGCACCATTTAAGATAATATGAAATGTATAATGTTTACGTGAAATTACCTGATATGAAATGGTCACTGCACAAGCGAAATCCATTAGGTGACGGGTTCCAACGCTCGGTTTTCTTCAGCGCGCTTCTTGCCCGTTTTATCGCAGAAATCCATTTTCCCCTCCGAGCTGGATCTTTGGGAATGCGATAAAAGGCTTTATCTTTAACTTGTCCTCGGTGGTTTGTACATCCAGGGGCACAGCATGAGTCTACCATCGTTGTAAGCTGGAAGTTTTGTAGGCTAGTTAGTTAGTTTGTTTACAATAATTCCTGCCAAGATGGCGCCCGGTGGTGCATGCTGGGATAGCGTGACGTCATCTCCCGGAGCTCTATTGAAACGAATTGTCATTACAAACGTCGGCTCGACGGTCACGCCAACGTCGTTAACCTGTGTCAGATATGACGAAATACCGAAAAATCGCGAACTTCAAACAACGTCGGTTCGACGTTGCGTTGCGTCGTGTAGACGTCGGCTCGACGTCTAAGATTATACGTCGGCAACGCCGACGTCGGCAAGACGGATCAATGTTTTCAGGGTAGGTGGCACTGCTTTTATATGTACAAACACTCTGGCCACCAAACAAATTTTACTATTTTACTGAACAATTTTACAAGTTTTGAACATCACTCAATTGCTTTTAGCAACCCCCAAATTTTATACAACACAGTATACAGACCACCAAAAAAAAAAAAAATGCAACCTTTTTATCAGTGAGTTTTCTGAGTTTTTATCTATTTTATACAATTCATTTAATATGATTATTATAACTGGTGATTTTAACTTGCACATTGATAACCTTTTAGACCCTGTTGCAAATGAATTTTTAAATATTCTTAATTATATGGATTTTACTCAACACATCACACAGCCAACTCACAACAGGGCGCACTCTGGATCTGGTCATCACCTATGGCCTGACCACTATTGTGTCCTCTGTTGTTGACTTGGCTGTATCTGACCACTACTGTCTGTTTTTTAATATTACTGGTTTTATACAGCGGGAGACCTCTGTGAGAACTGTGAGGAAGCGCTGTCTGACTCCTGAAGTGGCTGCAAATTTTATTGATGTTTTTGATAAAAATCCCTCAATGGTTTTACCTGCTCCTTGTGATTTTAATAATGACCATTTTAATAGTAGATTATGGTCAGATCTAGTTGCTCCACTCAAAACCAAAAACATCAAAACCAAACTAAAACCTCCATGGAGAAATGAAGAGCCAGTGGAGGTCTTTTTAACTTATTATCAAATAAGTTATCAAATTCTGGATGTCAGAAAACTTTCTCCAGCTTAACCAGGAAAAAACTGAGGTTTTAGTCATCGGTCCTGAGAGAGAAACTTTTACCTTTAGTAAAAGAGACATTGGGCGGATTGGCAAACTGATCCGTAAAGCGGGTTACGTGATCGGCTGTGAGCTGGAGACATTTGTCACAGTGAGGGACAGGAGGTCACTGGACAAACTGCTCTCCATCATGGACACTCCTGCTCACCCACTGCACCAGACTATAGAGGGACAGAGGAGCTCATTCTCCAACAGGCTCCTTCAGCTCCGCTCAAACAGTGAGAGATTCAGGACTACATTCATACCATACGCCATTCAGTTGTACAACAACTCACCCTTATGTAACAGATAATACTCCCTACAACTGTACAACAAGTTAATCTCAAGTAACGGATAACCTCATGCCCTGTCAGTCATTCTTGTCTCTTGTATATAGCTGTGACTATATAGTTTATTACTTTATTACTTATATTTCTATTTATTTTGACTTGTACATATACATTTTTCTAATTATGTCTCACTTAACACCTGTTTCTTACCCTTATCTATTTTTGTTACTCTCTGTTATTATATTATATTGTGATGTGTGAGCTATCCCAGAGGAAAGGGTATTTCAAAAAGAGATCTCAAAAGTAACTCATTTATTTCTCCTAGACAACTTTGCGACTGATGGCATCGCTGCATACATGGGGGGGGGGGGAATACATACATTACAATACATACAATATATACAGCTTCTCAACAAGTAGGTCTAGAGTCTCAATAACTTTTTTTTTTAATGAGTCAGTGATATGATCGCTACTTATAACAGGATGACTAATGCTAAAACAGGCTTTGGAATTAAAAACAATTGTTATGTTAAGTGGCATTTTTTAACTTTTTATATAAATATTTTTATTTACAGGATTATGAGGGCTACACTATTTGAGAACCACTATCATGGAATGTATAATTATTATCCCAATAACAAATACAGATTTCTTTAAATAAAACAATGAAATCTAATTAAGTAGAAAATACCTTTCTTCTGTATCTTTTAGAAGTATTTTCTTGTTCCTTATTTTTTCTCCTCCAACGTGGATCTGGCAGCTTGTCCGCCATTACTGAAAGCAAGTGACTGAAAAAAACAAACAAAGAACATCAAAATCTATGAATGGGTCTATTTAGAATTTTAAAAGATCAGACCTGTCAGCACAACTACCATCTAATCTGCGTGTGGTCAGAAACCTGGCGTTACTATGGCTACACAACATGATGCTATCATTTTATTTGAGATGTTTTTGTAATAAAATGGGACTGGTGTTGCACTATTAACTGTGCAACAGAAACAAATAAATGGGGTTCTGCCTAGACAGTAGAGTGAAATAGGTCAAATATCTTGTGTTTTTCCTTTTGCCTGGGTTAAAACCCTGTTCCGTTTCAGAGATGACACTATGAGTCCATTAAAAATAAACTGTCTAATATCCTGAAAACCGCAAACTAGCTAAGACTTGACGAAGACATGATGCCCTGTTCTAAACAGGTGTGTTGAAAATCACGTATTTATTCAATATAAATTCTGTCACCTAGTGTGAATGAGGTATAAGAAAACAAAATCTGTACTCACCAGAATCGTTTGCAAACACCATGAAACATAAGCAATCGAACAGTAAACTCGCATTGAACAAAATGAAAACTGCGAAATGCGATATTGTATCGCTCATTGGCTAAGCGTGCTGTCTGCTTCAAATGCTGATCTATGATTGGGAGATTTTAAATTAAGCGCGATATTGTCGGTGTCAGTTTCAGATCAATCATTGGCTAAGCAAGCTGTCTGTTTCAGAGCTAGCCTCTGATTGGTTGCTTGGGAAATTAGCGGTCATCGGCAGATGCAAGATGCTAACAGTCGCCCGGGAAGAAAAAGCACAGGAAGAGGCAGCATGGAAAGAACCGAGAAAAGACGGTAAGTGGTTTGCTCATCCATTTTTTTTCACTCTATGGTCCTTATTTTAAGATATTCTCTAATTTACTTTAGCAGTAGCTTGTACAAAACGACAATCTAAATGCGAAACTCATGCATGCATGCCACCTAGCTTTACAACTAACAGCTAACTTAAGCTCAATGGTGTCCTCGCTTATACTTGGCTAATTCAGTGACCATTCGTCCGTATTTCGGCCGGACAGTCCGGTTTTAGAGCCTTCTGTCTATTATGTGTCCTCATTTTTGACATTTTGTCCTCATTTCGGACCCTCGACCGCCACCGTTGCGCGCAGCGCATCACCACAAATCCACGCTCATGTTACACCTGCGATGCTACGATGGTCTGCGATACTAGTAGGCCACGGGCTAGGATAGTCACGTGTGTACCCCCCCCCACAACCCTATAAATTTGGTATCACTGGAAACCTTGGGATGTCTAGATAACAATTATAACTGGTAACAGTAAAAAAACTGGGACTTGCTATGACATATCAATAGTTTTATTGACCTACCATAAAACTCATGAAATGGCTGAATGCGAAACATGTGATTTATCGATCACTAGGTAAAACATATGATATCTTTGCTAGTATTTGTCCTACCAGATTACTTTTGGCATGAGATCAAAGCTGAGCGATTGGGCTTTCTTGTTGTGCATATAGTTTAGGCAAATATATGTAGAATTATGATGAAAACAGAACTATTGTCATATTCATCATGTATTGTCATACGAGCATTTATTGTTTATATGGTGTCATACTTCACTAAAGCATATCTTCAGACACAATTAAGACAGACATATCATTTAAAAAGGGAATGATTTGGCACAGAGTTAGCTTTCATTTCATGCCTTATATGTTTATTTAAGTGAAAAATTGATGATTTCCTGAGTCTTTGTATCATGTGGCGAAATCACATGTTTCGCATTCAGCCATTTCATGAGTTTTATGGTAGGTCAATAAAACTATTGATATGTCATAGCAAGTCCCAGTTTTTTTACTGTTACCAGTTATAATTGTAATCTAGACATCCCAAGGTTTCCAGTGATACCAAATTTATAGGGTTGTGGGGGGGGTGCACACGTGACTATCCTAGCCCGTGGCCTAACATCATGCATTGTTCGATGCTGCCTGGTTGGACTCCGGTGAAGAAGTCAAAGTTGAAGAAAGCGCTGATCAACAAATGCCGTGCGAGAGCCGTTAAAAGCATTGTGAATGCTTAAATGTTCAGTAATGGACCTTATTGAGAAGCCTCCATTTTAAATGAAAGATCCTGTTGGTGAAGGACTGAAACATTTGAGATGCTGTTTTTATTTCAAAGCAACATGTTGTAGGTGAAGACTGGATGTTTTTCTTTCATATAATTTTTTCTGTTTACATAAGAATGTGTATATCCTTTTTTTTTTAGTTCAGCTGATATTTATTTTAAGAGGGAAAAATCCTTATCCCAGCGCTATATAAATCTGAACCCTTGTTGTTATGGTGTTGAAATCTGTTGGATTATTGTATTGGAGGCAAAAGTTTAATAAAAGCCTATTTTGGAATTTAAAAAGTGTTACTATTGTTTCTCCTTGGTAGCTTATATGAGACTATTATTATTGTCTCACTGGTAGACATAAATGAGACGTACCTTAACTGTTTCTCCTTAGTGTCTCCAGTATGTCTCATTGTTTCTCCTTGGTAGCTTATATGAGAATATTATTATTGTCTCACTGGTAGACATAAATGAGACATAAATGAGACATACCTTAACTGTTTCTCCTTGGTAGCTTATATGAGACTATTATTATTGTCTCACTGGTAGACATAAATGAGACATATCTTAACTGTTTCTCCTTGGTAGCTTATATGAGACTATTATTACAGTCTCACTGGTAGACATGAATGAGACATAAATGAGACATACCTTAACTGTTTCTCCTTAGTGTCTCCAGTATGTCTCATCCTCTTTGTCTCATCTATTGCTCCTAAAATTCACTAGGAGCAACAAATGAGAAACACTTAATTGTTTCTCCTGAGCTTAACACTAACCATTATTGAGCAGCAAAATTTTCCTCTGGGCAGACAAATGTCTAATCAACCAAAGATTTTGCCCATTGAAGACCTCTGATCTAAATCATGTTTTGAGTGATTTTTTAGTTTACTTTTTGTTTGCTACATTCCACATATGTCATTCATAGTTTTGATGCCTTCAGTGAGAATCTACAATGTAAACAACCGTGGAAATAAAGAAGACACATAAATCCAAAAGTGTGTTCAAACTTCTGGCTGGTAGTGTATATATAGACTATTACCACTTTTTCATTAAGCAGTTTATATCCATGCATGTTGCTTACATCGGCCTACAGTTTCTTTGTTTTAAGTCCTGATCTTAAAATTTCTTTTACCTCATCTTTGAATTTGGTGTTGTCACAAGAAGGTCCACTACTTCCAAGTATTTCCAGTTCAATTAGTTTTTTTGTTTGTAGTACTGTAGTAAATTGTTCCTTCATGCACTTTCAGCCTTTTTATTGTATTCCATTGTACTAGTATGTCAGTCATCCAAAGGTGCAGAGCAGGCTTTTTAGGTGTGAAGTTCATCCATCTAAGATGTGTAAAAATGCCCCTAAAAGATTATGCGGGCTATATGGGCACTTGTGGTTTATGGGCATCACTTATAAAAGAGTATGTCAAATTCTACTGGAAAAAGCAGTAGTGAATTTACTTTATCACCAGCCTTCTGTGCATTAAAAATCATGTATTTGAAGTATTGCACCACATTTCACAAATAATAATAATAGAGTTTTAACTTAAACTTGGAAGTGCAATGCTCTGATCTTTTGAACAGCTGACAGGTGCGCTCACAACTTTTAGCCAGTAGTACGCAGCCATATCCCACAGTAGCCTTTGTGATCAGAGATTAGATTCTCCTCTTGTCTGTGGTGTGCACTTTTTGTCGCATGTTTAAAAATCTTTTAAGACTGAAAAATCCTGCACTGTGTGGTGGCCTTAACATACTGTATTTTCAAAGACAGATATACAGATTAGATATAACTTTATGCCATTTATGATATTTTGATATTTATGATATTTTGAAAATATTTTTCCCCTAAATTACTGAGACTCCTGACTTTCAAGAATCACCAGTCGCTGTGTTGTTCCTTGTGAAGTGTCGTTATCAAATGAAGGGCACTGTTGCACTGGGCCTCCACAAAGCTGTAAAGGCCGTAATTAGACCCATCCCCAAAAAACTACATTAGGTCCAAGTAATAAGATCCTCCACACCTGCAGTGAGTGTGGCAGGTCTGATCCCCTGTTTGAGTGTTCATCCTGGGGCAGTATTCTGAGGGAACCCTGGGGAGATGCAGGTGTTTAGAGAAGGAATAGTATTAGACAGGAGAGAGGAAGGGAAGAGTCTGGGGAGAGTGTGTGACTGTGTCAAAAAGATTACATTTCCTCTGGCACAAACTAAGCACCAACAGTAACACCGTATGCTATAACTGTTTTTTTGTTCTGTGATCAATTCTGACTCCGGAGATCACCTCCTCAAGGTGGTCTCCGGAGTCTCCGGTCTCCAGTCTGCGCCGTGGACGTCAGAAATCAGTGAAGGTAGTCTCCGCAAAAGCACAAAACAGATGAAAACTCACAGCTATTGTAATTATTTTTGTCACTTTAGCGATGGTTTCTTCTAGTGCATGTTTAGTATAGTTGTTGGTGAAAGTTTGGGGCTCAAAAGGGGGTTATATGGAGAAATTAGCCTATAGATCGCTGGCAAAGTGGATCCATTCTCCTTCCTGCCATGTTCACCGATTTCATCAAATTGCCAGCTTTACTTGAGTTTACCCACCGTGATTTTCTTTTGGCTGGCCAGGCAAGAGAACCTTTACAATGGAGCAGATTTAAAAGCTCACAAGAGTCTGGATGCCTGAGAGTTGTTTGCCGCTGGCTAGGTCATCGGGACTTGGTGCTACTGTTAGCAGAGGATGGCAAAGGTAATAAATTTTGAGTCTTTGTTATGCAAGTTATTTTACATCTAGACAACTGATCAATAAAGTTGTCTTAAAGTTAAAGTTGTCAATAAAGTTGATTCTAAAGTTGTCCTTCAAACAAAAACGTTCATGGATGTACACAATAATAGAACATTCACACTAAATAATTGCATTATTGTAATACTAATCATGTTATATATCGTCTTTGTTGTTCTTGTCCAGAAGATTTTTTTCTATATTGGCCGCACTAAAGGCGCATGAGAGATTGATTAGCAGAGCACAAATATGCGTTCAGAGTAAAGAACCAGGACTACCCAATGGCTCAACATTTTCGTGAAAATCATAATAACAATGACACTCTGTTTCACACTGAAGGTATTGAATATGTGAAACCACTGGTACAAGGTGGGGATAGACTTCAGAAACTGAATCAAAGAGAAGCTTTCTGGATTCATAAATTAAGAACATGTGAACATTCTGATCTGAATGAGGACTTTGATTTGTCTTGTTTTTTATAAATGTTATATATATATATATATATATATATATATATATACATATATTTTTTTTTTTGGTATTAGTATTGCAAAGTGACAAAGTGATGCTCCTAGTGGTCGGGAAGTGAAATGACATGACATGACTCGCCCATGGTGACCAGGGTCCCTCGTCATGACATAGAAATGCGCCAGAGCTTGCTAGTTAAAAAAAAAGTGGAACATTGTTCTCACATCAGAATATTTAGGCCCAAGCCCCTACAGGGCCTATCGCTTTCGCCATGATGAGCGCATGGTGCAGACGCGCTCGCCATTCATCAATGACCCCACGGTGACGTGGGGAAGGTTGAGAGCTTTCAAAAAAGGTATAATATGCTGTTCCCATGTTAAAGAATATATTGTTTTTGCTCAAATTATTATTAGGCCCGGGCCTGTCGTGACTTGTGCTTCCCTCCCTCCTTTCCCCTGTGTGTGTGGGCAGAGTCTCCTGGGACCTGTGATCCATCTCACCTGCTGGCAATCAAGATCCCTCATTATTTAAGGCCTGCTCACCAGCGAGACTCTGCCAGATTGTTTTCATCCGACACATGGTCCATTTTTTGGGTCCCTCCATTGCTGAGTGCATGGGCACTCATCGTTGTTAACTTCGTCCCTTGGTCGCCCCCTGCATGAACAGCAGTATCCTAGCAACCCATGCCAAAGGCATGGGATATGCATATTTGTTTTTTGCTAACATGTCATAGTCAACAGTGTAAATACACTCCTGACATCAAGCTGTAACCAAGCCCTCCATGCCGAAGGCATAGGCCATATTTATAACTGCTAAAAATCAGTAGAAATCAATGGGTGTCAAAGGGCGACCCCAACATGATGGCGAATGATGAGCACGTAAGTGGCATTGACATTTTTTACAGTTTTTCACAGTTGGCCAACAGGGGTGCAAAGACTCCACAAAAAAAAATATTTAAAAAATTATCACACGCACATGCTTAGTCCAATTGTTCTGAAATTCGAATCACTGATGCGTGATTTCAGCCTGAATATAATACACTGTAAAGTATATGAAAAGTGAACACTATAGCACCCCCTAACATAGACATGAAACGTCTACATTATTGGATTTGTACCAAATTCAGGAATTAAATTCTATGCATGTTTACAAACAAAAAAATATACTACAGATATGGGGTAGTTTTCACAGCAGGGGCACAAAGACTGTCCAAAAAATTATTTTAAAAATTATTACACGCATGCTTAGTCTGATTGTGCTGAAATTTAAATCACTTATACAATGCAAGACCCTAATTCCATTGATATGTCAAACATAATTGTCAGTGCTACAGCGTCACCTATAGGAATGCACACATTTTACTTTGACATTAATTAGTGAAACTTTGCAGAACATTCACTAACGTGCTCCTGATCATAAAAATCAATAAGTTTTTATAGTTTTGCCTCTAAAATCATTCACCTTTTAGAAATTTAAAGGCGCACTATGTAACTTTTCTGGTGGAGGATCTCTTTTCATGCACAGTCTTAGTCTGACAGTGCTCTTGACCATAAAAGTCACGTGACCTGTGTCCATTGGAATCAGTCATTTTAAAGGTACACTATGTAAATTTTCTGGTGGAGGAGCTGCCGGTCTGGGCGGCTGTCGGGAAGAGAGAGTGGCATGCTGGGGTGGCTGTGAAACCCCGGTGGTCGCGTAGCAGGGATGTGCGCATCGGCGCGAGGGCCATCATCGCCTCGGGCGGCTTTAATTAGTATTATTATTATTATTATTATTATTATTATTATTATTACTATTACTGTTATTATTATTATTATTATTATTATTATTATGCTCTTTGAGCTCTAATTTCACTCTCTAAACATATTCAAAAACTCACAAAACTTTGCCCAAAATTCTGAAGTGCTGAAAAATTCAATAAAATATCTGTTGCATAAATGGACATTAAAAAATCATTGCACCTATGGGAGCCATCCCAGCGTAAACTTTGTCATAGAGCTACTAAATTTGGTACACACGTTCGTCATGTGAAGACAAACAAAAAATATCATTATGGTGACGCTCCCTGACAAACCAAAAGGGTTGAAATTTTTTAACTGCTGAGTCAGCATTTTCGCTGATGTTGCATTTTAACATACTCCTCTGAATGTGCTTCATCCACAGGGCTGAAAATCAGCGTACATCATCTAGAGAAGTGGGCCATTAAAAGTTTTCCAATTTATTTTTATCATCATGTGATAAAACTATCATGATTTCTGTGTGGGGAAGCCACTAATTACTATCGTGGTGAAATTTCAATCACTAATGCGTGCTCTCAGCCTGGATATAATCCACTTAAAAGCATATGCATAAAGTATATGAAAAGTGTACACTATAGCGCCCCCTACCATAGACATGAAACATGAACATTATTGGATTTGAACCAAATTTGGGACACTTACTCCATCTCCTCCAGGGGGACCCCAAAACATTCCCAGACCAGCCGAGAGACATAGTCCCTCCAGCATGTCCAGGGTCGTCCCTGGGGTCTCCTCCTGGTGGGACATGCCCGGAACACCTCCCAAGGGAGGCAACCAGGAGGCATCCGGAACAGATGCAAGAGCCACCTCACCTACCTCTACGCCAAGCTCCTCCCGTGTGACTGAGCTCCTCACCCTGCCTCTAAGGAAGCGCCCAGCCACTCTGTGGAGGAAACTCATTTCGGCCGCTTGTATCCGCGATCTTGTCCTTTCGGTCATTACCCAAAGCTCATGACCATAGGTGAGGGTAGGAACGTAGATTGACCGGTAAATCAAGAGCTTTGCCTTTTGGCTCAGCTCCCTCTTCATCACAATGGTCTGATACAGCTTCCACATCACTGCAGACGCTGTACCGATCCGCCTGTCAATCTCACGCTGCATCCTCCTCTCACTCGTGAACAAGACCGTGAGATACTTGAACTCCTCCACTTGAGGCAAGGACTCTCCACCCACCCAGAGAGGACAAACCACCTTTTTCCGGTCAAGGACCATGGCCTCGAATTTGGAGGAGCTGATCCTCATCTCAGCCACTTCACACTCGGCTGCAAACCGCCCCAGTGCACGTTGGAGGTCCTGGTCTGATAAAGCCATCAGGACAACATCATCTGCAAACAGCAGAGATGAGATCCTGTGGTCCCCAAACTGGACCCCCTCGAGCCCCTGACTACACCTAGAAATTCTGTCCATAAATACAATGAATAGAACCAGCGACAAAGGGCAGCCCTGGCAGAGTCCAACATGCACCGTAAACAGGTCCGACTTACTGCCAGCAATGCGAAAACAGCTCCTGCTCCGGACATACAGGGACCGGACAGCCCTTAGCAAAGATCCCTGCACTCCCCACAGAACACCACGAGGAACATGGTCAAATGCCTTCTCCAGATCCACAAAGCACATGTGGACTGGTTTGGCAAACTTAGACTTAGACTTATACAAACTTTACTAGATCTGGGCCTCTATTGCTCAGGTGCTTAAGGTCTGCTCTTGTGCAGCCAGGATGAGGACCTCGGTGCTGTCCTTCAGACCAGCCCTCTCCAGCCATTGGTAGGATTTCTTGATATCAGCCACTTCAGTTATTTTTCTGTGGTATGCCCCATGTAGGGGCTTGTCCTGCCATGATGCTCCACTGTCTGAGGCATTCCCTGAGCACATCATCTGTCGGGGCCTTGTCCTTGATGTACTTATGGATTTTGGATGTTTCATCCTGGACAGTGGTTCCCACCCTCACTAGTCCTCGGCCTCCTTCCTTCCGGCTCGTGCACAGTCTCAGGGTGCTGGATTTGGGATGGAACCCTCCATGCATGGTCAGGAGCTTTCGTGTCTTAACGTCTGTGGTCTGTATCTCCTCCTTTGGCCAGCTTACAATTCCTGCTGGGTATCTGATCACTGGCAAGGCTGTTTATTGCCTGTGTCTTGTTCTTGCCATTGAGCTGGCTTCTTAGGACTTACCTTACTTGTTGCAGGTATTTGTCCTTAGCCGCTTTCCTTGTTGCCTCTTCAAGGTTGCCATTTGCTTGTGGGATACCAAGGTACTTGTAACTGTCCTCAATGTCTGCTATTGTTCCTTATGGGAGTGAGACCCCCTCTGTGTGGACTACCTTCCCTCTCTTTGTCACCATCCTACTACATTTCTCAAGCCCAAATGACATTCCAATGTCTGTGCTGTAGATCCTGGTGGTGTGGATCAGTGAGTCGATGTCTCGTTCACTCTTAGCGTATAGCTTGATGTCATCCATGTAGAGGAGGTGGCTGATGGTGGCCCCGTGTCTTAGTCGGTATCCACAGCCAGTGCGGTCGATGATATGGCTGAGGGAGTTCAGACCTATGCAGAACAGCAGTGGGGACAGTGCGTCTCCTTGGTATATGCCACATTTGATGACACTTGTGCAAGTGCAAGTGGCTTGCCATTGGTTTCAAGGGCGGTTTTCCACAACCGCATCGAGTTTGCAATGAACACTCTTAGAGTCCGATTGATATTGTACAACTCCAAGCACTCAGTGATCCATGTGTGTGGCACTGAGTCATAGGCTTTCTTGTAATCAATCCAGGCAGTGCACATGTTGGTCTGACGGGTTCTGCAGTCACGGGTGACTGTTCGGTCGGGAGATGGTGTTTGGCTCCCCTTGTGTTTTTGCCAATGCCCTTCTGTGCTGTGCTCATGTATTGATCCATGTGCCCGCTTATCTTAGCCGCAATGATGCCTGACATGAGCTTTCATGTTGTGGAGAGACAGGTTATTGGCCGATAGTTGGATGGGACTGTACCCTTTGAGGGATCCTTCAGGATCAGGATTGTACGCCCTTGGGTTAGCCATTCAGGGTGAGTCTCATCCCCGAGCAGCTGGTTCATTTGTGCTGCCAGACACTCGTGGAGTGCAGTGAGCTTCTTTAGCCAGTATGCATGGATCATTTCAGGGCCTGGTGCCGTCCAATTTTTCATGACTGAGACTCTTTTCCTGAATGTCTGCCACTGTGATGGATTGTATTGTGACTGGATTCTATTCAGGGAGGTTGCTGTAGTGTTCTCTTAGAGCCACCAGCCACTGTGTATCCGTATATATATCTATATATATCTATATCTATCTATATCTATCTATATATCTATATATCTATATATCTATATATATATATATATATATATATATATATATATATGTGTGTGTGTGTGTGTGTGTGTGTGTGTGTGTGTGTGTGTATAAGGAAAGCATTGGAAAGCATTGCTTTTTTGTCTGTCTGTTTTGTTGTATCGTATATAAAAATCGTATATAAAATAATAGTATATCTGTACACTTTTATTTGCATGTCCTGAAGATAAACTTTTTTCAGACTTTTATTGGATTGTCTGTATACATGAAAACATAATAGGTAGTGGGAGATAATGAGAATAGCTAGACCTGTTTATCTGATTATCTTAATGCAGATATTCAGTCCATTAAAGGTCATATATTATACAAAATGAATTCTTGTGAGCTTTAAGCCATGTTATAATGCTGTTACCTCATCAAATACAAATACAGCAAATACATCAACACTACTTTTGTATTATAATATGTCATGTGTTCTTGAAAATCAAACAAGACATTTACACATCTGTATTTAGTGTCTATATTCACAGCTGAGACCCCCTGAAATCCTTTGCTTAAAAAAAAAAAGAAAACAAGCTGAATTCACTGATCATGTGTGTTTGTGAATGAGAGCTGTGTAAAGAAAAAAAAAAAAAAATCAAAAAAGAGCCTGAGATCTGTGTGAACTGATGAAAAATGCTTCAAATGAACTGTGGCCCTGTACATGTCTGAATGAAATTATCAAAGTAAACGAACTTTCAAAGTGTGCTAAAACTATTGAAAAAAAATATATATATATATAATAATAACTTGCCAATGAAAGGAGCAGTAGTTTCTCTTGTCTGTCACTCCTGTTCCATTAGCTGGTCTCTCATTCAGGTGTGCCCTTCTCTTTTATGGGATCACTCAGCAGATTCTATCAACTTGATTTTTGTCATTCATTCTACCTCATCTATTGTATTGGTCTTTCAAAGTGTTGGGGAAACATTTTATGCCACATTTTTAAATTAAATAAATAAATAGGGTTAAAACCCAACATCTAAGAAACAACAGGAGCAGTGACCACCCTGATACCTCAAGTATGTGTTCATGTTTTGTCAAACAGTCATCTTTGAGGATTAAAACATTTTATTGTCACACAAGGTAAAACATTTGATATTCACTAGTGACTTAAAATGAATGAGCCATGCTGAAGAACTGAAAAAAGTAGCTGGTAAGGATTTTTTTGTGTTGATGTTATTTAAAACTAACTTTTTCTCTCTACAGAGCAAAGGGCAAATTCACATATTTGAGTCCTCATTTCTGAGGTCCATCAGAACCTCACTAAAGCACATTTAGAGTAATCCTATTTACTGACACCCCCTGCAGAACAACGCAATCTCTTGTACATAAACCAGCATAGACCCCTGTAGATTGGTCCTCTGACAGGCCTACAGCTCTGAGTGCAGCATACTATTAATCCTGCCCTGCCTATTCAGGTGCCAGCCTAAAGAGCCTTACTTATTATGATTGTGCAGTAATTGTAGCCATATTTCAACAAGTGACTGAACAAATGAACTAACATCTCACGTCACAAAAGGGTTTGCTCTCTCTGGAGGTGTCTGCAGTGCAGAAGCAGGCAGGAGCGAACAGAAGCACCATGCCATCAGAGTGTGTGTGTGTGCGTGTGTGTATGTGTGCATAATTGATTAGCATAGCATGTGGTGGAGCTAAACGACAGGATCACCCAAACGAGCATCGCGGTGCATCGTGGGTAATTGCCTGTGCTAGATAATGAGGCTGGATGTACATAAGTTCCAATGAGTGAAAATGTTCACATATAATGACTTAACTGCCTCACATAGGCCAAAAAGGGGGACTGTTTCAGCTTGTCATAATAAAGCCATAATCCTGGAATTTAGATCACATCTAATTTAAAATTACTGTACAACTTTCCACATAGTAACTAATTAGGAGTGGGAAATATATGGAAAAAATAGTTAATATATAGATAATTGTATTGGGGTAGTGCATAATTTGAATATTTTCTATATCATCTTTAATAATAATAATAAATATACCCGCAAGTGGCAATGATTGGCCCTCGCAACGACAAATAAAACATAACTGTTTCATATAAATTGTTTTGGGGGCACTATTGGCCCCATTTTTGTATTTTCTTATATCAGTCTGTTCAGGGTCGGGGTGTGCACCCATGATTCAAGATTGAGTGAAATCGGCAAAAATGTGTATACCATGTCTTTACTATGGCGACGCCTTAAAAAATATGGCATGGGTATCTTTTTGGGTCAGGATGGCAAAATGAAACTGCAAGATTTCAGACATTTAAAAAAAAAACTATTGTTTTTTCACCCCATATTAAATTTTATTTCAATCTGTACAAACAATAGAGCTAGCCAGGTCAGGTCCAGAGATGTGAAAACATCCATTATGGCCCTGAATGGTTATCCTAACAAGACCCCACAATCCACTCCCACTACATATTGAATAGGCCCACCTAACTAACAGAAACTGTAAACAAATAGGTGTGGTAGGCTCATTGTCGTTAGCTCCTCCCTTCAGGCAGATATAAGGCAGTGTCCACCAGCGTCTGACCAGAACTGAAGAAGCACCTTGGATGAGCTGCGAAACATATTCAACCAAATAAACTTTTGTCCAGTTGACAAATTGAATTTCTCCTTTTGTCAACAATGCAGCAAGAAATGCAAGAAACCATTACGTCGCCACAATAATCACCAACCACAAAAATAATACAGAAGTTCTCTTCCCAACCACTGACATTTTAAACCCTGATTTTAGCACGTTTTACTTGACACCCACTGACTCTCTCTGTGAGCAGTTTGCAGTCCACTTCATGTGAAGAATAAACACTATCAGATGTGATATTTTATCTTGTCAAAGCTTTGTTTTTAACACATCTGAGTTTTTGTCTGGACCAGAGGAAACACTGGACAGTTTTATCCTGGTTAATGCGGAGATGCTTGACAAAGTTTTCTTCTCTGTGAGGCCCACCACATGTCTTTTAGATCCACTTCCCACCACATTTTTTAAGTCATTTTATGGATTTTTTGGGTATGAGCTTTTAATCATGATGAATTGCTCTCTTCAAACAGGGGTCTGTCCCACTGCCTTCAAAGTGGCAGTGGTGAGGCCCCTGCTGAAAAAGAGCGATTTAGATTTGAACAATTTTAACAACTACCAATCAGTGTCTAACTTACCATTTTTAAGCAAAATTTTAGAAAAAACTTGTTTTATCCAATTATATTATTTTTTTAGATAATCACAACATTTTGGAAAAAATTCAATCTGGTTTTAGGGTGAACCACAGCACCGAGACTGCCTTGGCAAAGTTTTTAAATTATTTTTGAATAAATTGCGATTCACAAAAGGTGACAGTGTTGGTACTACTGGATCTGAGCGCTGCCTTTGACACAGTAGACCACACTATTTTTTTAACTCACCTAAAACACCTCGGCCTCTCCGGTGCTGTTCACAAATGGTTCATATCCTATCTATCTCACAGACAGAACATTTATGGTGAGTGTAGACACATGCTCCTCCAAGGTCCATAAAATCACATGTGGTGTGCTCCAGGGTTCCATTTTAGGCCCTGTGCTTTTTAACTTGTACATGCTCCCTCTTGGTGGTGTCATCAGGAAACACGGAATCAACTTGCATGCTGATGATATGCAGCTTTACATCTCCATGTCTCCTGTTGACACCAGGCCAATGGATGCTCTTTTTAACTTCATTCTAGATATCAAATCCTGGATGTCAGAAAACTTTCTCCAGCTTAACACATTTTCATGTGTAGTTTTATGTATGTGAATTTTATGTATGTTATGTATGTGCGAGTATGTGTGTCTTACTGTTTGGGTTGTTTGGTTCTGTGGGGTCAGGCAGCTATGGGGGCTGGTTGTGTGGGTGGAAGGAAATGTGGCATTGTTTTTAATCACTGTAAAGCACTTCATGTTACATTTTTTTTTTTTTTTTTTGTATGTAAAGCGCTTTATAAATAAAGTTTGACTGATTGATTGATTGATTGATTTTAACAGTCAATCAATCAATCAGTTAGTCTTTGTCATTGTTCACTGGGTGAAAAATGTGTGAGTTGGTTATGGGGAAAAAATGCCGGGCCCCACAACACATTTGATAATTCCCAAATAATAATAAAAAAAGTAATAATTTGAGCAAAAAACACCAGAGCAAGAAAATCTATGTCACTAGCGGATTATAAATATATACACGCCGCAACCGCCAAGCCGATGGCCAGGACTTACAGCAGGACTGGACCAGGACTGAATCAGGACTAAACCAGGACTAAACCAGGACTGGACCAGGGCTAAACCAGGACTGAACCAGGACTAAACCAGTGTCATTAGTGGAGTATAAATCTATACATGCTGCAGTCACCGAGCCGATCGCCTCCACTGATGGGTTTTATGTAATAAAAGATGTTTTTCTCCCGTTCGTCCACGGCGTCCAAGACACGCATCTGAACGCAGCACATTCTCAGCTTGCCCTGGCCATGGTCCTGAATCAGCAGAGAATTTATATTTCCTCCTAAAAAAGTAGTCTGCTACAAAGTAAAACAATCTGTTTATTTCAC
Organism: Taenioides sp. WSHXM2023; assembly: GCA_029959045.1. Taxonomy (NCBI): domain Eukaryota; kingdom Metazoa; phylum Chordata; class Actinopteri; order Gobiiformes; family Gobiidae; genus Taenioides; species Taenioides sp. WSHXM2023. The sequence continues at coordinate 522,367 of CM057086.1, forward strand.
AATCCCAACACATATCTTAATAAAGTAAACAGGAAACGCTGAACTCATAAGTCCAATTCAACTGTAATTAATGACAATGAAATTAGCCTACATTAAATTAAGCAAATGAAATTAAGTTTTTAATTAAACTGGTAGGCCTATAACATTTATCATTTAGGCTAATTTTAGTCACACAAAATGCATAAAACCCATCAGCGGAGGTGATACTACTAGGCCTATTCATACTCCGCTAAAAACATGCTAATGACACTGGTTTAGTCCTGGTTTAGACCTGGTTAAGTCCTGGTTAGCCCTGGTCCAGTCCTGGCAATTGCCTCTGCGGTTGTGGTGTGTATATATTTAAACTCTGCTAATGACACACCGTAGCTTTTCTTCTTCTGGTGTTTGTGGCTCCCTGCCCCAGTGTGGCTGTCTAAACGAACAAGAATTCCACCCACACTCCAAATTTACGAACGGTTTATCCTCAGCACGTTACAAGTCATTCATGCATCTCTACTCTGTATGGTCGGACTAACAGGTTGTCGGACAATTGGGCTGCCAGACCGATGGTCTCTTTTTGGACTAATGGAATGTCAGACTAATGGGATCTCTACTCGATGGTCCATTTTTGGGCTATTGGGCTGTCGGACTAATGGGCTGTTGGACCAATGGGCAGACCCCGTATACAAGTGCCCGAAGTCTTTTTCTCCCTGCCATGGTCTGTGCACCATCACTGCAAACACCAGTGCAGTTCTTCCACTTTAGCCCATTCTCAATCAGGAAGCAGTCCAGCATTTTGAATAGCTCTTCAGCTGTTGCTCTGTCTCTGACATATTTACAAAAAAGCAGATCCTCACACAGGGAGTTTGTCATGTCAAAACGTACATAAGCAATAAATAAACAGTCTTTGTTGCTGTCAGTTGCTTCATCGAATTATAAGGCAAAACATTTGTCTTTGAGTTCATCTACCAACTGTTCTTGAAGATCGTTAGCAATGTCATTTGTACGTTTGGTGGCACCGTCACTGGACAGAGAGATGGTATTCATTTTTGCAGCACTTGCGTCATCCAGCATGACAGAAGCCATATTTAATGCTGCAGGCAGTATCAGCTCCTCTGCTATGGTGTGGAGTTTTTTGTACTAATTTGGTATGCCACCTCATATGATGCTAACAGTGCTCGCTGGTTTACTGAAGTAGCTTTCACAAAGCGGGATGATTGTTGGTAATATTCAGCATGTTTTCGCTGAAAGAACTCAAGCGGCTTATCGGCATGACTGGGGAGTAATGTCTTTAAGTGATGCCTTAATTTATTTGGCTTGCTGTCTGCTGCCAACATTTTTAGACACAGTAAACACATTGGTCTTTCCTCGTTTTCCCACCATAGTTAAAGTGAAGCCAAGCACTACATACGCTTCGTCATATAGTCGTCTTAGCTTTCATTTGTTTCACTATCTCCGTCTTTCTCCACCTTTTGTTTCATCCTTGTTAAATATTTTTCCATGGTGTCTCTTGAGGGTTTGTTCACTGCACTTCATATTTCCTGATCTGTGCTGTGTGTGTATATGCTTGGGGCAAAAAACCCGACACTATACTGCCAACTACTGTAATGGATATGCAGTTACACTTCCAGTATGGCAAAAAAGCTTGTTTCCCAAGGTCACACACACCCCCCCAGCATCGCACCGCGCCCCCTTATTTTCCTGCTATAGCATTGAGCACCTTCCCATTCTTTCAGAATCTTGGTCTCCAGCCACTATGGGTTGCATTTGGGCGCGGTGTGAGCCTATGGTGGATTGGTGTTCATGACCTGTACCATGTTATTGGGCCGGTTAAGCCCAAAGGCATTCTTTTCTTTCACGCCTTAACAAGCTGTGATACTGTGTCAGCCTTTCACAACAAAGGCATAAAGACTGCCTGGCAAACCTGAGACCCAGAGGCCTTTCTTACCTTCAGCAAACTAAGTCAATACCCTCCTGTTCTGACTGATGGTGACTTGGAGATCCTTGAGAAGTTTGTGATCCTGCTGTATGATCGATCAAGCACAGTTGTTAGTTTAGTTGAGGCTAGACTTGATATGTTTGCCCGAAAGCAAAGGCCATATGAAGCCCTTCCTCCAACAAGAGCAGCTCTGCTTCAACACACTAAATATGCTGCATATCAAGCAGGCTGCATATGGGGTCAAGCAACCCAGTGTCAGCCAGAAGCAGAGAGTCTTGCTGACCAGATCCAACAGCTCTAAACAGAATATAAACCAAATCTAAATCAGATCTTAACTGGATCTAAACTAAGTCTACATCAGATCTAAACTAGGTCAAATGTAAATAAACCATGTCCAGGATTTTTATTTATTTATTTATTTATTTTTAGCAGAAAACAGTTTCATAGTATAAGGCATTAACCTTACTCCATGGAGATAAGCAGGTGACGTCACCAAGCTAATCAGATCACAGTAAAGCATAAGGTATTTTTGAGCAAGTAAAACTTCTGAAATTTAATACATGCTAGATAAATATGTTTTTTTAATTAAAACAAATACTAATAATCCATCTCAAAGACCACATCAGCTTTAGCTAAATCTCACCTCGACTTTCAAGGATATTCTAACCAACACAGAACTCCTGTTTAACAAGCACAGAGGAGGGAAGGGATCAGACAGAAACTGCACTGTAAATAATGACAAAAGTGGCTAGTGACACCTAATGGGCTGAAGTATGTATTACATTGCACATAGCATGTCTATGTACTAGTGTATACTGTATATATATGATATATGCAGTATAGTCCCGAATCAATAAAAAAAAATACAAAGATCTTGACGAGCAGAAAAAAAACAAAATGTGTCTGATATCATCACAAACAGTTTATCAAAATTTAGTAAATAGTACATTTTAAAAAATATATATAATTAAGAGTAAACAAATAAATAAATAAAACAGCAATAACATATTTGCTACTTCTAAAATGCTAAATGACCTGACCTGAATACTTTTCAAATCATTTATATAAAAAAAATAACTAAAAAGTATAGTCACCCGAAACTCCCCTACTAAAGAAATATTTCTACAACTGTGTGAGACATCATCCTCATCATCATCATCATCATCATCATCATCATCATCATCATCATCATCACATCATCATCATCACACTTTATAGCGGACTCATAGTTCAGAAGTAAGAAACACATAAGAAACTTTCTATAGTTCAAACTGGTACCGTGTGGCAATGAATTTCACATTAGTCAGGCTCATGATAATGTTCTCAAAGCCATTAAGGCAACAAATGACTCTGTGCATTAAACATTGCAAGGTTGCCAGAAAAGTTCTGATCCCTGCTGACATAAGCAGGTGACTTGCACTTTCCCATTTGAACCTTTTCAATAGAATACTAAAAGAGGGGGTATTGTATTTACAGGATACATAACGTAATCGTACTTTAGCCAACTGGCACCCATTAGCCATTGGGGAGGACCCACAGACCCCCTTGAAACTTAGAAATATACTTAATACAATACAATGCCATTGTGCTTTGGCACATGCTGATTCTGACAGCTGTGCATCAAGTTGTGACATGTGAACAGTTCAGCTTGAATGACAGCAAAGTGGTAGCAATGAGCCAAACTTTGAAGGTTAGATGCAGCTCTGATAAGGTAAGATACAATGACTCATCATCTACAGAAAGCTTATGTCTCTTGACAAATTGAATTTCTCCTTTTGCCACGTCTCTTGACTTAATTGCTCAAAGTGAAAAAGTAGCCAAATCTTTGACTCAAGTAAAATTATAGTACAGTACAGTTTGTGCTGGCCTGTACTCTTACTTGAGATGTAAGAGTACAGAATAATAACTACCAGAGCCTGAAGCCTTGTATGCCTCTACCAAAGACTTCAACGTATTGGTTCTATTCAGTTAAGTTCTATTCAGTAGAGCATGAGAATTTGTAACATTGCAGCCACATGCATAAAGAGGATAAAGAACACACTCACCCACATAGATGCAGTTGGTGGAGAGGAAGTGTCTGCAGGGCACATTGCCTGAGCTCCGGACAGATACTCCATCAGTGCAGGTGTCCTGAGAAAGCAGGGACGCGTCTGTGCAGGTATCCCAAGAGCGCAGGGACACTCCTTCTGTGCATTTGTCCTGAGAGTGCAGGGACCCGCCTGTGCAGGTGTACTGAGACTGTAGGGGCACATCTATGTAGGTGTCCTGAGAATGGAGGAACATGTTTGGAGAGACTGATGGGCTGTCTGTGCTACTGAGCTTTCCTTCTCCAAGTGTCCAAATGATGAAAATCACAATTTGTATGGATGCAATTTGTACCAGTTGTTTAGATCTTATAGTATCCTTTTTTGAGAAATCACCTCTTTGCGTTTTATGAGATGTTATCCTGAATAAATCCTGTTAACCCTATATCCTCTTATCTGAAAAGCACTGGATTCTTGTATTTGCTAGAGCTGCACATTTCAGTTTTCTTGCAAATATTAATCCTGGGATCCAACATTACTCTCACTTGTTCTCAAGATAATCCATTTTAAGCCACACAACACATGAGTTTAAATTTTTATCCTGTTTGGATCCAAAATGTCTTCACACATCCTCATGGAGCATCCAAGAACATTTCTATAGATAGAGGGAAAGAGAGAGAGACAAAAAGGCAGGGTTAAAGAGACTCATAAGACTTCACATGGTCTAGACATTAACAAGCACACTGCAAAAAAATAGTACACACACACACACGCGCGTGCGCACGCGCACACGCACACGCACACACACACACACACACACACACACAAACAGCCAGCCATGGCTCTTTTAAATTAATGGTCCAAAAAGATTCAGATCACACGAAGGAGCCATCACTATTTTTGCAGTCTTGGGTACAAACAAGGGGAAGTTGAGTGATGGTGATACTATTTCAGAGACAGGAGGTGTCTGTAGGTGCGATGTTCAATAGGTGTGATGTTCACAGTGGGGTGATTTTCTGGATCTGCACCAGGTCTGTGTTTGCTGGGATTTGGTTTGTGACCTTATCAAGATTTTTTTTTAATATGTTTAAATGCTAACAACTTGTATAGTGTGTGTTTTTCTAATTCTGATTTCCATATATTTTTATTTAAAGAACTTTTTGCATATGTTTAAATATTAGTGTACTATTTTTTCTTTAGCAACAACTTTTTTAAAAATCATATCAAACTAAAAAATATATATAGACAGATACATTTTCTTTTTGCAGTGCAGCAGTAGTTGAGATCCTTGTGGCATGGTCCAATTCTGACTATGTTAGATGCAGACACAGTTGTTACAGAACAGAGCGCATGACATGTTCTGACCTAGAGAGACATTTGTGCAACCAACAAAGACTTGTATTATATTGTATACAACGGGAGCAGCAGCCTACAGAAAGGGGAGGAGTTTCTACTCTTAAAACCAAAATGAGCTCCATAGCAGCCTGCTGACTTCTTTTGGGCAGAATAGGCCAAAGCTCAACATCAGCCTCCATTCACACCGTTACCATGGCAATGGTAACTTTAGCTAAGGGAAAACCATCTCATGCTGTCTACTGGTGTAATCCAAGCCTCCTCGATGAGAGATGTGCAAGCAGAAGGGAATTCCCACAGATGCCACAGGACATCAGGGCTTTTCAAATGTTTTTGTTTGCTGTTATTTCTTTACTGACATTCACGAGTCAGCTGGGGTTGTTTCAGGTGTGACAGAGTAAGGCAGATGCACATGACGACAGCTGCCAGGTGCAGTGAAGCTCTACGTGACTGGGCATGTCACTTGCACACTGCTCCATTTATGCTTCCACGCCCCAACCCTTTGTGCACACATGATCTCATCAGGCTGAAAGGACAAACTAAAGGAACTTTATGTAGCCTACTCTCTTACTTTATGTAGCCCTTTATGTAGCCTACACTTAATAAAACAATCAACTGTTACCAGTGTTTTAATTTGCAGAAAGAGGACACATACAAGTATATGGACAGATCAGGCCTCATGTGAGCTCAAGCTCAGAACCTCCAGAATTCACTGACTGAACTGCAGAGGCTGCACTAGCACTGATTCATGATGGCTATAGGTTATGCAGTTTAGGCTGTGATAATTCAGATCTGATCTTTTAGGTTTAAACCACATGGATATAGAACTGGCAACCCAAAAGAGAGCAAGTGCGACTCATTCACTCATGCTTAATCAAAGGACAATCACCTTGAGGAAAAAAAAAAAAAAAATCCAGATATTGGATATATACTTAAATGTGAGTAAAATAATTATATGCTCACACCCCAGATAAAGCGCGGAAGAAAATGGATAGATGGATGGATGCTAAAAAACCATAGGGCCCTAATTTGTATATCATCACATTCAGCACTCAAATGTACACGCACGTTTCACTGGAAAGAAAGATTTATTTATTTCTAAAAATGGTCATTTTTTTCCAAAAATTTTCATTTTGTTGAAAAATCACCATGACCACACTAAAATTTTGTCCAAATTTGAAGTTTTTTTTTTTTTTTTAAATCTGATGTTTGAGATTATGATGTGTAATTTTCTCATTCCTGGGTTTGATCCAATATGGTTGATTTCCTGTGAGGTTTTGGACGTGACCATAATAATTTTTTTTATGTTAAGCTTTATATGCCTATGCTGATTAGATTTTTTTTTTCCAGGACAGGCTCCCTTTGCAGTCATGTACACTTGCTCAGCTGGGAGAGTGTTGGTCCACTAATCCAAAAGTTGGCAGTTTGAATCCTGCTCTCTCCACTGATCCAAGGTTAGTGATGCAATTCCAGCTCCCAAAATTGAATGCTGTCAATGTGTCCATGAGCAAGACACTTAACCCTACTCACCCCTAGTGTCTGCATACACTGGTTTATGAATGTGTGTGTGAATGGGTGAGGGGTTCCTTGATGTAAAGCACCTTGAGTGACTTGAAGGTCGAAAAGTGCTATATGTATCTTGACATGGTGCTACTGAGGCATCTTTCAGTCTTTAAATTTTTATATCCTTGTGGTTAGCAGCAAGGCAAATATATATATATATATATATATATATATATATATATATATATATATATATATATATATATATATATATATATATATATATATAATGAACGCCCTTAGAGTCCGATTGATATTGTACAACTCCAAGCACTCAGTGATCCATGTGTGTGACATTGAGTCATAGGCTTTCTTGTAATCAATCCAGGCAGTGCACAGGTTGGTCTGACGGGTTCTGCAGTCACGGGCAACTGTTCGGTCAACCAGGAGTTTGTGTTTGGCTCCCCTTGTGTTTTTGCCTATACCCTTCTGTGCTGTGCTCATGTATTGATCCATGCCTACTTACCTTTGTCACCAGTTCTGTTCATTGTATTTACGGACAGAATTTCTAAGTGCAGTCAGGGGCCAGAGGGGATCCGGTTTGGGGAGCACAGGATCTCATCTCTGCTGTTTGCAGATGATGTTGTCCTGATGGCTTCATCGGACCTGGATCTCCAACGTGCACTGAGGCGGTTTGCAGCTGAGTGTGAAGCGGCTGATATGAGGATCAGCTCCTCCAAAGCCGAGGCCATGGTTCTTGACCAGAAAAAGGTGGCTTGCCCTCTCTGGGTGGGTGGCGAGTCCTTGTCTCAAGTGGAGGAGTTCAAGTATCTCAGGGTCTTGTTCACGAGTGAGGGGAAGATGGAGCGTGAGATTGACAGGTGGATTGGTGCAGCTTCAGCAATGATGTGGTCGCTGTACCAGACCGTTGTGGTGAAGAGGGAGCTGAGCCGAAAGGCAAAGATCTTGATTTACCGGTCAATCTACATTCCTACCCTCACCTATGGTCATGAGCTTTGGGTAATGACTGAAAGGACAAGATCACAGCTACAAGCGGAGTTTCCTCCACAGAGTGGCTGGGCGCTCCCTTAGAGATAGGGTGAGGAGCTCAGTCACACGGGCGGAGCTCAGAGTAGAGCCACTGCTCCTCCGCATCGAGAGGAGCTAGCTGAGGTTGCTCGGGCATCTGTTCTGGATGCCTCCTGGAGGCCTCCCTCAGGAGGTGTTCCGGGCAGAAAATGGATGGATGGATTTATTCTTCACTTATTTCCTCCAACCTCAGTCCTGCTTTTGCATCCTCCCTCCTCTTCCATCCTCCTTTTCTTCTTTTCTGCTCTTTGTTTCTTGAGACTATTGAAATTTGAAGCAACCAATTTTCACACACATACGTACTTTCTCTTTTACTCCTGTCTGCAGGCCGCTTTTAATTGGTCAGACAATGTACATTAGCAATGCTTTACACATGTCAGATGGTCGTAATTACGCTACAGGATAATGTAATGCACTGTTAACAGAAACACACAAGACTTACCAGAGAAGTTATCTTGTATTGACTGTGTATACCAACCATCAGCCATGGGCATTTTAGGTAGTGCCTGTAGGAAGGTCAGTCAGTGTGTTTCACTGAATGTCAATGAGCCATCTAGAGGTTGTTTGATGTTTTAAAAGCATTTTTATAGCTGTTTTATTTTAAAGAGGTTCTACATATTTGTGTTTTATTGTAGTAAACCGAAACCACATTGTGGTTGCACCATGTAACTTCTATTGGAAGATCCACCACCTGCTTCTCTCTATGGAGATGTTCCACATTGTGGTAATAGATTCCCATGGAGACAACAAGACAAGGCAGCAGATAATCTAAAGCTGTGTTTCCTGTCCAACTGAGCAACTACTCAACACAGAAAATGTTAAGTATAATAAATCAAAAACAGACATGCAATTACACATTATTTAATTAAGAATCAAATCACCTTAGCCAAATAAATCCGAACCAAAGCACTAACCAAAAGAAAATGGGCTCTTGTACTTAAGAAGTTGTTACAATTACAGCTACAGTTACAGTTGTTACTGTAAATAACATAATATACTGAAGTCACTTTACTGAGATTTATTCTGTTCATATGCTGCACTGTTACTTTTATTGTACATAATAGTTTTTCTGGTATTTTATATTTTTGCTCCACCGGAACAGTGTGTTACGTTAGAGTCTATTTTTAAGTCTATTTTTAAATTATTTTTAAGCCATTATCTATTATCTTGTTTTATTGCATGTTACTGTTTTCCTGCTGTTCTTGAACTGTGCGTTGCAACACTGGAACTTCCCCACTGTGGGACTAATAAAGGCATATCTTATCATATCTTACAAAAATGTTTGGCATTCACACAATTTGTTCTTAACTGAAACTGTTCTTCTGGGAGAACACATCATCAGAAATTTAGCTGTTATTCAAATTCCTGCATTTTTCAGAAAAAATACAAAATAATCCATCCATCCATCCATTTTCTTCCGCTTATCCGGGACCGGGTCGCGGGGGCAACAGTCTAAGCAGGGACTCCCAGACTTCCTTCACCCCGGACACTTCCTCCAACTCCTCCGGGGGGACCCCAAGGCGTTCCCAGGCCAGCCGGGTGACATAGTCCCTCCAGCGTGTCCTGGGTCTTCCCCGGGGCCTCCTCCCGGTGGGACATGCCTGAAACACCTCCCGAGGGAGGCGTCCAGGAGGCATCCGGAACAGATGCCCGAGCCACCTCAGCTGGCTCCTCTCGACGTGGAGGAGCAGCGGCTCTACTCCGAGGCCCTCCCGAGTGACTGAGCTCCTCACCCTATCTCTAAGGGTGCGCCCAGCCACTCTACGGAGGAAACTCATTTCGGCCGCTTGTATCCGCGATCTTGTCCTTTCGGTCATTACCCAAAGCTCATGACCATAGGTGAGGGTAGGAACGTAGATTGACCGGTAAATTGAGAGCTTTGCTTTTTGGCTCAGCTCCCTCTTCACCACAACGGTCCGGTACAGCGACCGCATCACTGCCGACGCTGCACCAATCCGCCTGTCAATCTCACGCTCCATCCTCCCCTCACTCGTGAACAAGACCCCGAGATACTTGAACTCCTCCACTTGAGGCAAAGACTCCCCACCCACCCGGAGAGGGCAAGCCACCTTTTTCCGGTCGAGAACCATGGCCTCGGACTTGGAGGAGCTGATCTTCATCCCAGCCGCTTCACACTCGGCTGCGAACCGCCCCAGTGCACACTGGAGGTCCCGGTTCGATGAAGCCATCAGGACAACATCATCTGCAAACAGCAGAGATGAGATCCTGTGGTTCCCAAACCGGATCCCCTCCGGCCCCTGACTGCGCCTAGAAATTCTGTCCATGAATACAATGAACAGAACCGGTGACAAAGGGCAGCTCTGGCGGAGTCCAACATGCACCGGGAACATGTCCGACTTACTACCGGCAATGCGAACACAGCTCCTGCTCCGGTCATACAGGGACCGAACAGCCCTTAACAAAGAGCCCCGGACCCCATACTCCCAGAGCACTCCCCACAGGACCCCACGAGGGACACGGTCAAATGCCTTCTCCAGATCCACAAAACACATGTGGACTGGTTGGGCAAACTCCCATGAACCCTCGAGCACCCGATGGAGAGTATAGAGCTGGTCCAGTGTTCCGCGACCGGGACGAAAACCACACTGCTCCTCCTGGATCCGAGGTTCGACCATCGGCCGGATTCTCCTCTCCAGTACCCTGGAATAGACCTTACCGGGGAGGCTGAGGAGTGTGATTCCCCTGTAGTTGGAACACACCCTCCGGTCCCCCTTCTTAAACAGAGGGACCACCACCCCGGTCTGCCAGTCCAGAGGCACTGCCCCCGACCGCCACGCGATATTGCAGAGACGTGTCAACCAAGACAGCCCCACAACATCCAGAGACTTAAGATACTCGGGACGGATCTCATCCACCCCCGGAGCCTTGCCACCAAGGAGCTTGCCAACCACCTCAGTGACTTCAGCCAGGGTGATGGACGAATCCGCCTCCGAGTCCCCAGCCCCTGCTTCTTCCTCAGAAGGCGTGACAGTGGGGTTGAGGAGATCCTCAAAGTATTCCTTCCACCGTCCGACAACGTCCCCAGTCGAGGTCAACAGCTCCCCACCCGCACTGTAAACAGTGTTGGTGAAGCACTGCTTCCCCCTCCTGAGGCGCCGGACAGTTTGCCAGAATTTCCTTGAGGCCGTCCGATAGTCCTCCTCCATGGCCTCTCCGAACTCCTCCCAACCCCGAGTTTTTGCCTCCGCGACCGCCCGGGCTGCAGCACGCTTGGCCTGCCGGTACCTGTCAGCTGCCTCGGGAGTCCCATGAGCCAACAAGGCCCAATAAGACTCCTTCTTCAGCCTGACAGCATCCCTTACTTCCGATGACCACCACCGGGTTCGGGGATTGCCGCCGCGACAGGCACCACAGACCTACGACCACAGCTACGAGCAGCCGCATCGACAATAGAGGCCGAGAACAAAGCCCACTCGGACTCCATGTCCCCAGCCTCCCCCGGAATCTGGGAGAAGCTCTCCCGGAGGTGTGAGTTGAAGGTCCCCCTGACAGAAGGCTCTGCCAGACGTTCCCAACAGACCCTCACAATACGCTTGGGCCTGCCAGGTCTTTCCGGCTTCCTCCCCCGCCAGCGGACCCAACTCACAACCAGGTGGTGATCAGTTGACAGCTCTGCCCCTCTCTTCACCCGAGTGTCCAAGACACGCGGCCGGAGGTCAGATGACACGACAACAAAGTCGATCATCGACCTCCGGCCTAGGGTGTCCTGGTGCCACGTGCACTGATGGACACCCTTGTGCTCGAACATGGTGTTCGTTATGGACAAACTGTGGCTAGCACAGAAGTCCAATAACAGAACACCGCTCGGGTTCAGATCAGGGAGGCCGTTCCTCCCAATCACCCCTCTCCAAGTGTCACTGTCGTTGCCCACGTGGGCGTTGAAGTCCCCCAGTAGAACAACGGAGTCCCCGGTCGGTGCACTGTCCAGTACCCCTCCCAGAGACTCCAAGAAGGCCAGGTACTCTGCACTGCTGTTCGGCCCGTAGACCGACACAACAGTGAGAGACCTGTACCCGACCCGAAGGCGCAGGTACGCGACCCTCTCGTTCACCGGGATGAACTCCAACACACAGCGGCTGAGCTGTGGGGCAATGAGCAGGCCCACACCAGCCCGCCGCCGCTCCCCGCGTGCAACGCCAGAAAAATAGAGAGTCCAGCCCCCCTCAAGGAGTTGGGTTCCAGAGCCCAAGCTGTGCGTGGAGGCGAGGCCGACTATATCTAGTCGGTAACGCTCAACCTCCCGAACGAGCTCGGGCTCCTTCCCCCCCAGCGAGGTGACATTCCACGTCCCCAGAGCTAGTCTCCATGTCCGGAGATCTGGTCGCCGAGGCCCCCGCCTTCGACTGCCGCCCAGATCACTTTGCACCGGCCCCCTATGGATCCTCCCGCGGGTGGTGGGTCCACGGGAGGACGACCCCATGTCGCTCCTTTGGGCTGTGCCCGGCCGGGCCCCGTGGGGGAAGGCCCGGCCACCAGACGCTCGCCGTCGAGCTCCCACCCCAGGCCTGGCTCCAGGGTGGGGCCCCGGTAACGCCAATCCGGGCGACGTAGCTGATCTTGTTGTAATGCTCATCATAAGGGGCTTCTGAACCGCTCTTAGTCTGGCCCGTCCCCCAGGACCTGTTTGCCTTGGGTGACCCTACCAGGGGCATGAAGCCCCCGACAACATAGCTCCCGGGATCATTCGGGCACTCAAACCCCTCCACCACGTTAAGGTGGCGGTTCAAGGAGGGGATACAAAATAATATATATATATATCATATATATTATCACATATCAATACAAAATAATGATATGTGATAATATATATTGTGAGTGGAGGTTTGTACACAGGCTGATGTTCTGTAGTAACATCACTGTCCCAGCCCCAGTGAACTCCATATGGGCCACTGTTTTACATCCATGTGCCTCCACTTAGCACTACCATACCCATAAATGCTTGGACTTGTGCTGTTGAAATGTCTGTTTCACCCCCTGCTGGAGGGTCAAGGAACTGCATTAAGCAATGTCTGCATTGGATTGGCGAATTGGTATACAGTCCAAAAGTGTTTTCATAGTCCATTGAAGCGATCCAAATTAGACCCTTGGAGGTACTCCCTTCCAAAGCAGTCTGGCCCTTTTCGACTTCCACAATGCTTTTACTAAAGAGGAGCTAGGCACCACAGCAAGCAAACTGGCTAAGAAAGAATACAGATGGCAAAAAACACATCAAAATAAGTTCTCACCAGCAGCTGACTTGATCTCATTAGTTCAAATGCATAATGCACTGGCCAAACCCAATGCATTACATAAAGAGATATAGAGAAGGAATGTGGTGTAGAGGTGCAGAGTGAAATAAATGTAGAAAAAGCTATGAATAAACCGGAAGTAGTGTTATGTCTACTCTAGTAAAAAAGTAGAGCTGTGAGATGTAGCTAAACATTTGTGATTTGCAGAGATTGGCCTTGTGATGAAAAAAAGTATACATGAAAAGTATTCATCTTAGACTTAGACTTAGACTTAGACAAACTTTATTGATCCACATGGGAAATTATTTGGATATTATTATTTGGATCTACATTTAAGATTTTATTTATTAAGAAAACATTTTTAATATTTCTCTTCTACTGGACCTGGAGTCATGCCCTGAGTATAGATTAGAAAAAAGAAAATGAAAAAAGTGTTTTTGGACATTTTTAATAGTTGCTGAAGCTGGTCAATCACATAAATGAAATTTTAGAGGATGGTTCTTAGTAAATAAATATATTTTTATGCAAACAATAATAAGTGACATGGTGCTAGTAGCTGAATGTTGAATTAAGTGCAGCAAGAAATTTGTCATCTGATGAATCTGGCACAGAAGTGTTTTAGTATCTTCTTAAAGTGAAAGTAACAAACATGTTCTAAGAAAATATTCAAGCATCAAAGACGTTTTATCTGTGTGAAGACATAGTGTGTCTTCAGGCTTGTTTCCATGAAGATGCTATTGTTACCTCCGCCAAGGAGGTGATGTTTTCGCCTGAGTCTGTCTGTTTGTTTGTTTGTTTGTTAGTTAGCAAGATAACTCAAAAAGTTATGGACGGATCTTGATGAAATTTTCAGGAAATGTTCCTAATGGTAAATCCAACAGATGATTAAATTTTCGTGATGATCCAGAAGAAATCCTGGATTCTGGATCACTTTGAAAACTGAGCTGCTTGGCGGAGGTCTGCGCTCTCTGAGTGCTTTTCTAGTTTTAGGTAGGGAATATTCATTTTCGCTCTTTCTAGATTATTTTATTGTTGTCCATCTATCGGGAAAATATACTAATAGAAGATATGACATATTACCTTAACATACTTGGACGGTAACTTCTGACGTCGTACAACAAAACATTTAAGTTATTAAGTTAAGGTTAAGGTATTTTTGGGCAATAAAAACATTTGTAATTGAGTAAATGAGATATGTAAGTCAAAAGTCATACTGCTGAACATTTTAGACAAAGCAAAGAATTATTAGAAGTTATATAGTGCACCTTTAATATATTCTCTTAGCATTATAAATATCCACAAATATTGAACCTGATCAATATTTAACAACTCTGTTCCATACTCATCAATGAAACGCTAGGAATATGTTGCAAAACCAAGCAGGATTGCTTATCTCGCCACTAAGCTATTACTCTCAGTGTAAAAGTAACAGTATCAGCAAAGTCAAAATGAAGTAGAAGCAGTAGCACAAGTTGTTATAGTAATAATCACAGTTCATGTTTTTGTTGTTGTAGAGGTTGTTTTGAGAAGGCATTGTTAGCCTTACCTGTGCAGATTTCTGGCACTCCCCCTGTTTGGGAATGTGCCGAACACTTCCTCTTGCACCTTTCGCTGTGTGCAAGCAGAGAGGGAGGGCGTAAAGAGACAGAAAAGGAGGGGGCCAAAGGAGGGCGGGAGAAAGGGAAAGGAAAGGACAGCAAAGAAAAAAAGGGAGGAGAGGAAGAAGGCGGAGACAACTTTTCCTTTACACACACCAAAGTCCAGAATCCTAGTCTGGGACGGGGGGAGGGAATGGGACAGCCGCAGGATGACAGACTCTTTGACGGGGACAGGCTCAGGGACAGACTGTGGAACAGGAACAGACAGGTACACCTCTCTAAGAGGGGCTAAACGAGACAGGGACAGACTCTAGGGCAGGGTGGAAAGGGGACAGGTTCTGGGACATGTTTGACATGATATGCAAATCAAAACAGGCATTATGTCTTGGGAGAAGACAGTTAACCTCTTGTGTTTGTGTACACTGGTGTTTGGGTATGTGATTGAGCTTGAAAAAAGCTACAAAAAAGCTTTAATGAAAGAAGACGTAACTATACACTGCAGAATTCAATTGAAACAAGTAAAAGGCTCTTAAATAAAGAAAACATAGCAGTATGTTTGTTTTCTCATGTCTTTATTACTTCACAAAGAGGACATACGTAGGAGATGCAGAGACAGAAGGGGAATTTCAACTGAACTCACTGCATTGGGCTGGAACAATAAAAGACAAGAGAGAACAAGTTTGTCTAGTGCTGCAAAACAAAGGCTGGCCTGACCCACTTCATGTGGAAAACTGTGCTTTGACTCAGGACTGATGAGGGAGAATAGTAGGTCATTGCCCCAGGAGGGAATAAATATTAACCTTACAATACAATACAATTTGCCATATAACTTCAGAACCATGAAAGTGAAAACTGTGTAATTAGTAACTACAAGAGATATCAGAACTATTTCTGCTGTGTAAGTACCTGTACAATATACATTTGAATTGGTTCTATCAGGTTCTATGTCAAAGTTACAAGGGTTTTCATGTTTTTATGGCTGAATTCACCTTTTCAGCCACTAAAAAGCTTGTTCCAAGTTCACAAACCTAGCACAGAAGTGAACAAGACAGTGTTTCAACACATTGTGGGTGCTTCTCGTGTAAAAATAAGTTAAATCCAGGCCCAAGTGGAGCTTGGGGGGCTAGAGTGGTGTTGCCATCACTTTTGACAGAATTCAATGCAATTTGCCATAGGGACACCAAAACCTAAAAAGAGACATTGTGGAAAAAAAAAAACTACAATAGATATCCTGTCCATTTTCACTATGCAAGTATCTTATGAATAGGAATTTTTTTAAACGGACAAAATAGTGGAAAAAGAACACCATTTTGTAGAGCGGGTCACCAAAATGACGAGGCTCACTGCAGCAGTTAGATTGTGGAGAGACAATATTCCAGTGTAAAACAATGGGAGCCAGGGTCAGATGGAGTGAAAGAGCCCACATGCGAACTTCCTATTTGGAACACAGCGACTAGCGCATTAGCTATGTCTATTTATATATACAGTGTATGGTTGCCACACATTCTGAGGGCTTTTCAAGTAAAAATGATCAGATTCCATCCCCAAGCTCACTGATAACTGCAGTGGTGTTAGAATGGCACTTATATCAGTTAGGGTTAGGGAATAATTAAATGTATAAATTAATTCCCCCAAACAAACAAATGCAATCACTGGCCGAGTCTGAATGTACAAGACGAGATTTCTGAGATTTGTGTCACTGTGTATGTAATAGTATTTCTAAAATATAATTTATATGGAGCAATGTATAGTAAGTTTATTTCTAGTAAATAATTCAGTTTGGGTGCATAACTGTATACTATGAAAATATGGAAACCTAGCCTTTTCCAAACATTTGAAGATTTTGACCAGTGGTATTATCACATTGTGTTACTACTTAAGCCTAATGCACTCTCTTTCTTCCCCTTAACAGACTACACTGAAAACATTTGGGTACCCCCCACCAAAAGAGTCTGAAGCAGGAAACCCTTAAACACTGGATGCTGGGTGTCAGGTCATGGGCACCAAAGGAGGCAGGTGTTTGCTAAGAGGTTATTGGCAAAAGGAGAAATTCAATTTGTCAACTGGACAAAAGTTTATTTGTCGAATACGTTTCACAGCTCATCCAAGCTGCTTCTTCAGTTCTGGTCAGAAGCTGGTGGACACTGCTTTATATCAATCTGAAGGGAGGAGCTAACTACAATGAAATTACTCTGAGACTACCACACCTATTTGTTTACAGTTTCTGTTAGTTAGCTAGGCCTAATGATGATAGCATAACCATTCAGGGCCATAATGGGTGTTTTCACACCTCTGGACCTAACCTGGCTAGCCCTATTGTTTTCTTTGTTTGTTTTGATTTAGGTTTGAGGATAGAGTTATAAATGGGAGACAAATGATGTCTGAGACCTCCATTTCTGTTCAAGGAAGGATTCTCTTTCTTGACAAAAATAGCCTCTTTAACTCCCCTCTCAAACCAGTTCTTTTCTCTGGCCAAGATCTGTATTTCACTGTCCTCAAAGGAGTGGCCCATGGCTTTTAGGTGGAGATGTACGGCAGATTGAGGTCCACTCTGGCTCTCCCGTCTGTGTTGGTACATCCTCTTGTGAAGTGGCTGTTTTGTTTCTCCAATGTAGCACTCACTGTAGTCTCCACTACACTGACTGGAGTAAACCACATTGCTTTGTTTGTGGCTCTGTGTTTTGTCCTTTGGGTGGACCAGTTTCTGTCTGAAAGTGTTTGTGGGTTTGAAATAGACTGGGATTTCATGTTGTCTGAAGATCCTCTGTAGTTTTTCAGAAACACCAGCCAGGTAAGGAATAGTTACACCCTTTCTCCTGGGTTCTGGTTCTCTGTTGTCTTGTTTCTTGGCTCTCTTAGTTTTATTGAAAGCCCATTTAGAATATCCACAAACAGAGAAGGCTTTCTGCACATGTTGTTCTTCTTTCTCCTTTCCCTCTGTGCTTGTAGGAACCACTTAGGCCCTGTGACGTAGGTATTGGTCAGTCTGTGTGTGTGCGATCGTCTCCTATCGTTACTGCACTACAGAAGATTTTCAGACAACATGAATACAGCCTCTGGCTGTATGCCGGCATTAGCATAACAGTGATGTGGTCAGAGAATCCAATGTGGGGGAGGGGGGTAGCTTTATATGCTCCTTTGTGAGAAGTGTAAACCAGGTCCAGGAGTTATCTCTCCTTGTTGGAAAGTGCACATGCTGGTGAAATTTGCTTAAGATGGCACTGGGATGCCAGCTGCGTGTAACAGAAGCTCTGAACCCCTTTTTCTTTCTTTTCGTCTATTTACTTGTACATAGACACTTTTTTCGTCTTTTCTTTAGAGTGGGTGAAACATCGTGCAGTTTCGCACATGGGAAACCTACTCTGACTACAGTTTTATAGCTCACTGTAGTCTTTTTCGCACTTTTTGGATCCGCGTCTGGGACTCCATTCAGCCACGGCTCGGAGTGCATCAAGTACGAACGTGATGCGCTCCTCGGTCTACGCGGCCCCGCTTTGCTCCACGCCGGGAAACCCGAGGTCCCAGTGGAAATACAGAGGAAAAGAAGAGGGTGCAGAGGTGGACGGAAAAAAACGGAGACCGTATCTGCCTTCGGTGGTTATGGGAAACGTCCGCTCCATCTCCAACAAGACCGAGGAGCTCACCGCACTGACCCGGCATCAGCGGGAGTACCGGGACTGCAGCGTGATGTGTTTTACGGAGACGTGGCTGAATGAACACATATCGGACTCTGTGATTAACCAGGACGGATTTACACTGAAGCGGGCGGACAAAACTGCCGCTAGGAGCGGTAAGAAGAAGGGAGGCGGGCTGGCGGTGTTTGTGAATGAGCGGTGGTGCCACCCGGCTAACGTGTACGTCAAACAACAGCTGTGTACCCCGGACATTGAGTTGCTCGCAGTGGGCATGCAGCCGTATTACCTGCCGAGGGAATTCTCACACGTGATCACGTATTGTGTGTATATCCCCCCTTCCGCCGATGCGACGGCGGCCTGTGAACAACTCCACAACAGCGTAGCGCTGATGCAGACCCGGCATCCCAGAGCCCTGGTTTTAATCAGCGGGGACTTCAACCACGTCTCTCTGTCCGCCATTCTCCCCACTTACACACAGTACGTCACGTGCCCCACGAGAGACAATAGGACTCTGGACCTCCTGTATGCGAACATCAAAGACGCTTACACCTCCGTCCCCCTCCCCCCGCTTGGACGCTCAGACCACAACCTCGTCAAACTGCTCCCGCAATACACACCAAAGGTGCGAAGAGGACCTGCGCGGAAGCTGTCTGTGAAGCTGTGGACTGAAGAGGCCAATGAGAGTTTGAGGGACTGTTTCCAGACCACAGACTGGAACATGTTCAGCAGCTCTTATGGAGATGACATCAATGGCCTGACCCACTGCATCACGGACTACATCAACTTCTGCGTGGAGAGCACTGTGCCAACCCGGAGGGTGCGGTGCTTCTCCAACAACCACCCCTGGGTCACCCCTGAGCTCAAAGACCTCCTGAACCAGAAGAAGAGGGCTTTCAACTCAGGGGACAGAGAGGAGCAGAAGAGGGTCCAGCGGGAGCTTCAGTGGAGGATTCGTCGGGCCAAGAAGGATTACGGGAAGAAAATGGAGGAGCAGCTGGCCCAGAACAACGTGCGGGATGTGTGGAGAGGTCTGAAGAACATCTCAGGATTTGGTCAGAACACCAGAGGGACATCTGATGGAGATCAGCGCTGGGCGGATGAACTAAACGTTTATTTCAACCGTTTTGATTGTCCCCCCATCCCCTCTGCCTCTTTCTCGGATCCCCCCTCTCCACACACCCCCAGGCCACTGGACACCCCCCCCCCCCTTCCCGGACCGACTGCACCCACCCCCCGCCCCCTACCACCCACGTCTCCAGCTCACTTCACACCGACTGTTCCCAGCACCAGCCCCCCTCTGCCCCCCACCCCCGGCAGTCCACCCCAGTCCCCCCCTTACTCCTCCCTCTACATCACACCGGATCAGGTGAGGAGAGAGCTGAGGCGGCTGAAACAGAGAAAATCTGCAGGACCAGATGGCATCTGCCTCAGGCTGCTGAGGACCTGCGCGGACCAGCTCTGTGAGGTTCTCTGCTACATCTACAACCTGAGCCTCAGCCTGGAGAAGGTCCCTGTCCTGTGGAAGACCTCCTGTGTGGTACCAGTTCCAAAAACAACACATGCCAGGGAACCGGCCCACTTCAGACCAGTCGCCTTGACCTCTCACCTCATGAAGACCATGGAGAGGCTGATCCTCAGCTACCTCCGCTCCGTGGTGAGCTCCACTCTGGACCCGCTGCAGTTTGCCTACAAGCCCAACATCGGAGTAGAGGACGCCGTCATCTACCTGCTGCAGCGGGCGCTCACCCACCTGGAGACTGCCGGGAGCGCTGTGAGAGTCATGTTCTTTGACTTCTCCAGCGCCTTCAACACCATCGGGGGAAGCTGGAGGACGCCGGAGTGAACGGACATCTCGCCGCCTGGACCATCGACTACCTCACTGACCGGCTGCAGTATGTGAGGCTGCACGGCTGTGAGTCAGAGGTGGTTGTCTGCAGCACTGGGGCCCCACAGGGAACTGTCCTTTCACCCTTCCTCTTCTCTATCTACACCTCGGACTTCACCTACAACACGGACACCTGCCATCTCCAGAAGTTCTCTGACGACTCGGCCCTTGTGGGCTGTGTGTCTGAGGGGAATGAGCTGGAGTACCGATCAGTCATCAGGGACTTTGTGGACTGGTGTGAGCACAACCACTTGTGCCTTAACACCAGTAAGACCAAGGAGATGGTGATCGACTTCGGGAGAAGGACACTACTTCCCTCACCGGTGAACATCCAGGGACAGGACATAGAGACAGTGGACAGTTTTAAGTACCTGGGTGTTCACCTCAACAATAAACTGAACTGGTCCCACAACACTGACGCCCTGTACAAGAAGAGCCAAAGTCGCCTCCACCTTCTGAGGAGACTGAGTTCTTTTGGAGTGTGATGGCCCCTGCTCAAGACTTTTTATGACTCTGTGGTGGCCTCTGCTCTCCTCTACGCTGTTGTCTGCTGGGCTCCGAGCAGCACAGAGCGGGACAGGAAAAGACTGAACAAACTAGTCAGGAGGGCCAGCTCTGTCCTGGGCTGTCCTCTGGAGTCTGTGGAGGAGGTGGGTGAGAGGAGGGTGCTGGCCAAACTCGCATCCATCATGGCCGACACCTCTCACCCTCTGCACTGGACTGTAGAGGAACTGAGCAGCACCTTCAGCGGCCGACTGAGGCACCCTCAGTGCAAGAAGGAACGCTACCGCAGGTCCTTCATCCCCACTGCTGTCAGACTGTACAACTCCACTGTATAACACATGCAATAACCTGTGCATTAACCTGTGCAATAGCCCGTGCAATAACCTGTAACCATGTCACCTCATCAGTAACCGCCTCCACTGTCCTCAGATTATATATTTATATATTTGTATATTTGTATTCTTTTACATATATATTATATAATAGATATGTTTTATTTATATATTTACATTTCTTTCACTCCCTGTACATAAGAGCTACCTGATGTTGTAAATATGTTAATATTTATTGTGATTTTATTTTTTATTTACTTATTGTTCTGAGTGTTTGCACAATTTTTCACAACTTTTTGCACTATACTGTCCCCTGACTGTGAGCTTCTGTCACGAGTGAATTTCTCCTCTGTGAGATCAATAAAGTCTTATCTTATCTTATCTTATCTTATCTTATCTTATCTTATCTTATTTCAGTAGGACAGCCTTGAGATCAGTATGGTTAAAATCTCCAGTGTGGATGGTGAAGCCATCTGGGTGTGCTGTCTGTTCACTGATGGCCTGGTACAGTTCATTCCTGTCACTGTTGTTATTGGTGGGAAGGATGTAAACTGAGACTAGCAAAATCGTGGTAAACTCCCTCGGCAGGTAGCAACCAGTGGTGAACAGTGTGTAACCAGGTGGTTAGTGGAGTTTCCGACCCAGTGCTAGGTCTGTGAACGCACCGCCCGGGAGAAGCTGCCATCTCCCCGCCCTTCCGATGATTAGTAGATTTACTAAAGGTGCGCACGCCAGGTTGTTGGCAGTCGGGGCTGTTGCGGACACAAGTGGCGAGTGTGTGGTGGTTGGAGCTGACATTTGGTCACTGCTGCTCCTGGATTGCGCCCTGAGCCCTAGTTGAGGCCTGGTTGTGACAGTAAAAGTTTTGCCCCTGCTGTTTAATTGTGCTCCTGTCCTTTGTTATTATGCTCTCATTTGAAGGGTTTTAATGGTGCTTCTTTAAGTGTCGGTTATGGTATAGTGACTAGTGTGTTTTATTGTGCCTGTAGTGATCCGGAACATTGTGCAATATTAAACAGATACGAACTTAAAATATTGTGTAGTAGCAAAACGTAATAGTGATATAAACTAACTACATACTCGTGGGTAGCACTTTATACCAACTTAGCACTTAAAATTAGCACCTTCAGCATTGATCCTCGCCCCTCAGCACACAGCACTTTAGCTCAGTAGAGTGGGGTTTGGTTTTGGGTTCTATTTTAAAGAAACTGTGAATAAAAGAATAATCGTTTTAAATATTATTGTGAATAAAAGTTGTAAAGTTGCCACTACTTAAGATAAGATAAGATATGCCTTTATTAGTCCCACAGTGGGGAAATTCCAGAGTTGCAACGCACAGTTCAAGAACAGCAGGAAAATGGAACATGCAATAAAACAAGATAATAGATAATGGCTAAAAAAATAATAATTTAGAAATAGACTTAAAGATAGACTAGAGCAAAAATATAAAATACAAAATATAAAATACCAAAAAGAACTATTATGTACAATAAAAGTAACAGTGCAGCATATGAACAGAGTAAATCTCAGTAAAGTGACTTCAGTATATTATGTTATTTACAGTAATGACTATGTTTATGTACAGACAGGATAAATATCAGTAAAGTGACATGAGTGAATTGTACCAGAGGTCTTCATTATTGCACATAGATAGAGTTGAATGACACATGTTCAGTGTTAACAGTGTGTTTGGTTATTTGTATTTTATGCCAGATCGTGCCTTGGGTGGTTTTAAAAGGGGAGCCTTGGCCTTCCCTCGGTTACAAGTGTTTACATACCACCACAGCGTCCTGGCACCAAGCATCATGGATGTAACCACAGACCCCACAGCCGCAAGCCTTTCCTACATTTATATGGGCTCTGTCTACTCGGTAGCATGCTTGCTGCTCCAGTTGTACAGCAGAGTCAGGAATGTTATCATTCAACCATGTCTCGGTGAAAACAAACACACAGCAATTATCCACTGTCCGGTTTACTTATCTCAGAAGTCAAATGTGATCCATCTTGTTATCTTGTATCTTGTATCTTGTGATCTTACATTAGCAAGAGATAGAAGGTATGGCTGGACGAGTTGGATTAGCTGTTAGCCTAGCCCGGATATCTCAAAGCTTGCTTCTCTTCCTTGTCCTCGCGCACCACTTCCGATGCCTCCTTCCTGGAGGAGGGGTGGCAGTAGCAGCAGGCCGATGAAGTTCGGCTCATCCAGCTTCTTTGTTTTAATGTCCAAAACATCACAGATTTTGCTTTTCCCCCCAAAAAAAACTTAAAATATTAGTTCTATCAAATTCTATGCCAAAGTTATAAGCGTTTTCATTTTTTATTGCTCCAAATGCAGTACAGCTGTGCAGCACATTTAGACCAACTATGCAATCCTGCCTTAGAAGTGAAAGAATGTGCAAACTACACTATATGGGAGCTTCTCCTGTCAAAATGACATGATTTAGGCATGAGCTTGCTTTAGAGCACAGCGCTGTGGCCAAGACAGCTCCAGGACTTTGAATGCGTTTCAATTGTGCCTAAACTCAGGCACAATGCAATGCAAGTGGAATTGTGGGAAAACTAGAAGAGATATCAATACCATTTTTGCCAAGAAAGTAAGGCTTGTGGACCTGTACAAAATGCATTTGGAATCTTGGTTCTATCTGGTTCTATGCCAAAGTTTTCATTTTTACCTCCGCCAAGGAGGTTATGTTTTCGCCTGAGTCTGTCTGTTTGTTTGTTTGTTTGTTAGTTTGTTAGTTAGCAAGATAACTCAAAAAGTTATGGACGGATCTTGATGAAATTTTCAGGAAATGTTCCTAATGGAAAATCCAACAGATGATTAAATTTTGGTGATGATCCAGAAGAAATCCTGGATTCTGGATCACTTTGAAAACTGAGCTGCTTGGCGGAGGTCTGCGCTCTCTGAGTGCTTTTCTAGTTTATTGATGCAAACGCGTTTTCAATGCCTGTACACAACATTTAGAGCAACTATGCAATCCTGCCTTAGAAGTAACGAGAGGTGCAAACTACAGTATGTGGAGGCTTCTCCTGTCAAAAGGACATGATTTCAGGCGTGAGCTCGCTTTAGAACACAATGCTGTGTGACAGCCACAGGATCCTCAAATTAAATGTACAAATGTACCCCTCTGGAGTTAAAACTGTTTCCATGTAAATAAAGAGCGTAAGCACCACAGGGCACATGAAGAACAGAGACTTTGACTACCAGAGGAGACAGAGCAATATATACACATGTAACATGAGCTTTGACCACCAGAGGGAGAAAGAGCAATATTTACACATGTAACATGAGCTTTGACCACCAGAGGGAGACAGAGCAATATATACACAGAGCAATATATACACATGTAACATGAGCTTTGACCACCAGAGGGTGACAGAGCAAGCCAAGGTGAGTCAGATCAACCCAGTATATTGTATTATTATTATTATTATTATTATTATTATTATTATTATTATTGCATTTTGTTGGACATTTGAGACACTTTTAAATAAAAACAAAGAAAATCATGTATTGGAAATTGAATTACAAAACATATACATAATAACATTGATTGATGAGACTGCCAGAACAACGGGCAGCACTCGGCAAGTACTGCAAGTTGTGACATGAGCACCACACGTGTCATGCAGGTCCATGTATGCAGGTCCATGGATTGCCCCAGTGTTTTCTCAAATGTCCTATATTATGCAAAACTGACTCTTGTGAGCTTTAAGCCATGTTAGACTATTGTTACCTCATCAAAACTATAACCAGAATTATGTTTTGTTTCATTCACACATGTTTGAGTAATGCTGCATTATTAGTCTGTGTATCTTCAAAGCTCAGAATGCTCTGTTCCACCTTGTGATGTCATGAAGCAGTAGTTTTCAAGTTAATGGCTCCTTTTACCTTTTGTTAAGTGGAGATTCCTGAGCTGAAATTATCCAAATGATTCTAGCGAAGGTGTATTGAGTTTAAATACACAGTGGAGCACTTCCTGTATTACCACATGGCATCACAAGGTGGGTGTTTTCTGTTTGAGAGAAGAACTCAGACTAAATATGTTGGGTTTTTGTGTTAAACATGTGTGAATGAAACAAAAGGTAACTCCAGGTCTGTTTTTGATGAGGAAACAACATTATAGCATAGATTACAAAATAGCGTAATACAGGCCCTTTAATGTTCTTTGTTACTCATGTGGAATTTTTATTTTATAGGTGTTGCAAGATCTGCAATGATATTCATGTTTGAATCCTGACCAGAGGTGCTGCCTTCTCTGAGCTTGTCAAGATTAGACTGTGAGCAACTTTAAAATGATCACTATGACTTTTAGAAGAACATCAAGATTAGCAGGACACTCTGTTTAAGAACTTAGTTTCAAAGGTACTCTTTGGCTCAGTTTACAATATTTGTCAAAAAGGACATTTCTTGTGTTCTACAGATTGACATGTTAAGACTATGGAAACTGGAGTTTGACTTTGGGTTGGTTGCATGATGCGTGATCAAAGGCCTTTTGACTGGCCTGTATTTTTTACATATCTTTAATGTATTTTGATTAGTACTGCAGCTGGAAAATCAAGTCATAAGAATTGAATAAGTTATATTATTCAGTGGCTAAATGTTTTGTACTGAGCAATTTAAGAAAAAAATAATAAATGCTCTGTATACATTTTGTGTTTTTGCAGGTTTATGGGGTATAGTTATGGAGAGGTATAGGGTTTACTTAAATTTTACACTGAGTGTAATTGTATTACACCTGTGAGTGCAAATTGCTAGTAGTTGGGTTTTAATATTACAGTGTTAATTTTGTAACACTAACTCTAGTGTAGAATCCTTCAGCACTTTATCAGTGTTAAGTTAGTGACACTAAACACCAGTGTAGACATATATGTACACTAGGGAGTGTTGTTTTTGACACTGTGAGTGTTAAAAACAACACCAGGAGAGTGTAAAATATTTTACACTTTCAAAAGTGTAAATTTAAGACTGAAAATTTAACACTTAACTCGATACATATACACAATTTTAAAGTGTTAAAATTGACACTGTCAGTGTTAATTTAACACTGGCGAATTTGCTGTGTATGTCTGTAGATGTGACATGTCAAATCTGAGCTCATTTGGACTAAAAACCAGGGACTTTAATCTTTTTTCACACAACCAAGTCAAAACGGCGGCGAAATTTTGATCTAATATGGCCGACTTCCTGTACGTCATAGGGTGGTGTGACAATGACATTTTGTGTTTGTCTCCTTGACCTCTATAACTGTTCCGAATTTCGTCAGCCTATGCCAAAATATGCTTTTCAGCTGCCCATAGACTTTGAAATTTTGATTTTTCAAGGGGGCGCTGTCGAGTGGGGTCACTTTGGGCATTGTTGTGATGCCCATTTTATCAAATTTTTCGCTGGACCGGTCGATCTGATACCCCCATGTGGTACTTTTCGTCCATGTTCAGGGGGTCAAAAATGCGATCATTTTGTCGGAAGAAAATAAAAAGAAACCGACGAAGAACAATACCCCTCTGCAGCGACAAAGTCAATGGCTAATAAAGACATAACATTAAACCTTTTGCCCTGAGGAAGGAGTTACAGATCAATACTAATGTGCACTTCAAAGCTAAACAACAGCTTATTTCTAACAGATATCAGTGTGCTAAATAATTCTGTGCTGTAAATGTTGTTGTTTTTTCATCTGCAGTGTGTCTTGGCTTCACTGTGTTGTCTGTGTCCACCAGAGTGAGGCGATAATTGTAATTTCATTGTTTGTTTTCCCATTTAATGACAGTAAAGGAATCAATCTATCAATCAACATCAAAAGGTTTTAATGTGTTTTTTCATCAAGAAGAAATAGGAAAAGTGTCTTACTTCTGACTGTTATTTGAAGAATGTCACAAACAGCTGTGACTGTAAAACCACTGTTCTCTACTCTGAAGTAATACTTGTCTTCATGCCTTTTTCTTAAAGAATGCAACACATTGTTTTTTGATTTATTTTTTAGGATCTCAGTGATATGCATGGGATAAGACTTAATACTGTATTCACTGACTGAAAACCCATTCTATGATTTTTTTATAAAACCATTTTTAAGCCAAATACCAGTGACAGAGTTTGCAGTGTTTATGTCATATGGAGGTTTAGGTTTATAGGTGGATGGGATCCATGTGTTACTCTAAGCCACCACCTTTGGCGTTGGAATTGTAATGGCCAGATCATTTAGCAAACCACAACAATCAGCACCTGTAAAACATGCAGAGGGCTAAAATTATAGTAACAGAAAATACATGAGTACACACAGGTGTTCACTATGTCATTCATGCCATGTTTATTGTTACAACATAAAACACAATTATTGTATGATGAGTAGGCTACATTTTGTGCTTTATGATATAGCAATATTTAAAAATCTTTACTCACCTGAACATAGCAATAAGATTAGTATAAACTGAATAAACATATTTGCAAAGGGCAGAATCTGCAACAAAGACAACGATAGAAAGATAGAAAAAATACAAAATAACATGGAATTAATGGGGTGAATGAAAACACACACACAGTGCCCCTTCTCCTCTATACATCAGTGGAGATGCAGTGGAGATTGTCTCCTGCGTCAAATACCTTGGAGTCCAAATCATGAGTAATCTCACCTGGTCTAACAATACCAATTGCATATTAAAGAAAGCACATCAATGCCTCTACTTTCTTAGGTGCCACAAAATAGCAGGTGTAGGCCCCTCTGTCCTGGCAGCCTTTTACAGGTGTGCAGTGTTGAGTATCCTCACCTCCAACGTCATGTTGGAGGTGAGCAGCACCGTGGCATAGAGGAAAGCTCTGCAGAGGGTAGTGAGAGCTGCTGAGTGCTTTTGCTTTGTGGCTGTAATCTGCCCTGCATTGAAGACATTTACAGTTGATGTAGGTGCAGCAGGAAAAAAGCCTACAGCATCATGGAGGACTACACCTATCCAGCACATGGACTTTTTACAGCTCTTCCATCAGACAGAAGACTGCGCCACCTACAGGCCAGGACTTGGGAACAGTTTTCACCTTGATGCCGTTGGGCAGATCAATTCTATCAGAAAGCCCTGACACTAAGGCACCTTACAGAATAGCACTGACATGGGAAGCACTGCAGAAAATGTGGGCGGGTGGGGGCTGTTTTTAACCCTTGTGCTATCCTTAAATTAAATGTACAATGTACTGCTCTGGGGTTAAAACTGTTTCCAAGAAAATAAAGAGCATAAACACTACATGGGGCACGAAGAACGGAGACTTTGGCCGTGTTCCATTTCGGGGTCTGCAGCCTCAAAGGCCGGGTGCCTCGAAGGCTGTGAAGGCTGCAGCCTTTGAACCAGCCTCTGAGGACAGCATGGCCGTTGGCAAAATGGGACAGGCCCAGCCCACGGAGCCACTCCCGTCGCCCAGCAACCAAGTTGTGTTCCCTTTTTGCTGAAGCAGGTGACAGTCCAAAATGAACAAATTATCTTTGCAAAATATGATCAGGTGGATTACCACTGCTTAATTGCAGTACAATAGTACATTCTTATAGTACATGTAATTAATTACTGTCAAAAGAAGTGGCACATTTCACCATGATTCAAATGTCAGTATAGACTGAAAAACAAATGTCAAATATCAGTATAGACTGAAAAACATTCAAATAAACATATGAGCATATTATATGTTTTCAGTTTTGTCTCACACACTTGTTAAGGTCATATAAGGCCACATTTATCATGGGACACTTCCTCAGTGATTAAGATGTTTAGGTGCTCCTCTGCTAAGATGCAAAGAAACTACCATTTGACTATTTTACTTGTGCAGGAAATTAGAAGTTAAACCTAAACATCACTATTAGAACACATTAGGGACAGCAGCAGCACGTGCAGGAGGGAGGCCTGATGCAACCAGAGACCCCACAGGTCTTCTACAGTCAGCATGGACAGTGGAGACATGACCCAGTGCACTTGGACCACTCAGTGTGATGTATCTCTTGTCTTCTGGAGGAGGAAGAGCAGAATGGGCCTTATGTCTGATTGATCAAAGTCCTGTCCTGCAGAGTGAAAACCTGTAATGACACACACATTAGAAAACTACAAAACTATTACAGGAAAATTTGGTTCACAGTGTATTCAGATCCAAAGGTCGTTTATATAAATTGAGACATCTTAATTAATAGAGGAATCCCACACATATTTTCACAATTTAGATTTCAATATGAGCATGATTAATTTGCAGCCCTTATTATTGCAGGCCTAACTTCTCCAATATTGTCCTGAGTCAAACAGAACATAAACATTCAAGTTTACATAATAATAAATGCAGTACATTTATAATTATATTATATATAATATGAAATCTGTTACAGATCTCCTAGTGTTACCCCAAAGCCCTCATGTCCTCCGCGCTCCACTCCTCTGGCTCTTTTACCAAGGATGCCTGGGTGGATCCTTGGCTGTCTTGGAGCACTTCAAATTACCCACAATGCACTGCAGCTTCATTTTTTTATTAACTTTATATAAGCAGTAAAATACATTTTGATAAAATAAAACTCATTACACAATAAAGAAAATATTTTGCTATTTTAGCCACATTGCTGCCGATAACACCATTATCAGATCAAATGAATTAAAATCAGGACAAAGTTCCAGCCTTTATATTCATTTCTGTAGGTTAATAATCAGCCTGAATAACTTGATAGCCGAGGATTCACTTAGCCTTCATTATTCACGTTTTAATGCATGTGGACACATAAAAACACCTGAACACACTTGTGACCAGTGAGATGAATTTGCGTTCTTAAGGTTGAAATGTTTATTTATTCAGGATGCAAGTTACAATTTTTCTCGGGCCATAAGACTTCTACTGTCAAGCTTCTAGGTATTAAACCTGGGGCAGTTTCGCAATTAAAGCAATGCGGCAGCAGTTCATTGTAAGTAATCTTATGGCTCTAGGTACTTTTTTTGTTGTTGTATGAAGATACATTATTGCTGGATCTAAACATGTATGCCTCAAGACCCATTTCTCTCACTGTCTAACATGGTTATACAGATTTCTATATTTACTTATTTAAGTAGTTTTCATTTAATTTATCTCTACAGCGCATGGAAGAGTCACCAGCCACTTAACATTTGCAACCCTTAAGTCAAAGTTCTGCTGACATATTGCATGAGCCATGACCCGTTGAAGATCTGCTGGTGTTTTGTTTATCTTAGTTGCCATTGGTGATGACAAGTCTCCCTCTAGTGGAGAAATCTCCTCAATAACTCTCAAGCCTCTGGTGGAGGACCGAGCTGGATGAGGGTGAGAGAGACCAACCACCGTGGAAGGTGAGGGACACATTTTATTATTATGTAAACTTGAATGTTTATGTTCTGTTTGACTCAGGACAATACTGGAGAAGTTAGGCCTGCAATAATAAGGGCTGCAAATTAATCATGCTCATATTGAAATCTAAATTGTGAAAATACACCTTTCTCAAATGTGTGGGATTCCTCTATTAATTAAGATGTCTCGATTTATATAAACAGCCTTTGGATCTGAATGTATATGTACTGTGAACCAAATTTTCCTGTAATAGTTTTGTAGTTTTCTAATGTGTGTGTCATTACAGGTTTTCACTCTGCAGGACAGGACTTTGATCAATCAGACATAAGGCCCATTCTGCTCTTCCTCCTCCAGAAGACAAGAGATACATCACACTGAGTGGTCCAAGTGCACTGGGTCATGGCCCCACTGTCCATGCTGACTGTAGAAGACCTGTGGGGTCTCTGGTTGCATCAGGCCTCCCTCCTGCACATGCTGCTGCTGTCCCTAATGTGTTCTAATAGTGATGTTTAGGTTTAACTTCTAATTTCCTGCACAAGTAAAATAGTCAAATGGTAGTTTCTTTGCATCTTAGCAGAGGAGCACCTAAACAGCTTAATCACTGAGAAGTGTCCCATGATAAATGTGGCCTTATATGACCTTGTGTGTGAGACAAAACTGAAAACATATAATTTGCTCATATGTTTATTTGAATGTTTTTCAATCTATACTGACATTTGAATCATGTTGAAATGTGCCACTTATTTGATGTCTCTTTTCAATTCAATTCAATTCAATTTATTTTTGTATAGCCCAAAATCACAACAAGAGTTATCTCGGCGGACTTCACAAAATTGTTGATTAATAAAGCAGAAGAAACATTCATAAATCAAAAATACAGAATGTCCAACAACAAGCAGGCAAATGGATAATTGTTCCAGCATCTCCTGTCCTTAGACCCTCCTTCTCGGCAAGGAAAAACTCCAAAAAACCCAATGGGAAAACGGAGAAACCTTGAGGAGAACCACAGTGAAGGAGAGATCCACTCCTAAGGACGGACAGGCAGATGAAACTACTAATCTAGCAGAACAAGGACAGTTAATCCAGGACAGGGAAGGAGAGGAGGGGTCCAGGTCCTCGACACTAGCGGACAGCAGCGGTCCAAACTGGGACAGCAGCATCTGAAACAGTTACACTCCCCAGAAGGGGAGTGGGACAGGGACAACATGTGAATAGCAAAGAACAGACTACGAATGAACTAGTAATTGAATATTCTTAACAGTAGGAGGAGAAAAAGTAGGAGAAACCAGAGGACAGTGCTCAAGTTGCCATACTTTCCCCAGTAATATATCTCCTAGAGCAGCTTAACTAGGCCTATGGGTTTAGTTTCTGTTCCTAACTGACCTAACCATAAGCTAATTCAAAGAGGAACGTTTTGAGCCTAATCTTAAATGTAGAGACTGTGTCAGCTTCTTTGACATGAGCAGGGAGCTGATTCCACAACAAGGGTGCTTGGTACCTAAAAGCTCTACCTCCTAAAGTACTTTTAGCGACTCTAGGAACCACCAATAGTGCAGCACTTTGAGAGCGGAGTGAACGGTTAGGATGATAAGGTACAATTTCATCTTTAATGTAGGAAGGGGCCATGTCATTTACAGCTTTATAGGTTAAAAGAAGAATTTTAAATTTTACTCTAAACTCAACCGGAAGCCAATGAAGATTTTTTTAATACTGGAGTAATGTGCTCTCGTTTTTTAGTACCTGTTAGTATTCTTGCTGCTGCATTTTGAACCAATTGAAGGCTTTTTATAGAGCTTTTAGGGCAAGCTGCAAGCAGGGAGTTACAGTAGTCTAACCTCGAAGTGACAAAAGCATGGACAAGTTTTTCAGCATCATTTTTTGGCAGTACATTTCTAATTTTGGCTATATTGCGTAAATGAAAATAAGCCGTTTTACAGACATGGCTTATGTGTGCTTTAAATGAGAGCTCTTGATCAAATAGGACTCCAGGGTTTCTTACAGTGGAGCTGGAGGCTACACTGACATTGTCCAATGTGATTATCTGCTCAGTTAGAGAGTCAAACTTTACATCGGACCCAGCTGCAGGCCGGGACAAAACCACAATAGAGTCTCATAGGTGTTTAGGGCCTAATAGAATGACTTCAGTTTTTTCAGGGTTAAGAAGTGACGACGACAAAGCTGTTTAATTACAATTCTCTCCAGAATTTTAGAAATAAACGGAAGATTTGAAATAGGTCTGTAATTGGCTAAGATCAAGATTAGGCTTTTTTAGGAGCGGCTTAATTACCGCATATTTAAAAGACTGAGGCACATAACCACTTTCCAATTAAGTATTTATTATATTAAGAATAGGATCTATAATTAGAGGGAGAATTTCTTTGAAAAGTCTACTTGGGATTGGGTCTAACATGCAAGTTGAGGATTTAGAGGACATAAAGGCTGAAGTTAATTCTGCATGATTTAGAATAGCAAACTTCTCAAAAACTGGACCAACTGAGGATAATTCGGAACCCACCAAAACTGAACATGAGTTTAATTGAGACCCTACTCTTACAGCTTGAACTTGCTCAGAATTAAAAGTAGGGGCAATTTCATTTATTTTATCTCTTATAGTAATGATCTTATTATTAAAAAATGTCAGGAAATCCTCAGAACTGAGAGTAATTGGGATTGAAGGTTCTACTGCACTGTGGCAGTTTGTCAGCCTGGCTACAGTGCTGAATAAGAACCTAGGATTATTTTTGTTTACTTCTATTAGATTGGAATAGTAACTGGTTTGGGCCGCACGCAACGCCTGCTTATAGGACAAAAGGCAGGTTTTCCATGCTTTTAAAGACTGCACTGAGTGTGCTTTACGGTAACTTTTCTCAATTCTCCTAACCTTTTGTTTGTGTGCACGCAATTTTTCATTATACCATGGAGCAGATCGCCTTGGCCTGACAACTTTCTGTTTTAGTGGAGCAACTGCATCAAGGGCAGTTTTCAAAGAATCCATGGTCTTATCAACAAATTGGTCACTTTTGATGGGATCTAAACCATCCCCAGCTGGGTCACATGACATATCATTAAATATTGGCCCAATTATTTCTATGAAATTAGTAACAGCTTTTTCAGAAATTGTTCTTTTAGTTATTATTTTATTCTGGTGAACAGAGAAATCTTTAAGAATAAACTGAAAGGTAATCAAAAAATGATCTGATAATATAGGATTTTGTGGGAGGACTTTTAGATCACTGATCTCTATGCCATATGTTAGAACAAGATCCAATGTGTGCTTATGACTGTGTGTGGGCTGATTTACACTTTGAGTAAAACCGATGTCATTCAAAAGAGCGCTAAAGGCTTTGTTTAGATAATCATCTGTCAGGTCGGTTTTTATGTTAAAATCTCCAAGTATTATAATTTTGTCCCAGTCTACAACCAAACCAGACACAAAATCCGAGAACTCTGTTAAAAACTCTGAATAAGGACCAGGAGGTCGGTAAATTATTATAAATAAAACACCTTTTTGGTTTTTCCAATTATGGCAGGTTATTGATAGACTGAGGCTTTCAAACGAGCCAAACGCTTTATTAGTTTTAGGACAAAGCAACAAGCCAGAATGAGAAATGGCTGCAACACCACCACCTCGACCTGTGCTCCTGGCACTCAGAAAGTTGACATGACTTGGAGGTGTGGACTCATTTAATCTCACAAAATCACCAGGTTGAAGCCAAATTTCAGTCAGGGCCAAAATATCAATGTTATGGTCCTGAATTAATTCATTGACTAAAAAGGATTTAGAAGAAATTGACCTTATGTTTAGCAGTCCACACTTATTTAGAGGCTGACTAGTATCACGAGTTGGTATTTGTATTAAGTTTTTTGGTCTTTTAAATGTATTTTTATTTTTATTTTTATTTTTTCGAGGGACAGACACAGTCTCTATCTGACCAGGTTCTGAATACTTGATTTGTGACAGAGCGGGCGAGAGCCTAGCGTCAGTAACAGAGGAGCAGGATTTTCCACTAACTCTCCTCTGCGCCCGGGACTCAGTTTTTCCCTGTCACTTTAGGCGACTAAGACTATCGGTCAAATTTCTAACTAAAAGAGATGTGCCCGCCGAAGTCGGATGGACACCATCCCTGCGTATGAGCCCGGGCTTCCCCTCGAACGCACTCCAATTGTCGACAAAAACTACATTGTTTTGGGGGCACCAACTAGAAAGCCAGCAGTTAAATGCTGACTGTCGGCTGTACAGTTCAGCATTGACACGACAGGGTAGAGGGCCAGAAAATATTACAGTCTCCGACATCGACTTTGCCAATTCACACACAGCCTGTACCTGCAATTTGAGAACTTCTGATTGTCTCCGCCGGGCGTCATTACCGCCTGAGTGAATCATGACTCGACGGTACCTCTGCCTACTCTCCCCGGATAACACCTAACTGATGCCGCTGGCAGCTCCACGTCTCTAACTACAGAGCTTCCAATCACTAGAGTCTCACGAGTCCAAGTAGCGGGTGTGTCGCCGCTGAGAGGGGCAAACCTATTTGTGACGGGGAGCTCCTGGTGCACTACCGGGTGGCGTGTAGCGCTATGCTTCTTCCGAACTGTCACAAATCGATCCTGGTCTTCTCCCAGCTGCGGGGAGGTCACTGGGGAGCTAGGCTGGCTAACGCTAGCAGCCCTAGCTCTGACGCGGTCCGCGCTCCCTGACGTTACAATCTGACTATAGCTGGGTCTAAAGGCCTCCAATGAGCGGATCCGCGTTTCTAGCTCAGTAACCCTTGCCTCCAAAGCTACCACTACACTACACTTCACGCAACTAAGCCTATCGTCAGTGAAAGAGCAAGGGTTCTCACTCCACATATGACAGCTTGAGCAGGACAGCGCAGTAGTGGTGCTAGAAGGCCCAGCCATGATGCTAACAAGTTAGGCTAACAAGCTAGGCTAACTCAGGCTGGAACGAGAGTATAGGTGCTTTGAATCCACAAACTATTGAGACTAGGCAAAAAAAGGAGAAAATTTAATTTGTCAACTGGACATAGTTTATTTGGTTGAATACGTTTCGCAGCTCATCCAAGCTGCTTCCTCAGTTCTGGTCAGATGCTGGCGGACCATATTGTATCACCTGATCAACTGAAACTGTATTTAAATATGTGTTGTCTCAGAGTAATCTTCATTGTAATTAAGCTCCTCCCTTCAAGCAGATATAAAGCAGTGTCCGCCAGCATCTGACCAGAACTGAGGAAGCAGCTTGGATGAGCTGCGAAACGTATTCAACCAAATAAACTATGTCCAGTTGACAAATTAAATTTTCTCCTTTTTTTGCCATGGATTCTACCTGGACGACTGAGGGATTTTACATACATATTGAGACTAGATGTACTACGAATGGATTAAAGACCAAATGACTAGAGCTGGTATGGTGAAGAGCAAATTAATTTGGGATAAGTTCGTGGATTGAGACAAAAAGTAGAGACAAAAGGTCGAGAGAGTCTAACACACAGCACGTAACACAGCACGTAAGCCGAAAACAACTCACCGGATGTGACGTCACCAGTAGCTGGGAAATCTGGTAATTAATTACTGTCTTTTGACAGTAATTAATAAGTATGTACTATTGTACTGCAATTAAGCAATGGTAATCCACCTGATCATATTTTGCGAAGATAATTTGTTCATTTTGGACTGTCACCTGCTTCAGCAAAAAGGGAACAAAATTTGAGAGTACACTGACATACAGCTGTTTTTACTCACCTATTATTGCATTGAATGTGTGTAATGGGTTCAATGTTTGACTTTTCACATCAAGATAAAGTATTTCCCGAAGTTCCTTTGAATGTTTAATAAACCATCTTTTCTCAAAAGAGAGATGTCTTTCTTTATAAACTGATTTAAATGCATTCCCTGTATAAATGTAATCCTTGGTCAATATAAAAATAATTAATAATAATAATAATAATTAATAATGCATATCTCATCACTGTATTTGAAACTTTAAGGTAATTTAGCCTATTTCAGATCTATCCCAGAAATATAACAGTTTTGTTTTGCAAAAGTTAAACATATGTTTTCATTTCAGCCACAAGATTTGGATGAGAATTATTAGAATAACTTGGTCTCAAAATCCGATAGTTCAATTACCCACGCGTAATCTTTGTTATTGATCCGTGCGTAATCTGCGTGGTGCGTGTTGTTAGCATTAGCGTTAGCAGCGTGTCTTCGTTGCTGGGCAACGGGAGTGGCTCCGTGGGCTGGGCCTGTCCCATTTTGCCAACGGCCATGCGGACAGCCTCTGAGGACATCAGAGGCTGGTTCGAAGGCTGCAGCCTTCACAGCCTTCGAGGCACCCGGCCTTTGAGGCTGCAGACCCCGAAATGGAACACGGCCAATGTGTCCATTTGGCGAGCAGTATAATGGTGACGGAAGTTGTAGCAGTTTGAGGTGATGGATGAGATGGTGAAAATAAAACAAAAAGGCAAAAAGCAGAAAGATAGAAAAACAGATGGAGAAGCGGTGAACAAACAACGCCGGCATCCTAATCACTTGAATAGAAATCCTCTCTTGGATGAAAGGATGGAAAAAAAGAAAAGGTAGGCTAATGACGTGTGCAGCACCAATTAAGTTATGCAGCCTACATGGTTAGGTGGCATCAGGCTACATACTTACATAATCAATACAAATGTATCACTGTGTTTCAGTCCAGGAAGCACACAGTTACACAAGAGGTCTACACACAATCAGACAAACCGATCTGCAGCCTCTGTAAATCAAATTACAAAACAACTTTTTTTTTTTTTCAAAGAAACTTTTTTAAATCTATATTTCTATAAATGCTTTTTATATTTAATTTAGTAAGTATTTACTAGTTGTGTAGTGTGTGTTTTTTATGTTGATTTTATTTTAGGGGAGAAGTGGCGTAGCCTTTAAGTGCGTCACATCCGCCCCGTGCTTCCTGTTTAAAAGATGGCTCCAAACGTTTTGGCACGCGTGCATTCTGTGACGATAGTAGACTTTGTCTATACAAACTGTGATACAATCAG
Source organism: Taenioides sp. WSHXM2023 (assembly GCA_029959045.1). Taxonomy (NCBI): domain Eukaryota; kingdom Metazoa; phylum Chordata; class Actinopteri; order Gobiiformes; family Gobiidae; genus Taenioides; species Taenioides sp. WSHXM2023. Next base: position 559,789 of record CM057086.1, read on the forward strand.
TACGCACCGACACTGCTTCAGCTCAGAAACACGCTTAAGGTAAACCCCGCCAACCTTTCCTGCAGGTGTTTGGGCTGTCCTCCTGTCTGCACTTTATTTGGTAATGACGTTTAGTCTGACCTGTCTGGTAATGTGTCAATAGGGTGTTGTCGGTGGCTTGTATGGTGATGTTTGGAGTCGTTTGGTGGTGTTTGGTAGGGATGGGCAAAACGAAGCCTCATGAACCAGCAAAGCACTCGAAACAAATGATTCGAGGCTTCGAATCACTGTTCGAATCACGACTCTACAGTGGCCTCTGGTGGTGATGTCTCAGTATTTCTCCACAGTGGCTCAACAAAACACATCCTGATCTGACATGGCTTCTAATAAAGCTTGTTCTAATAAAGTTTGTGTAAGTGTATGCAGGTGTATGTTATGAATTAATTTGTGTAAATAAAATTAAATAAAGCCATGGAAGCTATGCATTAATCAGATTTCAAGGTTTTTATTCAAAAATATATATTTTTTCGGCAGTGGAGGGGTGCAAGCGGTTTCTTTTTTTGTTTAATACCTCCCCTGTTTTTGAAAAGACTCGTTCACATGGAACACTGGTTGCAGGTATGCCCAGAAACTTTTTTGACAGTTTGTATAAATGAGGAAAAATAACTGCCCTCTCTTTCCAATAGAGAAGTGGGTCCGCGGTGCGGGGAATAAATGGGTCTTGCAAATATTTTCCCACTTCAACTGTGGCGTCTGCAGTTATGCTGTGCTACTGTAGCAGTAGTGTAACTTTACAGTCTATCTAATCTGTGGTCTAAACTAGCTGCATAAACTCACTATCTCACTATTAATCAAAGTATCAGTATCTCTGTCAAAATCTCACGATTTCTCGCCTCTCACAAACCCACATTGGGCAGCGTGCCAAAATATCTTTTAAACTTTGTGGGAGTAGGTTGAGACAGGTGCGCTGCTTTGTGGTTCGTTGAAATCCCTGTCAATCAAACTTTGGATTCGAGATGTGAGCCTCTAGTAAAACGCGTTCAAAACGGCAGTGTTTCATGAACCACTTGAGTGACGTCACGCGTTTCATGAGACGTCTAAGTCACGTGACCAGTGTTTTGACTCACGTTTTGGAACACTGCTTCGAAGCGCATGCGCTTCGAGGCTTCGAAGCAGTGTCGAAAAGCGTGTTTCAAAACTGCCATTACTAGTGTTTGGAGTTGTCGGTGGCTTGTTTGGTGGTGTTTGGAGCTTTGAATTCGGGATTGCTAGGTTGCTTGGTGTAGGTGGACTAGTAGCGCCTTGGTTTTGTGGATTGGTGGCTGTTGTTGCTTGGTTGGTTGGTTGGTTTTGACGTGTCGGTTTGTTCGATTTTGTGGTGTTTGATTCTTTAATGTGGAATTTTACCTCTAGTAGGCCGATGTTTGTGCTGGTTTGGTTGGTAGAATGGATCGGTTGGCTGGGTGTAGAACCAGTACATACTCCACAAGGACATCTCATTATCTAAAAGATTGTATGGTAGGCTAAGAGGTAGGGTCAGACAGATTAGGTGAAGGGGGGGGCTTCAAAATAGACTGGATGTAGGAGTAGGAAGAGGAGTGTTAGCAGCAGTATTAGGTGTAGTAGTGCAGACTAAGGGGGGGGCTTTAAGACGGACCGGGTTCTTAAAGATGGTCAAAGGGGAGTATTGTAGGGTTAGATTTTTTTTTTTTTTTTTTTTAAGGATTGGAAGTTCTAGTAGTATAAAAATAAGCTAAGCGATAGGGTCAGACAGGCTGATATACAAGATAGAAGGAGGGGGGTTTCAAGTGAGACGACAACCTTTAAGATGGACTAGACCACCCTGTTCCCCTTCTGGTCCTGTTCAAGGTAAAATGCATTTCTTCAGTTGCTTAAACCCACTACACGCACAAACACAAGTCACTTGTATGGCAGGGTAAGAGGTAGGGTCGGACAGGTTCACATGTCAGGTGAAGGGGGGGCTTCCAGATGGACGGGGATCTACAAGATGGATGAGGCCTGTATGGTAGGAATAGTTGCAGTTGTAGGGCTAGCATTAGTATTAGTAGTATTGCAGGCTAATGGGGGGCTTCAAGATTGTCAAGGGTTGTAATGTAGGGTTAGATTTTATTTTTTTAGGATTGGAAGTTATAGTAGTATTAGTATTAAAATAAGCTAAGTGATAGGGTCAGACAGGCTGACATACAAGATAGAAGGAGGGGGGAGGGGGGTTTCAAGAGAGACGACAACCTTTAAGATGGACTAGACCACCCTGTTCCCCTTCTGGTCCTGTTCAAGGTAAAATGCATTTCTTATATTGAATAACCCTGTTTCAAGTTGTTCAGTGTCTAATTTTTATTTATATTTGTTTTATTTCCCTCAGTTGCTTAAACCCACTACACGCACAAACACAAGTCACTTGTATGACAGGGTAAGAGGTAGGTTCGGACAGGTTCACATGTCAGGTGAAGGGGGGGCTTCCAGATGGACGGGGATCTACAAGATGGATGAGGCCTGTATGGTAGGAATAGTTGCAGTTGTAGGTCAAGGGTCAAGGTCAAGTTTATTTATAAAGCACATTTAAAATACAGTTACCACTGCCCAAAGTGCTGTACAAAATAAAGCATAAAATACAGGCAACTAAACAAGTATACAAAATATAATAATACAACAATAACTCTAAAATCTCGCTCAGCTCGTCTCAAAAGCCAGTGAGAAAAAGTGAGTTTTTAACAGAGACTTAAAACTGTCAATGTCAGACACAGACCGAATCCTTAGAGGGAGGCTGTTCCACAGTTTGGGACCAGCCACAGCAAAGGCTCTGTCCCCCCGAGTTTTCAGTCTTGAGCGGGGACAGTTTAGGAGCAGTTGGTCACATGACCTCAGGGCTCTCGCAGGAGCATACACAGACAACAGTTCAGACAAATATACAGGTGCCAGACCATTTAACGCTTTAAAAACAAGCAATAAGATTTTGAAATGGATTCTGAAGGACACCGGAAGCCAGTGAAGACCCTGTAGCACTGGAGTTATGTGTTCAGAACGTCTTTTGCCTGACAAAAGGCGCGCAGCAGCGTTCTGCACCAGCTGCAGGCGACGGCTGGAGGAGGCGTCAAGACCAACATACAAGGAGTTACAATAATCCAGTCGTGAAGTAATAAACATATGAACTAATCTTTCTAAATGACTTGAGGGCAAGTACGACTTTACCTTCGCTATGAGTCTGAGCTGGAAAAAGCTTGTTTTGACCACTGAACTGATTTGCCGGTCAAACTTAAAAGAGCTGTCAATTATAACACCAAGATTTTTCACATAGGGGCATCTATTAGAAGATGGAAGGCCAAGAGAGTGACTGATATCAGTCTGGATTTTTTCACCAAACACAATAACTTCGGTTTTACTTTCATTTAAATTGAGAAAGTTTGATTTCAACCAGTCTTTGATTTCTCGAAGACAACTCTGGAGCGAAAGACATGAGTCACTTTCAGGCTTAAGAGGCATATAAATTTGGACATCATCTGCAAAGCAGTGAAAAGGAATCTGGTGTTTCCTAAAAATAGAACCTAATGGCAACATATAAAGAGAAAACAAAAGAGGACCCAAGATTGAGCCCTGTGGCACTCCACACGTGAGGGGGGCTTTCTTAGACGAGAAAGGGCCAAGGTTCACAGTAAAGTTCCTTCCTGTGAGGTAGGAACAAAACCAATCTAAAACTACACCTTTGATTCCAGCACATGTTTCCAACCGTTCAAGTAAAATCTCATGATCGACCGTGTCAAAGGCCGCCGTAAGATCTAAAAGCACCAACACAGCTGGTTGACCAGAATCTGTTGTTAAAAACAAATCATTAATAATTTTTAAAAGTGCAGTTTCTGTGCTATGGCACGATTTAAAACCAGATTGAAATTTCTCAGATATATTATTTAGAAGCAAATATGATTTTAGTTGGAAAGAGACAACTTTTTCTAATACTTTTGACAAAAAAGGCAGCTTAGATATAGGCCTATAGTTAGACAGGACTGAGGGATCTAAATTGTGCTTCTTTAAGAGAGGCTGAACCACAGCCTGTTTAAAGCCAATGGGAACAACACCGGAGCTCAGGGACAAATTTATCAACTTCAAAATAAAAGGTCCAACAGACTCAAACACACTTTTTAAGAGTTTAGGAGGGACAATGTCAAGAGGGCCGTCAGAAGGTTTTAAGCTTTGGACCACTTCAGCTAATTCCTTTAGAGTTACAGGCTCAAAGTGACTGAAAACAGCTAAACATGTGAAGACATCAGCGTCTGTAACAGTTTGGACAACATTTAAAGACCTTATACAAGAAATTTTGTCAATAAAAAAGGAACAAAATTTGTCACATAAAGACACACTGGGAGCTATGCTAGTGGCTGCAACAGGATTTACCAACCTATTTAACACATTAAATAGGACCTGAGGTCTATGGCTGTTGTTAGACACAAGACTACACATGTATTCTGATTTAGATTGCTTGACAGCCCTTTGGTAATCAAAAAGTGAGTCTTTAAAAATCCCAAAAGAGACCTGCAGATTGTCTTTTTGCCACCTCCTCTCGGCTTGACGGCACTTACGCCGTAGAGCACGGGTAGTGTCATTTAGCCATGGCTCTCCAGCTAACTTAGGCTGCCTAGCTTTAAGAGGGGCGATGGAATCAAGGATCTCAGTACAGGTGAGATCAAAGGCGTTGGACAGTTCATCCACACTTAGGGTTACACAGTCCCTCTCTTTTTGTATCTCACAGACATCAAAGGCAGAAGAAAATTTATCTGAAGTCAGTGAGTTTAAGCAGCGTCTTTGACGCAGTGGAATGTTCTGCTTCACGTGAGAGCACGGCAAAGTAACGTTGAACAAAATAGGGAAGTGATCCGATAAAAAGGACGTGCAGATTTCCATGATAGCAACATTTAATCCATAAGACAAGACCAGGTCTAAGGTGTGGCCCTTCTCGTGTGTTGGACCAGCCACTGACTGCGTGAGATTAAACGAGTCTAAAACGTCTAAAAATTCCTTGACCATTTGTTTAGAAATGCAGCAAACGTGGATATTTAGGTCTCCAATAATTAAAAAATGGTCTGAAATAAGGGCTACACCAGCCACAAACTCTGAGAAGTCACAAATAAAATCCTTATTAACTTTGGGGGGGCGATAAACGAGAGCGCACAGCGCAGGGACTGGCAGCTTTATTTCAAACATCTGCACTTCAAAACTGCTAAATTGTTTAGATTTTATTTCTTGGCAGCGAAATATGGATTTAAAAATAGTGGCTAATCCTCCACCTTTGCCACTCGCTCTGGGAGAGTTCAGGAAAGAACAGTCAGGCGGAAGAATTTCGGAGAAAGCCAAACACTCACCCGGCTTTAGCCACGTCTCCGTCAAACACATAAAATCCAGCTCCCGCGAGGAGAAGAAATCATTTAACAGAAAAGTCTTATTTGCTACTGACCTAATGTTGATCAGAGCCAGTTGAAGCACAAGATCCGCATTCTGTGTTTGAGGAAGAGCTCGGATCAGTGGGCGAAGATTCCGCTTGTCCACGCCGCGACCTCGGCTGCGAGGACGCCGCTGCAGAATGTAGCCCTCCGCCGTTGGAGCGCACAGCTGATCCATGGCGCAGGCACCAGCCTGCACCACCGGGTAAATCCACCGTTTAACCGGGATCAATGACGAAGAAAGAGCCGAGGATATTCCATTTCCAAGAAGAATCCCAGAGCTGGCTCTGTGTGAGGTGCGGATAAAAACTCTCCAACGCACCAAAGCACCGCTGCGTTTGCCTCGCCTTCTCGGACGTCTCCGCCGCAGGACCACTGTGGGTGCGCGGGACAGGTAAGCCGGTAGGGCCTCAGAGAGGAAGGGAGGCAGGTCTGCACACGGATTCTCACAGAAAGTTCCTTTTAGAAGCTGTTGATGAGACGCACAGATTTGGAGTAGAGTCTGGCGATCATAGACAAGTACAGCTGAGACATTTCCATAGATAAAACAACAACATAAAAGCAGCATGAGGCAAACTGCCGCAGGCAGACGGCTCGCCCTGCACACTGCTGGCGCCATCTTGCCGTGACAAGATTCCAGTTGTAAGACTAGCAGTAGTATTAGTAGTAGTATTGCAGGCTAATGGGGGCCTTCAAGATGGACGGGGTTCTTCAATATTGTCAAGGGTTGTATTGTAGGGTTAGATTTTATTTTTTTAGGATTGGAATTTCTAGTAGTATTCGTATAAAAATAAGCGAAGCGATAGGGTCAGACAGGCTCACATACAATGTAGAAGGAGTGGGGAGGGGGGTTTCAAGAGGGACGACAACCTTCAAGATGGACTAGACCACCCTGTTCCCCTTCTGGTCCTGTTCAAGGTAAAATACATTTCTTATATTGAATAACCCTGTTTCAAGGTGTTCAGTGTCTAATTTTTATTTTATTTATTGTTTTTTTTCAGTTGCTTAAACCCATTACACGCACAAACACAAGTCACTTGTATGGCAGGGTAAGAGGTAGGGTCGGACAGGTTCACATGTCAGGTGAAGGGGGGGCTTCCAGATGGATGGGGATCTACAAGATGGATGAGGCCTGTAGGGTAGGAATAGTTGCAGTTGTAGGACTAGCAGTAGTATTAGTAGTAGTATTGCAGGCTAATGGGGGGCTTCAAGATTGTCAAGGGTTGTAATGTAGGGTTAGATTTTATTTTTTTAGGACTGGAAGTTATAGTAGTATTAGTATTAAAATAAGCTAAGCGATAGGGTCAGACAGGCTCACATACAATGTAGAAGGAGTGGGGAGGGGGGTTTCAAGAGGGACGACAACCTTCAAGATGGACAAGACCACCCTGTTCCCCTTCTGATCCTGTTCAAGGTAAAATGCATTTCTTATATTGAATAACCCTTTTCCAAATTGTTCAGTGTCTAATTTTTATGTATTTATTTTTTATTCAGTTGCTTAAACCCACTACACGCACAAACACAAGTCACTTGTATGGCAGGGTAAGAGGTAGGGTCGGACAGTTTCACATGTCAGGTGAAGGGGGGGCTTCCAGATGGACGGGGCTCTACAAGATGGATGAGGCCTGTGTAGTTCGCTGTAGTGTTCCCCCGAGACCGCCATGACATCCCGGCGGAGCTGCTACGGAAGACGCGCAGGGGCCGACGTGCTGGACGCAAACTCCGGGAAAAGAAGAGACGCTTCAGACCTGTGCTCCCCTCTGTCATCGCGGGAAACGTGCGGTCTATTTCGAACAAGACGGACGAATTAGCGGCGCTCACGCGATATCAGCGGGAATACAGAGATAGTAGCATCATGCTTTTCACGGAGTCCTGGTTGACCCCGCAAATCCCGGATTCAGCTATTGCTATGGACAACTTTCACCTGCTGCGCGCAGACAGGACGGCAGAGAGTGGTAAGAAGAAAGGAGGAGGTCTGGCTCTGTTTGTGAATGAGAAGTGGTGCAAAGCTGGTCACTGTACAGTGAAGGAACAGCTGTGTAACAGAGACATTGAGCTGCTGGCTGTTAGCATGAGGCCATATTATCTGCCCCGGGAGTTCTCACATGTGATAGTGATCGCTGTCTATGTTCCTCCCTCTGCTAATGCTGAGACAGCATGTGACACACTGCACTCCTGTACGAGCACACTACAAACAAAGCATCCACAGGCTCTCTTCCTGATTTCTGAAGACTTCAACCATGCATCTCCTGCACCTGTTCTGCCTACATACACCCAGTATGTTACCTGCCCCACAAGAGACAATAAAACACTGGATTTATTTTTTGCCAACGCCAAGGAGGCTTATTCTTCATCCCCAATGCCTCCCCTGGGTAGAGCGGACCACAACATTGTCCATCTGCGGCCTGTGTACCAGCCTATTGTGCACAGACAGCCTGTGGTGCCCCGTGTGGTGAAGAAGTGGACTGCTGAGAGTGAGGAGGCTCTGAGAGACTGTTTTGACACCACAGTGTGGACAGAGCTCTGTGACCCACATGGAGAGGACATCAATGCAGTGACAGAGTGCATCACGGACTACATCAACTTTTGTTTTGAAAACATCGTCCCCTCCCAGACGGTGCGGTGTTTTTCAAACAACAAGCCGTGGATTAACCCTGACATAAAAGCTCTGCTGAAGGAGAAGAAGAGAGCTTTTAGGTCAGGGACCAAGGAGGAGCTGAAGGCTGCACAGAAGAGGCTGAGGAGGAAAATCAGGACGAGCCAAGCCAGCCAAAAGAGAAGGATGGAGCAGCAGCTGCAGCAGAAGAACATCCAGGGGGTGTGGAGAAGCCTCAAGACGATCTCAGGCTTCAAAGCACCTCCTGCCCAGACGGAGGGGGATCTGCGGTGGGTAAACGAGCTCAATTCTCACTTCCTAAGATTTGATCAATCACCCACCACTCCCCCCACCCAGCTGCCAGCTCTCACCTCCCCAGCTGGACAATGGGGAACTCCTGCACCTCTTCACACCTCTGCCTCTGCTCTTCAGCCCACCACTACACATGGACTCACCCATCCCCCCAGCCTGCCACTGTCATTTTCTACAGCCCAGGTGAGACTGGAGCTCAAGAAGATCAGACCCAGGAAGGCAGCAGGACCAGACGGCATCAGCTCCAGGCTCCTTAAGTCCTGTGCAGACGAACTGTGCGGAGTTATGGAGCATGTCTTCAACATGAGCCTTAAGCTGAGGGTGGTACCACAACTCTGGAAGACCTCCTGTGTGGTACCAGTGCCTAAAACACCGCACGCTAAAGACCCCAGCAGCTTCAGGCCGGTGGCTCTAACATCGCACCTGATGAAGACACTGGAGAGACTGGTCCTTGGCCACCTCCGCTCCACCGTGAGCTCAGCGATGGACCCGCTGCAGTTTGCGTACCGGCCTGGCATCGGAGTGGAGGACGCCGTCATCTACCTGCTGCACCGCTCACTGTCTCACCTGGAGAACCCCGGCAGCACTGTGAGGATTCTCTTCTTTGACTTCTCCAGTGCTTTCAACACCATCCAGCCACTGCTCCTGAGGGACAAACTGGAGACCGCCGATGTGGACTGTGACCTGGCAGACTGGATCCTGGACTACCTCACAAACCGGCCCCAGTTTGTGAGAGCCAAGAACTGCGTGTCTGACCTACTGACCTGCAGTGTGGGGGCGCCCCAGGGCACTGTCCTCGCGCCCTTTCTTTTCACCCTTTACACTGCAGACTTCAGACACAACACGGACAGCTGCGTCCTGCAGAAGTTCTCTGATGACTCTGCCATCATTGGCTTCATTAAGGATGATGACGATGTGGAGTACAGAGGACTAGCGCAGGACTTTGTGGACTGGTGTCAGCAGAACCACCTCATCATCAATGCAGGGAAGACCAAGGAGATGGTGGTGGACTTCCGCAGACGCCACTCTACTGTCACCTCAGTGAACATCCAGGGAAGGGACATTGAGAGAGTGGACTCTTACAAGTACCTGGGTGTTCATCTGAACAACAAACTGGACTGGACTCACAACACAGATGCACTGTACAGGAAGGGCCAGAGTCGGCTCTATCTCCTGAGGAGACTCAGGTCTTTTGGAGTGAGGGGGCCACTCCTGAAGACCTTCTATGACTCTGTAGTGGCATCAGCCATCCTGTACGGTGTGGTCTGCTGGAGCAGCAGCATCACAGAGAGGGAGAGGAAGAAGCTGGACAAGGTCATCAAGAAGTCCAGCTCCGTCCTGGGCTGTCCTCTGGACTCAGTGCAGCAGGTGGGGGACAAGAGGGTCCTGGCTAAGGTCATCTCTATGCTGGACCATGAGTGTCACCCCCTGCAGGACGCCCTGTCTGCTCTGGAGAGCAGCTTCAGTGATAGACTGATTCACCCTCGCTGTGTGAAGGAGAGATTTCGCAGGTCTTTCCTTCCTGCTGCTGTCAGACTGTATAATGAACACTGTTAACACTGAACATGTGTCATTCAACTGTATCTATGTGCAATACTGAAGACCTCTGGTACAATTCACTTATGTCATTTACTGATATTTATCCTGTCTGTACATAAACATAGTCATATTACTGTAAATAACACAATATACTGAAGTCACTTTACTGAGACTTACTCTGTTCATATGCTGCACTGTTACTTTTATTGTACATAATAGTATTTTTGGTATTTTATATTTTATATTTTGTATTTTATATTTTTGCTCCACTGGAACAAAATTAGAGTCTATCTTTAAGTCTATTTCTAAATTATTATTTTTTTAGCCATTATCTATTATCTTGTTTTATTGCATGTTCCATTTTCCTGCTGTTCTTGAACTGTGCGTTGCAACACTGGAATTTCCCCACTGTGGGACTAATAAAGGCATATCTTATCTTATCTTAGTAGGAATAGTTGCAGTTGTAGGACTAGCAGTAGTATTAGTAGTAGTACTGCAGGCTAAGGGGGGGCTTCAAGATGGAAGGGGTCCTTCAAGAGTCAAGGGTTGTCTTGTAGAGTTAGATTTTTTAAGGATTGGAAGTTCTAGTAGTATAAGTATTAAAATAAGCTAAGCGATAGGGTCAGACAGGGTCACATACAAGGTAGAAGGAGGGGGGAGGAGGGTTTCAAGAGGGACGGCAACCTTCCAGATGCACTAGACCTTCCTGTTCAAGGTAAAATTCAATTCTTGTATTGATTATCCCTGTTTCAAGGCATTTAATATCTATTTTTTTTTTTTTTTTTTTTTTGTTTCCTCCAGTTACTTAAACCCACTACATATAAAAACACAACTCACTTGGCAGGGTAAGAGGTAGGGTCAGGCAATAATACTACCCCCACACAGACATTGGGAGAACGTGGAAACTGCACACAGGAAGACCCTATCCACTACAAGAATGGAACCTGGAACCTGCTTGCTCTGTGGCGATGGGGCTTACTGTTGCGCCTTAGTGCTGCCCATAATGTCCTGTCTGTGTAATGCAACTGTAGGTTTAGAAACAAAAAATGTTTTCGGGTTATGGGTTTACTAATGTTGGAGAGTGCTGCAATGTGGTTAGTCACTCTGAGGTTTATCAAGTTTAGTGTGTCTGCAAATGTTATGATTCACTGAAATATGAATTTTAATGTGAGAGTGATTAACCTTTTTTTATATTGTGGGTTTGCAGTTCTCATAAGTGACACATTATCACATTTTCATATTTCCAGGTTGTGTGTATGATAATCTGTCTGATTTTTCAGGATATGTGGCTGTAATTTCTGTGCATGCGCATGTTTCTGTTATGAGTAACTACTAACCCACTACTAATACTAACCCTGCACAAACACTGGGTGGTGGGTTTAATCCAGCCACAAAGGGGCACTGTGTCTCCTTTGTGCCAGTCCCCAGCCTGGACAAATGGAGAGGGTTGCTTCAGCTTAAAACCCACTCTGCACTTTGTCTAACTTTCATTTGTTTTCTGTGTTTTTGTGTGACTAGGCTAACTTGGTCCTTCCTCAAGTTACACTTGGAAATAATAAAACAAACTATTCAGTAATGTTTTTTGACTTCTGTATGTAAAATACTGGTTAAAACTTTTTCTCACAGGCAGGTTCACAGGATTTAAGTCTATGGGTGTTTCCCATTTACCAGGATCCTCTGCTTCTGAACCACTTCTTTTACCTGGGTGGATCCTTGGCTGCCTTGGAGCACTTCAAATTACCCACAATGCACTGCAGCTTCATTTTTTATTAACTTTATATAAGCAGTAAAATACATTTTGATAAAATAAAACTCATTACACAATAAAGAAAATATTTTGCTATTTTAGCCACATTGCTGCCGATAACACCATTATCAGATCAAATGAATTAAAATCAGGACAAAGTTCCAGCCTTTATATTCATTTCTCTAGGTTAATAATCAGCCTGAATAACTTGATAGCAGAGGATTCACTCAGCCTTCATTATTCACGTTTTAATGCATGTGGACATAAAAACACCTGAACACACTTGTGACCAGTGAGATGAATTTGCATTCTTAAGGTTGAAATGTTTATTTATTCAGGATGCAAGTTACAATTTTTCTCGGGCCATAAGACTTCTACTGTCAAGCTTCTAGGTATTAAACCTGGGGCAGTTTCGCAATTAAAGCAATGCGGCAGCAGTTCATTGTAAGTAATCTTACGGCTCTAGGTAGTAAACCTAACCCGAGTTAAACTCTGCTGGGGCTTCAAGATCACCAAAGGACCCAAGGGACGCAATGCTTCAATCCTATCTGAATTTAGGTGCGAGGCTGTGGAAGCTTATGTCAAGTTTCAGTCTTAGCACATCACCAAAACCATGCAAAAGCAAGGATTCAGCTAGTGTAGCCCTTTGATCACACTCTAGCCTTACGGCGTACAACACGGAGTAAGAGTGAGACAAAATCCCACTAAAATCTCCCCCTACTTATAGTTCTCAGTAACCCATTTCTCCTCCCACATAAAGTGGTTAACATTCTCACAACCCTATGAGAAAATACCACATAGATATTTCCAGAATATTCTACCCAATATATATTAATAACATCCAATGATATTGTAACTTTACAGCATGTCTCCTTTTTTGGCTTTTAGAAGTTTATAATTAAAACACACCCCTCCGTATGCTCATCTTTGCATCTTGCTACTTTTGTGGTTTAAATTACATTTTTAGCACACTCAACAAAAAGCACTAAAACACGTAGAAGAAATATTCGGATTAAACCAGTTCAACTCTTTAAAAAAGAAAATTGCCTATTGTTATTTTTGTTCATTTTTATTGTATATTATTTACTTTGATGTTTTATGTATTTTCCCACTAAATCACTTACTATGCTGAAATACAACACTCAACTTCCTATTATATAAAGCAGCGTTTCTAACATTTAATCATTTGTTGCAGATGTGCTCACTGAAGTGATGCATGATGCTTTTATTTTCGTTTTCTTCATTCCTCAGCTATAATTTATGTATTTCCACTTTCTGCATTATTTTCATGTATATAATAAAATGTTTCATTCCATCAATATTACGGCTATTATTTATTATTTACTATTATGTTTATTTCACTTTCCACTACTAAACACTTGTTAATATTATGTTTTGCCTTTTAGTTTCTAAATCCCCTTAAATTTTAATGTTTAAACGTTTTCGACTTATACTTGTGCTGATTTGCTTTTTCATTTGCTACTTAATCTATTCAATATGCATTTTTCATTATCGTCTTTATAGTCTTTCATACTTTAACCTTGTGTCTCGTTATTTATATATATTTATATTTCTGAATGCTGATTATGTTTACTACATCTAGCTTATATATATATATATATATATATATATATATATATATATATATATATATATATATATATATATATATATATATATAAAACTTTTTTTTGTTGTTGTATGAAGATACATTATTGCTGGATCTAAACATGTATGCCTCAAGACCCGTTTCTCTCACTGTCTAACATGGTTATACAGATTTCTATATTTACTTATTTAAGTAGTTTTCGTTTAATTTATCTCTACAGCGCATGGAAGAGTCACCAGCCATTTAACATTTGCAACCCTTAAGTCAAAGTTCTGTTGACATATTGCATGAACCATGACCCGTTGAAGATCTGCTGGTGTTTTGTTTATCTTAGTTGCCATTGGTGATGACAAGTCTCCCTCTAGTGGAGAAATCTCCTCAATATGTGATTATGACAGCATTTGCTCAGAGTGATTAGATGGTAACATTTTTGTCTACTTCATTGTATATACAACATCATTAAAACTATTTTATTCTATTTTATACAATTTTAATTCCCGATTATTTCAATAATTCATCATAATCTTGCGTGTTATCCTTGTATATATTATATATACTTTTACACCACTTTAGAACTATAACAAAATAGCATTGTACACTCTAAGTTTGATTTGCGTTACTTGCACTTACAATATTCAATATTTCGGGACAGACCAACTTCATAATAGAACCATTAAAAACCTTGTTTCTCAACATCAGTCCAGAAAAGTGCAGTACTAGGAACAGCAAAGATACTGCGCAGAACTCATAATTCATATATATATATATATATGAATTATCCTCAGTTGGTCCAGTTTTTGAGAAGTTTGCTATTCTAAATCATGCAGAATTAACTTCTGCCTTTATGTCCTCTAAATCCTCAACTTGTATCGTAGACCCAATCCCAAATAGACTTCAAAGAAATTCTCCCTCTAATTATAGATCCTATTCTTAATATAATAAATACTTCACTGGAAAGTGGTTATGTGCCTCAGTCTTTTAAATATGCAGTAATTAAGCCGCTCCTAAAAAAGCCTAATCTTGATCCTGACCTTTTAGCCAATTACAGACCTATTTCAAATCTTCCGTTTATTTCTAAAATTCTGGAGAGAATTGTAATTAAACAGCTTTGTCGTCATCTGCAGGAAAATAATTTATTTGAAAAATTTCAATCTGGATTCAGAACTCATCATAGCACTGAGACAGCCCTGGTTAAAGTAACAAATGATTTGTTATTGGCTGCTGACAATGGTCAGGTCTCAATACTGGTTCTGTTGGACCTCAGCGCAGCTTTTGACACAATCGACCACAACATTTTACTGCAGAGGTTGGAATGTGATGTGGGCATTAGAGGAACTGCCCTCAGCTGGTTTAAATCCTATTTATCCGATAGGTACCAGTTTGTAAATGTAAACCAGAGCTCCTCACAGTGCTCTAAAGTAGCCTACGGTGTGCCACAGGGTTCAGTTCTGGGTCCAGTTCTGTTTACCCTTTACATGCTACCGTTAGGTAATATCATCCGAAAGCACGGTATCGATTTCCACTGTTATGCAGATGACACCCAGCTGTACTTATCAATGAAACCCGATCAGACTAATCAAATAGAAAGGCTTAGTGACTGTGTGAGGGACATAAAAACATGGATGACCTTTAATTATTTACTTCTTAACCCTGAAAAAACTGAGGTCATTCTATTAGGCCCTAAACACCTACGAGACTCTATTGTGGTTTTGTCCCGGCCTGCAGCTGGGCTCGATGTAAAGTTTGACTCTCTAACTGAGCAGATAATCACATTGGACAATGTCAGTGTAGCCTCCAGCTCCACTGTAAGAAACCTTGGAGTCCTATTTGATCAAGAACTCTCATTTAAAGCACACATAAGCCATGTCTGTAAAACGGCTTATTTTCATTTACGCAATATAGCCAAAATTAGAAATGTACTGCCAAAAAATGATGCTGAAAAACTTGTCCATGCTTTTGTCACTTCGAGGTTAGACTACTGTAACTCCCTGCTTGCAGCTTGCCCTAAAAGCTCTATAAAAAGCCTTCAATTGGTTCAAAATGCAGCAGCAAGAATACTAACAGGTACTAAAAAACGAGAGCACATTACTCCAGTATTAAAAAATCTTCATTGGCTTCCGGTTGAGTTTAGAGTAAAATTTAAAATTCTTCTTTTAACTTATAAAGCTGTAAATGACATGGCCCCTTCCTACATTAAAGATGAAATTGTACCTTATCATCCTAACCGTTCACTCCGCTCTCAAAATGCTGCACTATTGGTGGTTCCTAGAGTCGCTAAAAGTACTTTAGGAGGTAGAGCTTTTAGGTACCAAGCACCCTTGTTGTGGAATCAGCTCCCTGCTCATGTCAAAGAAGCTGACATAGTCTCTACATTTAAGATTAGGCTCAAAACGTTCCTCTTTGAATTAGCTTATGGTCAGGTCAGTTAGGAACAGAAACTAAACCCATAGGCCTAGTTAAGCTGCTCTAGGAGATATATTACTGGGGAAAGTATGGCATCTTGAGCACTGTCCTCTAGTTTCTCCTACTTTTTCTCCTCCTACTGTTAAGAATATTCAATTACTAGTTCATTCGTAGTCTGTTCTTTGCTATTCACATGTTGTCCCTGTCCCACTCCCCTTTTGGGGAGTGTAACTGTTTCAGATGCTGCTGTTCCAGTTTGGACCACTGCTGTCCCCTAGTGTCGAGGACCTGGGCCCCTCCTCTCCTTCCCTGTCCTGGATTAACTGTCCTTGTCCTGCTAAATTAGTAGTTTCATCTGCCTGTCCGTCCTTAGGAGTAGGATCTCTCCTTCACTGTGGTTCTCCTCGAGGTTTCTCCGTTTTCCCATTGGGTTTTTGGGAGTTTTTCCTTGCCGAGAAGGAGGGTCTAACGACAGGAGATGCTGGGACAATTATCCGTTTGCCTGCTTGTTGTTGGACATTCTGTATTTTTGATTTATGAACGTTTCTTATTCTGCTTTATTAATCAACAAATTTGTGAAGTCCGCCGAGATAACTCTTGTTGTGATTTTGGGCTATACAAAAATAAATTGAATTGAATTGAATTGAATTGATTACAAAAATCCGCGAAACAGCGAAGCCGCGAAAGGTGAACCGCGTTATAACGAGGGTTCACTGTATTACATTTTGGAGATTTCTACAATGTTATAACATTGTTGCCTCATCAAAAACTTGCCTGAAGAGTTTTTAGATGTCATCCATGCATGTCTTAATAATCTATCAATCTCCCCCAGGCCCTATTTGAGTTAGCAGTATGATCCTGTCCAATGCTCAAATCACAAGCCTCTGTCACCCATGCTCCTGCATGATAATTTCTCAGTATAATGTATAAGTATCCAAAAGCATGATACAAAACAATACACTATAACTTCATAAACCTGACTGTAATGTATACACTGAAGCACACTGATTGTAATGTGTAAGTGAACGTAACTGGAAGGACAATTACTTTCAAAGGAAGTAATTGTCCTGATACTGCCAAAGGATATAGACACAAAAATGAGACATGCTAAATAATATCTGCAGGAGTGCTGCAAGAAACAGATGTTCAAATCATTTCATATTGTCAACATAAAGATTTTGTAGACTTACTCACAGTGGGAAAAGTAACCACAGCTTCTACTCACTACAATATCTTTAACAAAAAAGGAAACATAAGTGCGACCCATCTCTGTACATAGGTGTATATTTTACTACTTTTAAAGCTCTAATTTTGTTACTGTGTATATTTTCAAAGCATTTTTCAGTATTTTCTGAACAAATAAAAGGTTAGGATCAAATGTGTGCAATGTCACATGTTTATTGTACATTATCATATGACCAGAGATGGTTATCTTAAGGGTTAGGGTTAGGGTTAGGGATGAAAACATGTTGGCAGTGTGACCAATGGGATAGAACGGTGTGCTATTATATAGGGCACTATAGAAGCATGTATAGGAGCACATATATCTTATATATAATAAATGTGTATTATATGTAAAGATATATGTTTTGTTTTGGTTTATATCCAGGGAAAGGAAAATTCATGATATGTTGTGTCAAGGTGATGGCCCCGTCAAGGCCTAGAAGTAAGTAACTGTCCCTAAAAATTAACTTTACAGAGTTCTACAGATTGTGAGGGGGAGATGTCCAGCTAACCAGCTGACCTGGCCTGGTGGAGTCAGGTGACCTGGTGGAGTCAGGTGAGGACACTGATGATATCCACCACACGCTCCCATTACATCCTGTTATTGGAAAGCGAAGGTCACCTAGCTGCTAAAAGAACATGTCTGAAGAACATTCAAAATCATGTAGCTGCATGAAAAACAAGTCTGAGGAACACCCAAAGTCCTCCAGAACTTATAGAAAGACGTCTGAACATCTAGGATCCTTTGTCACAAGTCTAAATAACATCCAAGGTTCTCTAGCTACACGATAGACATGTATGAAGAACATTCAAGATCCTCTACCTGCTATTGGGACAAGTGTGAAGAACATCTAAAGCCTTCTAAGAAGCAATAGAGAGAAATCTGAAGAACATCCAATATCCTCTGACTTGTTTCTATAGCTGCTAGAGGACCTTGGATGTTCTTCAGACATGTCCATTGTGCAGCTAGAGAACACTGGATGTTCTTATCCAACATGAACATCCAACGTATCTAGAAGCAATAGAGAGAAATCTGATGAATATCTAGGGTCCTTCAGCTGCTATTGGAACAAGTCTGAGGAACATTCAAAGACCTCCAGAAGTAATAGAGAAACATCTCAAGAACATCCAGCGTCATCTAGGATATGTCCAAGGTCATCTAGGACAAGTCTGAATAACAATTAAGGTCCTCTGCCTGCTATAGAAACAAGTCTGAGAAACATCCGAAGCAAATAGAGAAATCTGAAGAACAACCAGGGTCTGCTGGGACAAGTCAAAGGAACATCCAAGGTCCTCTAGCTGCTACCGTTCAAGTCTAAGGAACATCCAAAGACCTCTAGTTGTCTGTAGAACATCCAAGGTTCTCTCAGAAAATTATTTTACTCCATCTGCCCCTCATATATAAGTGAAAACAGCATTTTCCTAATTTTTAGGAATAACTGCACTGTAGTATATGAATTGCAAAATCTGTGAAACTGAAAACTGAATATTTTTTATGTTAAAATATTAAAAAAAATGTATATCCTATCTCAGTGATTCAAGTCAAGTCAAGTCGAATGTTTTTAAATTAAACTGATCACAAATCTCTTGTGGCACCTTTAATTCACAATACAGCCCTCCGGTCACAATTGTGACCGACCACAAAATTTTCATAAAAAATAATGCTTGATCATGTCAAAGTACTACAAATGGCCCAAAATTTGGGCATTATTGGGTTAATTTTATTGGTTTATTTATTTGTTTATATTTTATGGTTTTGCTCTTATTTGATTTCACTGGTTTTATTGTTTTAAGACTAGTGTGATTAAATCTGAGTGCTTATTTTATTATATTATTGTTGTTACTGTGTATTTGTGCAGCACTTTGGAAAGTGTTTATAAAGTGTATTGGACTGGATAAATTTAACAAAAGGAAACATTATGAAAACAGTGTAAGCAATGAGAAAGTGTGAGCATGTTGTTAGCTTGGTGCTGGAAGCCTAACCTAACTTGAGTTGACAGAGACGCTTTAGCCTTGGCCGGATCTGCACACTGCTTCAATTATGGGCCCTGCTGGAGGTTTTTGTGCGCCTGCCTCACCTCTCTGTCCCCCCTGGCACAGAGCAGACTCCATGAGGGGCGTCCCTGGCATGCAAGTGTGTGTACAGATTCTAGTCCCCACAATGTGAGTAATACCCGCATACACACTCCAGGACAAATGCATAACGGCCAGTGTGGCCAGTGAAGTGGAAAAAACACCTCAACTATAACGGGCACAATCCAAATAGTTCTGTTTCTTCTTTTAAAGGTGGTAGCTTATAAAAGGACCTATAGTAGGCTATTTTCTGATCTATGTTATAATTTTGTTTATCTGGAGTTGTGTTTTGTTTCATTGTTTAACACACAAATCCTGCATATTTAGGCTGAGTTCTTTTGACAAACAGAAAACACTTCCAACTTTGTTCCACCTTGTGATGTCATGTGATAATACATGGAATCCTCAACTGTGTTTTTAAACCCCATACACCTTCACTACAATCATTTGGATGATTTCAGTCCTGAAATATCCAATCTCTACTGAACTAAAGGTAAAGGTGCTGTTAACTGAAAAACTACCACATAATGACATCATAAGGTGGAACAGAGCATTTTGGAGCTGTGGAGAGTTGACTAATAATAAATGGTTACTCAAACATGTGTGAATAAAACAAAACACAGCTTACAGTAAAAAAAAATTCTGATGACGTTATGTTTTCATATTTAAATAAGCCATTTTATGTGTAAAAATTACCTTCCACTTCTTGCTTCATGTTGTCGAGATACTGCTATATACGAAAAAATATCATTTTTAAAAATGGGGTTTTGCCTATAGTCTCTTCCCTTAAATGCAAAAACAACGTTACTCTCCCTCCTCCTCTGCTCCCTCTGTTTCCTCTCCTCCTCTACCCACTCTTTCCTCTTCTCTGCTCTCCTCTGTACCCCTCCTCTTATGTTCCCTATGTTTTAGTTCTCAAATTCAGGCGCTTTTGCTAATTTGCTGCACCGTCCACTAGGGGGATGCAATACTGACAGTAGTTAAACTGTGCAGGTATTGATCTACTAAAGGCATGTACAACAAGGTGTTTCACACTAAACTACACTGTGCTCCACTAAGACACAGAAGAAATAAGGTTACAAAAGATAACTTTTTTTTTTTTTAAATTAAATGAAATAGGCCTAGTTAATAAAATAGTTGGGTGTATTTATAGCCTATATAATTTATTAAAAATAAAAATATAATTATAATAACTTGTACTTACTTAAAGGGGGTTACTTACAGATTTCCTGCTACACCAACTACGACAACTGCGGTGTGTGTTTGACCTAAGCGACGTAGCATTGAAAAAATGTCTTTGAATTTGGATCCGTCACATGGATTGTTACCCTAAGGACTGTGAATGTATGAGTGTGTGTGTGTGTGTGTGTGTGTGTGTGTGTGTGTGTGTGTGTGTACTATTTAACAGGTAATATTCCCTAAACCCCTTTCTGCACTGAGCCTTACTACTGCTCGCTCCTCCTCTATCCTCTCTTTCTCCCCTTCCCTCCTCTCTCCTCTGTACCTCTCCCCTCCTCTTCTCTCTCCCTTCTCCCTCCTCTCTCCTTCAACTCTTCCCTTCTCCTATCCACTCCCAGGCCCCCCCTCCCCTCTGTAACCCCCCTTCTCTCCTCTGTACCTCTCCTCTTCCCCTCTCCTGTGCACTCCCAGGCTTTGTGTGGTGGGACATGCTCATTTTAGCGCCACAGCCAGTACACAAACACAAAGGAGAACCCCATTAGGATTCTGAGAAACAGCCCCAGTTCCCTTTTAGACAGTTCTTTCTGGAGCATTTGGCCCAACTTGGCCTAGCTTGGCCTTTCAGACTGGGCCCTGTCTACCACTCCAGGCCTGAGAGAATGCTCCGTGCAACAGTGAATGCAGCTGCCTCGGCACAATGGAGCACTGGATGTGTGGATCATGGAATGAACCAGATTCTCCAAACTGTTTATATTTACTTTACAGTGTAGTGGAGTTAAAGGGCCCATATTAGGTTATTTTCTGATCTATGTCATAATGTTTTCTCATAAACAACAACCTGGAGTTGTTTTTTGTTTCATTTACACATGTTTAAAGAAGACATACTGTGTTTGTGTCTGATATATAGCAATAATCTATTACACTCATGGATCATTATTTTATCATTTGGACATTTTAAATCTCAATGTACATCTAAAATGACTTAATAAAACAAACAAGTCCACTGACTTCTGCATTAGAAACCGTCATAAACGTCATCACAACAAAGAGTTATGGGCTGCACATCACAGCAGCGAGCAGACCATTGTTTTTCATTTGTACCAAAATAACTACAACTACTGGAGAACGAAGCAAGTACAGAGCAGTGGGCATGTACTGGTGGTGGTGAAAACGGGAGTAGAGGAAACAACTATAGCATGGTAAAAAGCACTAATAAGTCAATTTTCCATAATAGGTCTCCTTTAACACACAAAGCCTCCATAGTTTGAAGGTGCTCATTTTCATCCCAGCTTCACACTTAAACCACCCCAGTGAATAGGGAGGGTCCTGTCCTTATGAAACCAAAAGCATCTGTAGACTGCTGAGTTCCTGTTATTCCCAAACTAAAGTAACTGAAGCTTATGTAAATCTTGTGTTTTGCAGTGGAGTATCAAGGAGAATATGCAGTAACTGAGCTCCTCCTTCAAACAAAGGTGGCAGCTGAAGAGTGCCTCACCCCCTCCCCACTGATACATTTGAGCCCCAAACCCTCCACTTTTGTCACAACTGCCACTGCAACTGTCACAAACAAGAGACAGGTGTGAATATGCTTGCCCATTACCACCATTTTCATCTTCAAAATAGCATTCTTGTGCCAGAATGTACTCTGACGGAGCTATTGTTTGTTCTGGTGGTACGTTCCCAGATCCCAGGTGCAGACACACAACCCGTGTCTTATTTCGGGGTCTGCAGCCTCAAAGGCCGGGTGCCTCGAAGGCTGTGAAGGCTGCAGCCTTCGAACCAGCCTCCGCGGACCTCAAAACCGTTGCTGAAATGGGACAGGTCCAGCCCACGGAGCCGCTCCCGTCGCCCAGCAACCAAGACACGCTGCTAACGCTCATGCTAACAACACGCACCACGCAGATTACGCACACGGATCAATAACAAAGATTACGCGTGGGTAATTGAACTATCGGATTTTGAGACCAAGTTATTCTAATAATTCTCATCCAAATCTTGTGGCTAAAACGAAAACGTATGTTTAACTTTTGCAAAACAAAACTGTTATATTTCTGGGATAGATCTGAAATAGGCTAAAGTACCTTAAAATTTCAAATACAGCGATGAGATATGCATTATTAATTATTGTTGTTATTATTATTAAATATTTTTATATTGACCAAGGATTACATTTATACAGGGAATGCATTTAAATCAGTTTATAAAGAAAGACATCTCTCCTTTGAGAAAAGATGGCTTATTAAACATTCAAAGGAACTTCTGGAAATACTTTATCTTGATGTGAAAAGTCAAACATTGAACCCATTACACACATTCAGTGCAATAATAGGTGAGTAAAAACAGCTGTATGTCAGTGAACTCTCAAATTCTGTTCCCTTTTTGCTGAAGCAGGTGACAGTCCAAAATGAACAAATTATCTTTGCAAAATATGATCAGGTGGATTACCACTGCTTAATTGCAGTACAATAGTACATTCTTATAGTACATGTAATTAGTTACTATCAAAAGAGACATCAAATAAGTGGCACATTTCACCATGATTCAAATGTCAGTATAGACTGAAAAACATTCAAATAAACGTATGAGCAAATTATATGTTTTCAGTTTTGTCTCACACACTTGTTAAGGTCATATAAGGCCACATTTATCATGGGACACTTCTCAGTGATTAAGCTGTTTAGGTGCTCCTCTGCTAAGATGCAAAGAAACTACCATTTGACTATTTTACTTGTGCAGGAAATTAGAAGTTAAACCTAAACATCACTATTAGAACACATTAGGGACAGCAGCAGCATGTGCAGGAGGGAGGCCTGATGCAACCAGAGACCCCACAGGTCTTCTACAGTCAGCATGGACAGTGGGGCCATGACCCAGTGCACTTGGACCACTCAGTGTGATGTATCTCTTGTCTTCTGGAGGAGGAAGAGCAGAATGGGCCTTATGTCTGATTGATCAAAGTCCTGTCCTGCAGAGTGAAAACCTGTAATGACACACACATTAAGAAAACTACAAAACTATTACAGGAAAATATGGTTCACAGTGTATATACATTCAGATCCAAAGGCCGTTTATATAAATCGAAACATCTTAATTAACAGAGGAATCCCACACATATTTTCACAATTTAGATTTCAATATGAGCATGATTAATTTGCAGCCCTTATTATTGCAGGCCTAACTTCTCCAGTATTGTCCTGAGCCAAACAGAACATAAACATTCACATTTACATAATAATAAATACAGTACATTTATAATTATATTATATATAATATCTATTACAGATCTCCTAGTGTTACTGCAAACATTTGTTCAATAACCATGCAGCACACGCTATCCTTTCATTTATGTAGTTAATTATGTCTTTTTTTTAATTACAGTTTTCAAGGTGCTTTTGTAAGGGAGATATAATGGATAATAACACTTAATAAGTCCATCTTATTTGTGATATACAACTGTCTACTGACAAATAGGTAGGTTTAGTTCTCTACTGTGATATTACTACATTACTACACATGATAGTAGTACATTGTGTAGTATACTTTTCAGATCACCAGCTTCGCCGAGAAGCTGCTGATCTTAGTAATCACAGAAGTACAGGCTGTGGATAACATAGGAAATAAATGGGGAAACCCAGGTTAATTCACAACTACTCACATATGTACAAATGAAAAAGGTTTTCAAATTGCAGTAATGCCAGCGTTGATATAGTTTTCATGGCTGATGTTATATTATCTATCAGGAGTATATAGCACTGTTTTAATACTTACCTCCAAGCCATGTTCGCGGAGAACTTGGCCCCAGTGAACAGGTGGTCGTTCTCCCGCCTCAGCTCAGTTAGTCGGGTGGTCTGCTCCTTGTTCCCTGAAGACAAAAATATTCTTACATACTGGAGAATATCCAACATTACAACAGCTAAGCTAATAAACAAGTGTAAGGGATAACGCTACAAACCGCTAATACAACAATATCCGTAAACTAAGCCATAACAACTACCTTCATACATATGTTTAACTTAACATCTTAAGTTAAACTTAAGTGAACTTGTTTATGAACAGTTTCATGTAGCGAGTCACTTAGAATTAATTGTAGGTGAGGTAAACCAATACTTACATTTAAAAGTAAAATTGCAACTGGTAGGGGACGCAGCCGCGGACTCCATTTTTTCCCGTAGAAGAAGTAGCGTGCGGTGCATGCTGGGATATTTGAGGCCGCGAAGGATACATTTTCACGTCCTTCGTTCGCGGACTGATCTCCATGGAAACGAGGCCGGTTTTCAGGCTGCATCCTCAGAGGCTGCATGAAATGGGACAGGCCTTGTCCTGCCGGAAGTGGCGTATGCAGCCTGAAAACCAGCCTCGGAGGATGAAGACCCTGAAATGAGACACGGGTACAAACCTTCAGTCTGGAAAAACATGGGGCCCTGAGATTGGGAGTCACTGTGAGGATCCCAGGAGCCCGGTCAGGAGACAGAGTGCTCCTCCACAGCCTCCTCTACAGCCCACAGCCCTGTTGAGAAGGGGTGTGCAGGAGCACCCTTCTTGAGGAGCAACCTGCTATTTATTTTCTATTTGTTTATTTATTGATGCTTTGCAGCTGATGTCATCCACATTCCCTGGGGGTATGATGCCAAGTGCAAACATGCTCTGCCTGAGGCTTTGTTAGACTTTAATCTGAGTTTTATTTCAACACAGTCTGACCAGAAAGAACAGACTTTTTGTGAGCTGATTTGTGCTGTTTATTATTATTATTATTATTATTATTATTATTATTATTATTATTATTATTATTATTATTATTATCCTGTATTTATCCCTGTAGGGAAATTAGGGATAGATTGGGCAGCCAATCTTTCAGGCGCTACCATCTCCATGATCTTATAGCTAGGCTGCATTTTTTTTTTTTTTTTGGGTTGATGGGGGAAACCAGAGTGCCTGGAGGAAACACACTCAGACACGAGGAGAACATGCAAACTCCACATAGAAAGGGGATCGAACCCGGAACCTTCTTACTGTGAGGCGTGGGTGCTAGCCACTCAGCCACCGTGCCGAGTGCTAGCCACTCAGCCACCGTGTCGAATTTAACAAGTCCCTCATAAATACATTACAATACATTTATAGTCACAAGTTAGCTAGCATTAGCTAACAGTTTTTTCAGTTAGTCACTCACCTTTTTGTTGAAACTCAAACACCTATTACATCACAGGCTCATGTGCTGTTTAAATCAATTTTGAGTTTTTAAATCACCATGGTAACTGCTGAACATTCCACCATACACATACATGTAGAACACCTCCAGCATGATGCTACTGCAAAGTATCAATACAGGAATCAACTCTGCCCTACAGTGTAAAAGTGCAGTAAATGTGTATTTTGTCAAAATTGATAAAAGACCGAAAACATGTTTTATTTGGCTGCAACATGTTTTTAGGTCTAATTCTGAAATGGGGTAAAATAAAGTCTTGAAACTCTTATTCAACATACAAGCAATACAATAGAATAATTTGACTTTAAAGACATTTTTCCATTGGGATTTCAGTTTTAAAGACAAGTATGCTTATGTACTGATGTGTGTTTCATTTGTGAGTGACTTATAATTTATTTCACATGTAAGGTCCTCAGCCTGCAATACATCCCTTTGAATGAACACTACAATGTCTCTAAGTTTAAGAATTATAAGCTTTATTAACTTAGGAGTTATCAGTCCAGCACACCATACTACTGCACTTTTGAAATAATTACTTTAATTTCATAACCCCACACCTCACACATGTTTAAAGCATGTCTTATTTATGTCTCACCTTTTGAACTAAAATAATCTTTGTTTTGAACCTATGAGAGGTGATTGTGAAGAGTGACTCCATCCCAGGAACAAAACATCCCCTCCTCTGCATACATCTGCCCCCTCCCCAAACCCCCAACTCTCTCACCCAATGTTACGTAACCATTGCCAAAAACAAGTGGCATGTTAGCTTTAATGAAGCTAACATGCATCAGACATGGGCTTTTATATTGCATAAGGCCTCTTCACTGTTAACCTACAGACCCACCCTACAAACTGTGTAACACAAAGTCCAAACTGAAATTCAAACTATCATCATGATGAAATAGCTTGATCAAAAGTCACATGTTGCCTTTCCTCCCGGCCCCCCCAATATAAAGGCCCCGTCCCCAGAAGCCTCCCACTCGGCCCCTGTGTCCACTGCAGCTGCTGTGAAGTTCCCAGCACAGAGGAGACAGAGGACCAGACTGACCACCACAGGATCAGGAGCCCGTGCTGACCTCTGCCCAGACACACTCACTCCACTTGGGACAAAATGAGGAGTTTCGTGGGTCTGGTGCTCGCCACTCTGTACGCTTTGGTTGCAAGCGGAGGTAAGGGTCAAAGCCAGAGGTGGGTGGTGCTCATTTATATTTATTCAGTTACATTTACTAGATTGACTGCATACTTTTACTCCCATTGCAGTCATATTTCTTATTGACGTAACACTACTTCCCACTGTGAGTAAGTCTACAAGTAACAAAAGCTTTATGTGGACAATATGAAATGATTTGAACATTTGTGTTTCTTGCAGCGCTCCTTCAGATATGATTTAGTTTGTCTAATTTTTACCCACCTCTGGTCACAGTTTTTGTTCACGTTTTGTGAGGAAAGTCCCGTTTGTTTGAGATTTGGAATGTCCATTTCATTTTTGAGGGTGTGTGTATGTGGGGTGGTGTCATAGGTTATATTAGGTAGGACAGTATGAAGCATACAAAGTGGGTTAAGAAGGCTATTGCCTTGGCTATAACACTGTAATTCTGCATACAGTTTTAGAATGATAATTATATATTTGATTGAATCCAGGGCTTAACAATAAGCCTTAAATAATAATAAATAAATGAAAATGAGAATGTTCTTCTAGTCTTTATACCAAATCCTCAAATTCTAATTCAGAATTCATGAATTATTAAGTAGAAATCATTGGTATTCATTCCATAGTATGAAACAGTACTGAAATTCTGAATTATACAATGTGACATGAAGTCCATGCGTTGCAAAATCTTGTGTTAACACAACAGTTTTAAACCTGTCTGAGTCTAACCATATTTGTGTGTGCAGTCTGAACGCTATAGTTCTACTCTTACATCCCTGTATGAAATATGTTTACGTATGTAGATGTATGTGTATATGTATATATGTGACTTCAAACAGAGAGGGCAGGTTGCAAAACTGCATCTATGAAATGCTTCATGAACATGTCAGATTTTTAGTGAAACTCGAACATATGCTAAACATAATTTTACATTTTGTTCACAGCAAATTATAATAGAATAATAGAAATAATAAATAATAGAAGTTAGTTTATTAACTTTCTGTTCAAAACTGGTAGACTCTGCCTCTTCTTTGTGGCATTTCACCTTAGCAAGCAACTTATTTATATCCAGGATTACTAAAACACGCATGACTCAATCAAGACTTTGAGTGACGTAATGATTTTACATAATAACTCCCCTATTTAAAACATCTTCCAAGAATTTAGACTCTTTGTGTAGCAGTGCTCTCAATGCCAAAACTATTTTAGTGCAAATTATCTCTATTCATCCTTGTTCAAATCCACTCAACTGTAGAAGATGTACAAAAGAAATAACAAAAAAAAAAAAAAAAAAAAAAAAAAAAAAGATTTTTGTTTGGTTTGAGAATGCCCCAGCACAAGTACACTGGTGTGAATGTAAGTGTGCACTGGGCAGTTGGAGAGCCTGCAGTGTTTGGCTGACCACAGCATTGATTTGGCTGACCACAGTCAGGGTCACGTCTCTCTCTCTCTCTTTCTTGACTCCTTCATGTTGGCAGCCTCATCTCTGGAGCCCTCTGAGAGCCCTCTGAGGGCTCTGGGGCCCGTTCTCACCAGCGGAGGGGCCACAGTCCTGCTGGGCTTAGACATGGACTGTCATAGCCTCCATGTGACCCATTCAGATCTGTCAGTTGGGTCTGGAGCAGCCGGGGATTGGGTTTGGACCGGTTTTGGATCAGGTCTGGACCTGGTGGGAGCAGTCCTGGCACTCTCTGGAGTCCCTGGGAACATGACTGGTCCCAGCTGCAAACAATGGCCCTCCTCTCAGAGTCAGGAGCTGTGGGGCTGTGGGATCCATCACAGCTCTGATCCTTGACAAACAAAGCTGAAAAACATCCTGAAGGAGGGGCCCCTTTGATCACCCCACGGGGGCCCGAAAGAACCCGTTCCCTCTCCCCAAAAACAAGCACAACAAGCAGCTCTTTGTGCGGCTGTGGCTTATTTACAGCGGGCTCCTGGATAAAGTGCTGGTCCCGGGCTGGAGCTAGTCTAATCCCCCTGACTGTCACGCTTCATTATGCTGACATACTTTATTACTGTTCAGATTTAAACACTGCTTTGTTTTTCTCTTTCAGATGTCAAGGAGCTATCCATCACCACCATAAAGGTACTCTCCTTTGCACTGGAACAGTCATACACACAGCCACAGCAGTGACTTAAACGTGTCTCCAGTTTCTTTCCAATCGCAGCCTCCAAAACCAATCTGAGTTTTATAGACTGTACTCCATAGACTCCCTCAGAACATGTTTTCTTTTTTTTTTTTTTTTTTTGATTGAGTTAATTTTTGCACTTTCATAGAGTAAATAACATACAGTTGTTCCACATTTTCCGTATGAAAAGCAAAGAGAAGTAGATCTCTCTCCCACTGAAAACATTAGCATTAGTTCTGAAGTGTGAAGTTGATTTTACTGTGCTGAAAAACATTCTTACTGTGTGAGCATCTCCACAAACCTGACTCTTATTTGGCCTGGAGGAGGGCCTCCTCGTGAATGTTTCCATGGAAATGTTGTTCTTTTGGCTTCCACAGTATAGCATAAAATGTATCTATCACAATGGAGAATACTGCAAGGTATGGTTGTACTTCTATGCTCAGGTTTCCATAAACTCATGAGGTGACATGTCATCAAAGGTACCTACTGTGCCTTTAACAATCAGAATGTTCTTGTTTTTATTTTTATTTTTTTTCGTGTGTGTGTTATATTGATATATTGATACTCAGTACTGTTTAATTCAGCCTCCATTAGGCTCTGAGCGATTCAAAGTGCAGTAGCAGCAGATATCCTTAGTTACCTCATATAGACACTTTGTGTATGTGTGTATGTACTGTGGTAAAACCAAAAGACGAACCACAAGGCACCTAAACTTAACTCACATTTTCCGCTTACATTGAAGAGGCAAGATGTTCTGGCAGCACCTGCTGGTTGCACAGTAAAAGTCCAGCCTCCCACAAACTGAATAGAAAAATACACTTTTTTTTTTTTTTTTTTTTTTTAGCAGGTTCCATCATAAATGGACACGTGAGCCTGCCAAATCGTAAATCGTCACATTTATTTAACACTTTTCTACCTTCAAAGGGCACTCAGAGGTCTTCATTTCAATCTAAACATGTTTGATCTGATACTTAAATCTGAAAGTGTAAACACTGACTGATACAAAATTTATAAATCAAATGATAAATAAACCTAAAACTACCATTGAGTTTAACGCAGTTGTCCTGTCTGTTTTGCAGGAGGAGCCATACGCCATGAGTCGCGGCAGTGAGCTGGAGGGCTACTGCATGGACCTGCTGACCGAGTTGGCCAAACGAGTGGGCTTCACCTACAAGGTCCACCTGGTGAAGGACGGGCGCTATGGGGTCATGGACCCAAGTGGCCAGTGGAACGGCATGATCGGAGAGGTCATCCGAGGGGTGTGTCCAAACACAATAGAGCCTATTTCATAAACTGTTCCACAGATGCATGCAGTATACAGTAAAAGACCAGATGAATCGAGCTAGTCCTGCACCTATAGAAACATGACATCATGGGCCCTGATTCTTGGTGCTCCCGTAAAGCACACACACAATGCTCTGGTCTGATCCACTTCCTCCCCTCCCCCTGTGCTTGTCTCCTCTAATTTTCATCTTAAATGCTTATTTCAATGCCGGGCTAAACCAAGTGAGCTCTGGACAATTACTATTTAAAATCTTAAATCATTACCAGTCATGCTGTGATAGTTCGAATTTGATCACATTTCCAGAGTTTTATTATTTGGAGGTATAGTTCTACAGTTGTTCACCTTTTTGAAGGATTCCTCACTGTTTTGGCATCAGGGCATTGAATGTCTTTCTTCTGTGGATAACAGAAGAAAGACATTCAATTCTGTCACTGGACAAAAGTATGTAGAAAGATTAAGATAAGATAAGATATGCCTTTATTAGTCCCACAGTGGGGAAATTCCAGGGTTGCAACACACAGTTCAAGAACAGCAGGAAAATGGTAACATGCAATAAAACAAGATAATAGATAATAGCTTAAAAATAATTTAAAAAATAGACTTAAAAATAGACTCTAATGTAACACACTGTTCTGGTGGAGCAAAAATATAAAATACCAAAAAAAAAAAAACTATTATGTACAATAAAAGTAACAGTGCAGCATATGAACAAAATAAATCTCAGTAAAGTGACTTCAGTGTATTATGTTATTTACATTAATATGACTATGTTTATATGTCTGTGATGCTGCTGCTCCAGCAGACCACACCGTACAGGATGGCTGATGCCACCACAGCGTCATAGAAGGTCTTCAGGAGTGGCCCCCTCACTCCAAAAGACCTAAGTCTCCTCAGGAGCTAGAGCCTGCTCTGGCCCTTCCTGTACAGTGCATCTGTGTTATGAGTCCAGTCCAGTTTATTGTTCAGATGCACACCCAGGTACTTGTATGAGTCCACTCTCTCAATGTCCCTTCCCTGGATGTTCACCGAGGGGACAGTAGAGTGGCGTCTGCGGAAGTCCACCACCATCTCCTTGGTCTTCCCTGCTTGATGATGAGGTGGTTCTGTTGACACCAGTTCACAAAGTCCTGCGTTAGTCCTCTGTACTCCACATTGTCATCATCCTTGATGAAGCCAATGATTGCAGAGTCATTCGAGAACTTCTGCAGGACGCAGCTGTCCGTGTTGTGTCTGAAGTCTGCAGTGTAGAGGGTGAAAAGAAAGGGCGCGAGGACAGTGCCCTGGGGCGCCCCCACACTGCAGGTCAGGAGGTCAGACACGCAGTTCTTGGCTCTCACAAACTGGGGCCGGTTTGTGAGGTAGTCCAGGATCCAGTCTGCCAGGTCACAGTCCACACCGGCGGTCTCCAGTTTGTCCCTCAGGAGCAGTGGCTGGATGGTGTTGAAAGCACTGGAGAAGTCAAAGAAGAGAATCCTCACAGTGCTGCCGGGGTTCTCCAGGTGAGACAGTGAGCGGTGCAGCAGGTAGATGACGGCGTCCTCCACTCCGAGGCCAGGCCGGTATGCAAACTGCAGCGGGTCCATCGCTGAGCTCACGGTGGAGCGGAGGTGGCCAAGGACCAGTCTCTCCAGTGTCTTCATTCAATTCAATTCAATTCATTTTTGTACAGCCCAAAATCACAACAACAGTTATCTCGGCGGACTTCACAAAATTGTTGATTTAGCAGACAGACAGAGATGTCAGAGAATGAAGCAGAATAAGAAACATTCATAAATCAAAAATACAGAATGTCCAACAACAAGCAGGCAAATGGAAAATTGTCCCAGCATCCCCTGTCCTTAGACCCTCCTTCTCGGCAAGGAAAAACTCCGAAAAAACCCAGTGGGAAAAACGGAGAAACCATGTCATCAGATGGGATGTTAGAGCCACCGGCCTGAAGCTGCTTGAGGTCTTTAGCATGCGGTGTCTTAGGCACTGGTACCACGCAGGAGGTCTTCCAGAGTTGTGGTACCACCCTCAGCTTAAGGCTCATGTTGAAGACATGCTCCATAACTCCGCACAGTTCGTCTGCACAGGGCTTAAGGAGCCTGGAGCTGATGCCGTCTGGTCCTGCTGCCTTCCTGGGTCTAATCTTCTTGAGCTCCAATGTCTTTGTAAATACATTGCTTCCTAGTACTTTTTCTCCACAAATAGTAGTTTTAGCATGAATAGTTTTTGCAGGTGTAGTCTTGTGAGTGCAGTTTGGGTCAGTTACACAAATACGTAATAGTTTTTAGTACTTTTTAGTCGACTAATTGTTCTGCAGGACATTCAGCCGACCAAGAATTTCCTTACTCAACAACAGCCCTATTGAGCTGACATGTCATATTTCCATCCATAATGCATTTAACATTGTCCTTCAGGAGGCAGACCTGGCGGTGGCCCCCCTCACCCTCACCTCAGTGCGGGAGCGGCACGTGGATATGAGCACCCCATTCCTCCAGACTGGCCTGGGCTTCATCCTCAACAAAGATCTGGTGACCCACGAGAGTGCGCTCAGCCTACTCGCACCCTTCTCCGCCGACATGTGGGTGGGGCTGCTCATCGCCTTCCTCCTCACCGGACTCTCCATCTTCCTCGTGTCCAGGTGAGTCCCAGGCTAACTGGGACATTGCATGGTAGGGCTGTATGATGTTGGGCAAATATAGAAATGTGTTTTCCGACAAACAATACGAAAGAGATTTTATTTGTAATGTATAGTTTAAAGGTAGCTGGGCATGTAATGTTCTTAAAAATATATATTTCCCCTGATATGAATCAAATATTGCTTTTGCTGATAACTATTGTGGTATTGATTTGAAGTTCCGACATTATTCATAATTGACTCTTGTGACATGCAAGACAAGTTATACATGTTGTTACCTCCTCAAAAAGAAACCTGGAGTTGTGTTTTGTTTCATTCACACATATTTGAGTAACCCTTTATTATTAGTCTGTCTACATCTCCATTGCTCAAAATGCTCTGTTATATCTGTCTCATAAAGTGGAGGTTTTCAAATAACAGCAAGTTAACAGCAATTCAGTAGAGAATGGAAATTCCAGGGCTGAAATCATCTAAATTATTCTAGTGAAGGTGTATGGAGTGGAGCACTGTATTAACACCTGACATCACAAGGTGGAACAGAGCGTTTTGTGTTTGAGACATGAACTCAGCCTACATTTGCAAGGTTAGTGTGTGTGAATAAAAAAAACAAAACACAACTCCAGGTATGTTTTTGATGAGGAAACAATATTATAACATAGATCAGAGAATAACGTAATATGGGCCCTTTACGCATCATACATTATACAATTAAAAGTCTTTTTGTGTAGTCCAAAATCACAGCAGCAGAACTTAACAAAATTATGATTTAACCAACAAAAAGTCAAACAAAAAATCAAACAGCAAATGGAGAAGCAATGATGGGAACTGTGCAATGAATGGAGTGTGCAATAATGGGAACTGTGCAATGAGCAGAGTGTGCAATAATAGGAACTGTGCAACGGATGGAAATCTGTTGTGTGTTTACATTCATGTTGTGTCATGTTTGTCCATTAACATGCTCTGTCCCAATCAAATAAATAAATAAATAAATAAATAAATAAATAAATAAATAAATAAACTGTCCCAGAGTACCCCCTTTCCTTAGACCAGGCTTCTCGGCAAGGACAAACTCAGGACTAAACCGAGACTAAACTAGGACTGGATTCAGGGTCATTCAGCCAAGTTATGGAAGGGGAGGATGTAGATCATGTTCACCCAGCTTCTGAAGTACTGAAGAAGCTGCTTGGAGGAGGAAAAATTGTGTTCCGTTATTTCAAATAAACATATAAATATTTTTATATTTATATAAATATTTTTTATATTTGTATTTGTCAAATAATCATCTCTGTGTAGAAGGAAGTAAAATTTGAGACCTAAAAACATCTTGAATACAATGATCTTAAGTGTGTTTTAGCAAACAGGTTCAGTTGTAATTGTAATTAAGGCTACATGATCTATCTTCACTAGCAGGATTCTGTTCAGACAAACTCAAGACTGAAATATGAACTGTTAAACTAATCCAACAATCTCATTAATTTTAGAACATGTCTGTAGAGGTCTAAACTACAGTTAGTAGCTTTTACACATCATTTAAACTGATGATAATGATAAGTACTGTTTTCAGGATGAGCCCGTCTGAGTGGGCGGAGCCGGATAAGGAGCAGACGACCTTCACACTGCTGCACAGTTTCTGGTACATCACCGGAGCGCTCACTCTGCAGGGTAAGACACAGTCAGCTAAACAGCTGACTACATGCTATTTATTTGCAATATTCTCCATTAAAAGGTCAACAAATGTATCTTAAAGAGGGAGTATTATGCAAAATAGAATTATTTTATCTACCGTGTATATATAACGTTGTACTCTCATTAAAAACATGTCGGAAGAGGTTTTAGATGTCATCCATACATGTTTGAGTAATTTCTCTCGGGCCCTATTCAAACCCTCCTTACGGGTAAGATTCTGTGCAATGCACCTCCTTGAAGCCTACATCACCCATGCTCCCACATGACAATTCTCCATAAATATACAAAAACATGATACAAAACTGTACACAACTTGACAAACCTGATGTGACTGATGTGTACTTTCATTAGCGGAATGCACACTGATTGTAAAGTGATAGTGGTCTGAAGGGAGCGCGACAATACAGAGAACAATGGGAGGGGGGAGTGTAAAAACAAAACTTATAAAACATGTTTATACTTTGTTTTGGGCGAATATAGCATTTTCAAAACAATTAAACGGAACATGATGATCTAAATATGTTATTTATTAATTAATTAATACTCCATAGTAGTAAAATACCCCCCTTTAAGTATTATATTATGTACTGCTCTCTTTAGGCGCTGGCCCTCACCCTAAAGCTGTGGCTGGACGTGTGATCACTGCCGTCTGGTGGCTGTTCGCGGTACTGCTCCTGGCCTGTTATTTTGCCAATTTCTACGCCATGATCCACACGGACAAAAAGCACGCATCCATCAGGACCTTCAGCGATCTGGCCAATCAGGACGTGATTGAGTATGGGGCTGTGGAGGGGGGCTCCACCTCACAGTTCTTCAAGGTACTAAACTACATACATAAATCATTATTTTACATTTTGTTCATTATAAACCACAATATTGATGTAAAACAGCTTAAAGGGCCACTACTGTTTTCTGATCTGTCCTCAGAAACATACCAGGAGTGTTTCATTCACACATGTTTAACAGTAAACACACAAATCCTGCATATTTAGCTGAATTCTTCTCTCAAACAGAAAACATTCTGTTGTGATGTCATTTGGTAATACAGGAAGTGCTCCAAAGACCTTTACTAGAATCATTTGCATAATTTCAACCCTGGAATTTCCTATCTGTACTAAATGGTTACTCAAACATGTGTGTATGAAACAAAACACAACTCCAGGTATGTTTTTGAGGAGGTACTAACATTATAACATGTTTTAAAGTTCAGAGTTAAGGATCCATTTTGCGTAATATAGAACCTTTATCATAGAAACAGGTCCTTATACTTCCTGTCCAGCAGTTCTTATATAGCACTTATCCAGATGCTCAAAGTCACTTTGCAACTGGTGTGTTACTCATTTCCTCCAAACTCCGTGTGGTAAACTATTATTGTAGCCGCAGTTGCCCTGGGGCATAGAAAAAAAGGCTGTCAATCTGCACCATTGGACCCTCTGACCACCACCAACACTCACACATACCACATTCATACTAGGCAAGGTGGGTGAAGTGTCTTGCCTACAGACACAATAGTAATGAAAGTTTTGCCACTGGTGCCCCACTCTGGTACGTGATTTTCCCAGCGGTACTAACCAGGCCTTAGCTTCTGAGATCTGACAAGATCAGGCATTGACCTGGAGGTTTTAATGTGACATGTATTACATGTATAACCAGGGGTCAGAGCTTTTTTCTTTTGTATGGTGAGCGAAGATAGACAGTAGGTATTTGCTGAGCACTCAAAAGCAGGATGATAAAGTATCACTCAAACATGCATGAATCAACAAAAAACACTGCTTTGAATAGGATAATGATGACACGTAAAAGTTTATCTGACATTGTATCAGTCAAATGTTTTAAACACTCTTTTATGTTTCTTCTTTATTTCCATGATTATTTACATTGTAGATTCTCATTGAAGACATCAAAACTTTGACTGACATATGGAATGTAGTAAATAAAAAATACACTCAAAATAACATAATGTCTTATGTGTCTTAGGTGTTAGATTTTTTTTTTTTTTTAAGAGCCACCCTTTGCTTTAAACCCTGGTTTGAGTTAGGTGATTTCATCAAGAAGATCACTGAGAGAAGGCCAAAGGAGTTATTTAACTTTTTCTCTTTGCTACATGATTCCATACATCTCGCATCATATATTTGATGTCTTCTGGGTGTGTACATAAAATGTAGAAAGTAGTAAACTTGTGTGGTGTGTCCTTATGTTTGACTGGTCATGTAATTCTAATAATCAGTTTGTCTGTATGCGCAGACCTCCAAGATCGCCCTGTACCAGCGCATGTACGAGCAGATGGAGAAGAGGCGGAGCTTTGTGGCGAACACGGGGGAGGGGGTGCGGCGGGCTCAGGAGGGGAACTTTGCTTTCATCGGGGAGGCCGTGTCCCTGGACTTGGCTGTGGCCCGGTACTGCTCCCTCACTCGCTCTGAGGAGGTGGTGTCTGAGAGGGCATACAGCATTGCAGCACCCAGAGGTGAGTGACACCCACGGACCATGGGACAAATCTACCATATGAAATTTCATGATTACATTTTTTAAATCTATTAAAATGTTGTTTCCTCTTCAAAACATACCTAGAATATTGTTTCGTTTCATTCACACATTTAACACACAAATCCTGCATCTTGAGGCTGAGTTCTTCTCTCAAACTGAAAACACTGTGTTCCACCTTGTGACGTCATGTGGAAAACAGGAAGTACTCCACTGTGTTTTTAAACTCCATACACCTTCACTATCATTTAGATGATTTCAGCCCAGGAATTGCCCTCTACTGAACTAAAGGTAAAAGGTTTTAACTTGAAAACTACCTCGTCATGACACACAATGTGGAACAGAGCAATTTGAGCTTTGGAGATATAGACAAACTAATAATAAAGCATTACCCAAACATGTGAATAAAACAAAACACAACTCCGGGTTGTCTTAGATGAGGTAATTAGAACATGAGAATCCATTTTGTATAATTTACATCTTTTCAGTGGGAGAGCCAGCAAAGTGCTTTTTTTCCCATGGAGATGATGATTATCTGCACTGTTCCACAGTAGATGTATCTAGCTTCATAAAGACAAGCAGGAAATGCCACACAGGCAAGTTACAGGTCAGGTGAACAGTAAAAACACCTGTAATTGAATAATGCATGCTAAATAAACATTAATACCCTTCTATGGAACATTCAAGGCAAACCACATTTCCAAAAAATGTGATAGACCCCACACTAGAAAAGCTACATAATGTACCTTTAAAAGTTAAATTTATATATTATTCACTATAAACTACTGGAATGTTTTATGGTATTTTACATATATTTCACATAATATAATGTGTAAACTTTTATTCAGTTGACAGAAATGTTCTTTTGCTATCATACATGTATGAACAGAAAGCATTTCCAGTAAAGAAACATTTTAACCTGTTAAAAAAGACTTTACTAAGTTTCTGAGGGGTTTTTAGACAATAGAAAATGTATTCCGCACCTTCCTGTACCAGGATTCCCTCTGATGAAAAACCTGTCCATTGCCATCTTGGAGCTGAGTGAGTCTGGGATGCTGGCTTACTTGAGGAACAAGTGGTGGGCGCGGAGCTGCATGGGGGACCAGGAGGGAGGCTCCCTGGAGGCACATGACCTGAGGGGGCTCTTTGTGCTGCTGGGGCTGGGGCTGTGCCTGGGGGTCCTGCTGGCTCTGCTGGAGCTTCTGTCCAAAGCCCACCGCCAGGCCAAGGACGACAAGGTGAGGGGAGCTAAACCAAATCTCACCTTATGCACTCACACTGTCCTGGTTTGTACCGGTTTAGTCCTGGTCTTGTCCAGGTTTGTTTCCGAGTTATGTCCCAATTTGACCTGTCACAATAATCGCTATATCGTTCAATATATGAAAACTGGAACAATATATTTTGGGACTCAGTATTTATCATGTGTACATTTTCTTTGTAAAAGTGGGAAGATTTGGTGTGTTTTTTGTTGTAATACAATAACATTTGAGCTGTAAAAGGTTGAATAAGAGATTTCTATGGATATTATTATTGTGCTATTTATTTGTTGTCTATTTAAAATGGGTTACTGGGATTGTCTTGCATTATTGTTATTGCATCAGTGGCATAAAGTAGTTTCAGTATTATTGTGTATCTCTGCATACCTGTCATGGTGGCCTAGTCCCAGTTTTGATGTATTAATGCACCATTACATTAAATGATAAGGCCACAGGTGAGATGAATAGCAATATTATATTATGTGCTGTTATCATGCTAGTTGATTTTAGCACTGACCTCTGACAGTTATGGAAAGTGCTTATAAACTCATCATGGTGAATAATTAGAATGCTCTGAAATGATGACGTAAATGAGGAATAACTTTGGACCACTACAACTATTTAAGATGAACTAGTTTTGTTTTTCATACTTTTAAGATGTGAAAAACATCTAAAATAGGTACAGTCCCTTTAAAGTTAAAGGACTACTTACAGACTGATTCAAAGTAGCCACAAAGTTTATTATATGTGATAAGTATCATTTATGGCAAAAAGGAGAAATTTAATGCTTGGATGAGCTGCGAAACGTATTCGACCAAATAAACTCTGTCCAGTTGACAAATTAAATTTCTCCTTTTTGCCATGGATTCTACCTGGACGACTGAGGGATTCTACACACAAGTATCATTTATGCATTCAGTATATCACTTAAGTATGTTTGTGATATTCACAACGTTGTTTTAACCCTGTTTTGTGCACTGTGCACAGAGGTCATGCTGCTCTGTGCTGACATCAGAACTGGGTCGGCGTTTCGGAGGGGCAGCAGAGAGCGTGGAGGCGGAGTCTGAAAAGAGCAAAGCCTGAAGCTCCACCAGGTCCTGTGGGTCCTGCCCTTAACACCCTTGTCAGTATCCCTGTGTCTCTGTTAGTCTGGGTTCACCTTATAATGTAAACTTTTGAAATGGAAGGAAAGGATCTACATGTTTATAAAGAAATATTCAAATAGTCAGATAGTTATTACAGAAAAACTAACCATAAACCAAGTCAAAATGTAAGCAATATGAAAAGAGAACAAATTGCACCACAGATTTCTGACTGCCCTCCATCTCAAATTTGAAACTCTTTAGGCTCTTTAGAATGTTATGTCATTTGGACCCAAAATCCCTGTCTCCAGGTCCCACACATTCTCAGCTCTGTAGGCAGATTTAATTTTACATGTTCTAACTGTAGAATACTGTGTATGCTGTGTTTTATTTTGCTTGTTTATGTGATAAACCTGATGACTGTTTTGTGCTTTATTCATGATTAAACCAGAGGAAACCACATGTTTTCACTTCTCACTCATTTCTCTTCAACCTCTTCCTCTTTATGTGGTTTGTCAACATGTACAGCAGGGACCAGCAGAGGGCTGGTCTTTCCACTGGAGACCTTTCTTGTAATCAGGCACCTTTCTTGACAGTCATAGTCATCTTACAACAATAAACAAATACAAAAGCATTAATATAGAGCAAAGTTGAATATACAGTAAAAACACACAGTTAAAGCAATACAGTGCATTCTGTGGTCCAGTCCAGGACCAGTTTGAACACGTGTGTTTGGAGAAGCCCTTAAGATAAGTAATAAAGCAAGGCCAGTTACATTGCCCAGATTGGCGTTACCGGGGCTCCACCCTGGAGCCAGGCCTGGGGTGGGTGCTCGATGGCGAGAGTCTGGTGGCCCGGGCCTTCCCCCACCTGAAGGAGCGATGTGGGGCCGCTCCCTTAGAGACAGGGTGGGGAACTCGGTCACACAGGAGGAGCTCGGAGTAGAGCCGCTGCTCCTCCACATTAAGAGGAGCCGGCTGAGGTGGCTCGGGCATCTGTTTCGGATGCCTCCTGGACGCCTCCCTTGGGCATTGTCCCACTAGGAGGAGGCCCTGGGGAAGACCCAGGACACACTGGAGGGACTGTGTCTCTCGGCTGGCCTGGGAACGCCTTGGGATCCCCCCCAGAGGAGCTGGAGGAAGTGTCCGGGGTGAAGGAAGTCCCTGCTTAGACTGCTGCCCCTGCGACCCGGTCCCGGATAAGTTGAATAAAATGGATGGATGGATGTTTGGAGTTTGGGTTTGAAATGTGGGAGTGACCCAGTGTTGTGGAGGTCAGGAAGGAGGCTGTTCTAGAGTTGAGCTCTTCATGGAGACAAGGTGGGCAGAGCTATAAGGCATCATACTGTTTCATGTTATACATTCAAGGTCATTTCCAGTTTTAACCTTCTAAGACCCGAACTCTTGCATTGCATGCTTTATTGATTTCTCCTTGTTATTTGGGCTGATTAGGATCTGACAAGTGCAAAAACAAAGAATAAACTTAAATTAAATTATTACATTTATTAATTATTTTTATATTAAATTAAATTATTCTAAACATTACAAACTCTTAAAAATATTCTAAATTGAACATTTTTGCATTGTTGCTGTTCTAAACTGTCCACCTATGTGTGAAAACCTTTGTAACAGTGTAACACTGTAAAAATGTGCTGTCCACATATGTGGACGCCAGGTCGTAGGAGGTTAAAGGTCAATTCAAGGTCAAGGTCGATTTTTCGCCAATTATTCAACATAAAATTTCATTAAAAAGCTAGCACCAAAAAATCATCCTCACTAAAAAAATTAGGAAAATTACAGGATAATAGTTCATGGGTACATTATGAATATAAATTAATCTTCTTTCAAATGACACATATACAAAAAAATATTTGACAAATATTTCAGCAGAGAGCACCCAGAGGCCTCTGTATCTGAACAAAAGCACTTCTTGAAAGATCTAAAGTCACTTTTGTCTCTTGTCAAGGATGAGATGGTAATCAACCCTTTCAAAGAGACAGACTCTGAGCTTGTAACTTTAGATTCTGGTGAAGTAATGGAAACTGAGGTTGTAAACTGCCTGAAGCAAGCTCATAAGATTGGTCAAGTGATGTACGATGAATATGTTAGAGAGAGAATTGAGAATGGAATAAAACCAATATCAGATACCATTCAAAGGGCTAATCTGTACACATTTGCCAACCGTCCTCCATCTGATACCAAAAGAAGCTCCAAACTTGCAGATGTAAAAGCTAACAGTGCACTCATAACCAAAATGTTCATGTCCTTACAAGCAAGGCCTGATGCCGATCTTGATGACTTCTTTAAGCATGAAAACCACAGAGAGCCTCCTTCTCTCTCTGACAAAGGCCGTCTCAATTCAGGAACCAAATCTGCCCTTCTTGCTTTTTTGCCTGGAATGCCAGCTCCTGGACATTCAGAATCTACTAAAGAAGCATCTGTTATCATCTTTGATATGGCTGCTGTGGTACACATGATTAAACCACAGCGTGCAAACAGCTTTGATCAGTATACACCAATCCATCTTTTTCCCTATATTGAAAGCCAGATTAGCAATGCCACTGTACGAGTTGATGCTGTTTGGGATCAGTACCTACAAGACAGCCTCAAAAATCAAACTCGTATCAAACGTGGGGAAAATGCAAGTAGGCGCACAAGGGTTTCAGGTAACATACCTATTCCCAAGGGAGGTGAGTGGCAGAGGTTTTTGAATGATGCATGTAACAAGGATCAACTCTTTAAGTTCCTTGGTGAACAGTTGGTACACATCTCTGCACATTCAACTTTCCATTTGGTAACTTCCAGAGCTGATCAGATTTTGAGCAACAAGCACATTGATGCATCACTGTTATCGCCATGTAGTCAAGAAGAGGCTGATACCAGAATTATGCTACATTTGTATGATGCTGCACAAAAAGGTCATAGCACAGCATACATAAAAACTGTTGACACAGATGTTGTTATCCTATCTATTTACTTCTACCAGTAATTGCAGTTGAGAGAGTTATGGGTCGGATTTGGTTCTGGGAAGAATTTCAAAGACATCCCTATTCATACCATTTGTGATCAACTCGGGCAACAACGTTGTGCAGCAATTTTGTTTTTCCATGCATTTTCTGGGTGTGATATAACATCAGCCATTCGAGGTATTGGAAAACGCACTGCTTGGAATACGTGGAACTCTTTTGAAGAAGTTACACAAACTTTTCTTGCCATTACAGAGGATCCGAGTATTGTAACAATGGAATCTGATCATATGAAGATGATAGAACGGTTTACTGTTATGATGTACAGTAAGAACTGTTCATCACATTCTGTAAATGAAGCAAGACGACTTATGTTTAGCCATGGCCTAACATCACTGGAATCTATTCCACCTACAAAACATGCATTGTTCCAGCATGTAAAACGAGCACTACTTGCTGTCTGCATCTGGAAACAATCATTGATGAAGACTCCAGAAAGGATGGATCCTAAAGAATGGGGTTGGATCTTGTTAAGTTGTACTTGTCGCAGATCATGTAAAGGAAATTGTGGGTGCAAAAAAAATGGTCTGAGGTGCAGTTTGGTTTGTAAATTTTGTAAAGGGGG
This sequence comes from Taenioides sp. WSHXM2023, assembly GCA_029959045.1. Lineage (NCBI taxonomy): Eukaryota > Metazoa > Chordata > Actinopteri > Gobiiformes > Gobiidae > Taenioides > Taenioides sp. WSHXM2023. The sequence continues at coordinate 602,385 of CM057086.1, forward strand.
TTGTACAAACAACAACACTGATATTGCTCAAAGTTAACTTACTGCATGCCGATGTTTGTTGTCTTCAGAGTGATGATTGCTTTTTTTGCCGTAAGATTGCTTTTTTTACCGTAAGAATTAACTTACACACAAGGTTTTTGGCGACCATTTTTTTTTTTAATTTTAACGCTAGAATTGTTTAAAGAACACTGCAAATGATTACTAAACTTTAATTTATTACCAGAAATGATTTTTTGAAATCCTGAAATTAAAAAATGAGGTATTACTTTGAAAAGGATCTTTAATGGTAATGGAAATAGGAAAAGAAGGTTTTCGGCGGCCATTTTGTTTGTTTTTTACAATAGAATTGTAAAAATTACATTGAAATTGACAACTTAACCTACATCTCTTATCAGAAATGAATTTCTTGTACCCTAAAACCCTAAAAATGAGGTGTTACACATAAAATTATCTGTAGTAGTAATAGAAATATGGAGAAAATCAGTTTTTCGGCAGCCATTTTGTTTTTTTATGATAACTGACCAGACGAAGGTCGGCAAACTTGTTTCCGGTGATTTTTGTTAAGTACATACCTATACCTAGGACTATGCAAAGTTTCAGAAACTGGTCACAAAGTGCATGATCATGTCAAATTCCTCCTACGCTATGAAACATCTGTCATTGAATTTTTATTTCTATATTCCCAACACTATACACAAGCTGCTCCACAAAACATCAAGATGTGATCATTTACAGTGTAAACTATGTTTTGTATTTGTGAAAGCACAACAATATTCCAATATATAAATAAAATTTGATTAAAATATTTCAAATCAAATGGCACAAGAAATAATTATGAACTATCATTAATTTTATCCATATAATACAGAACACACTCCATTTCCTTCTTTTGGTGTGACAGCTTTACTTTCTTCTAATTTGACATGGTTTGGTGGAATAGTTATCATAGGTTTACATCAGTTAAGTGGTGGTTTGTGAGGGGGAAAAAAAATGTGGAAGAAAAATACAGTTAAGAGACAAATTGTGTGCAAGGAAGTCATTTTAACAAAACAAATGTGTTGTCATCTATTTTTATTAGTCGCCAGGTAACAGTTGAAATTAGTTCTTTGGGTGTCATATCTGATGCACATATCAGACCAGGAAGTAATATTATGAACTAAAAAGTACATCAAATTTTAAATGGAATCATGTTAACTAGGTTTTAGGGAAATGTGTTTTTTGGTCATATGCAGTGATGGAAAGTGTAGTACTACTGTTCTTGCGCCAGGGGGTGCTGTTGTATTAAGTTTGATATGCGTTCGCCATGACTGCGGCAGTGAGATGAAACAGCACCCTGACAGTAATTGTAAGGCACACGCAGAAGATTTACACGATATTTCTCACCTTTATCTCCCCTCGTTCATACATGCTCTTCAAAAATGGGCCCCGTGAAGGGCCTATATTTTGCAAAATTAACTCTTTTGAGCCATGTTATAATGTTGTTACCTCCTCAAAAACATACCTGGAGTTTCATTCACACATGTTTGAGTAACCCTTTATTAGTCTGTCTCTGAAGCTCAAAATGCTCTGTTCCATCTTGTGATGTCATGAAGTGGTAGTTTTCAAGTTAACAGCTACTTTTACCTTTAGTTTTCAAGAGACTGGCAATTCCAGGGGTGAAATCATCCAAATGATTCAAGGTGGAAGAGAGAGTTTTCTGTTTGAGAGAAGAACTCAGTCAAAATTTGCATTTTGTATTAAAAGTGTGTTAATGAAACAAAACACAACTCTATAACACTGATCAGAAAATAGTGTAATAGAGGCCCTTTAAAATTTGGTTTTGATGCAGCTAACAAAAATTGGAAAAAATGAGTAAGAATTCCTTTTTTAAATGCCTCCCTGCAAATTTTGGCCAAGGGTGTGTGAGAACTGGCCTGCTCCTGACCCTGCTCCCCACAGGGCCCCTGCTCTCCTGCTCTGGAGCCAGAGTATCGATCCACCAGCAGGGCCCTGACAGCCCGGCTAATCCGTCCGTCTGCAGAGGTGTCTAAGAAGATTAAGCAGGAAATCCAGCACGCTTCCTCTGCTGTCCTCCGGGAGCAGACACAGCTCACTGTCAAATCAGAAAAAGACGTTATTTCTCTATAGAGGCAGTAAGGCCTGAGAAACACAAATGAATGAACAGGTCTAATGCAATATTTTTATTATTATAAATTGTTTATTGTTCTTTGCTCTTGGTCTTGTGACATGGTATTCTCACATCACAGCAAGAGGGTTCAGGGTTTGACTCCAGTTTCCCCCATTATTCCAAAACATGCTAACCTGACTCACGGCAGATTCATATGTGCTACACTTTGAATTCTACACATCAATCTGGAATGACTATCACTGAAAGTAAAGATTGGAATGTTCAAATAAATATTTCCTACTGATTTGTCGAAGTGTCACAACAGCGGAACAAGTCGTAATAAACTAACATTTGTTAAATCCAGTTGATAGCTTTCCCCCCAAAAAGACAATAGCCTCGTCTATATTTCTGATAAAATAGGCTGAACTACATGTTTGTTTTGGTTGGTACTCTCAAACCACAGTGCTGCTCTTTGATTGGACCCTATCACAAGTAAAAGCTTCAGCCGGAGTCTAACAAGATAGATTCTCAAGAGTTCACAAGGTTAAAAACATGCTCCATATGTTAAAATCCTCCAGCTAAGGTAGTCCTGATCAAGCCTACATCAAGGTCTGGAGATGGAGCTCACATTTTACAACCAAAAGAGGCACTGTGTAAATAAATGTGTGAAACACCTCTATTACAGTGAAGTTAAAATGAAGTCATGCTAATTGCCAAGATTCTCCATTACATATACTTGTGGTGTTTGTATTTGTGCTCTCAAACATATTTTTAAAAGTAAGGTCAAATTTGTAATAACTAAAACTGCAGAGTATTCGATCAATGTGCTGAAACTTTTTGACTCATCCTCCAAAGAGTGAGATCAGAAGCAGAGGAAAGCACTGTGGCAGGGTTATGGCTGCATCCCAATTCTGACTCCTCATGCCCACTGAAGAGAGAGGGGCCATGGGGAGGGGCTAAGTGAAGAAATCAAGCAGGAGGATTGGAGAATTGAGATTCAGCCTGTGTCTCCACAGCCTCCCAACTCCTCAGTTCAAAGTCAGACACGTCCAGAGGAACCAGAGGAGGAGCCAATCAGGATACAGCTCACATCTCCAGGCCTGAGGCAGCTTCAGGAGAGGCTCAGTGTACCACCAGGATCTGCAGGTCTGACGTACATCCAACACCAGGCCAAGTCAAAGTATTCAATATTTACAAAACACAGTCATAATGAAGAGGAATGAAGAGGTTCTGTGTGGACAATTTTAGTTGAAATAGTATGTGCTTTTGTAATGGCATCAATGTCTTAAAGAGTGGCTATTAGAATTCTATGGGGTATTAACTGCTAACACATAACACAGACATACACGTAGAACACCGTGTTACTTTTATTGTTTTCAAAATGCTCTATTTGCTGAAAACAACATATTAAAATATTTGATTAGTTTGTTTTCATTTTTTGATGTTTTGAGTTCCCCTGTCTCTCATTCCCCCTTCAGAGCGCTAACGCAACACAATATGTATACTTGTATATTTATGAAACATGGCTGTGCAGGAGGGTGATGTAGGCTTGTGGGCTGAGCATTGGACAGAATAATACTGCTAACTTTAAGCGTTCGAAAAGGGCCTGGGATCGTCAGATTACTCAGACATGCATGGATGACATCTAAAATGTTATAAAATAATAGAAAACTCCAACAAGATAATTATTTAAGATGGTATATTGTGTTGAATTGTGTTGAAGGATAGTTATGTTGGAATGAGCTGTTTACCGAAGGCACATTGTATGCTCAATTTAAGGAGGCCATAGTTAATTGGATGCACTGGATACTGGGAAAATAAAAAGTCATTTCACATTGATGGTTATAGGTTTAGCAATGACTGGGTCTATCTAAGGTAAAGTGCACATGCACACGTTCAATGCATGTTATCAGAGGCACAAGAATATGTACAGTAAGCAGGCTCTCAGATGAGGGGCCACTTGGGGCCCTGGCCTGTCTGTGGTTGGGTTCAGAGTTTGATGACCCTTTTAATCATTGCAACCATCACTCTCTTTGTCCTGCCTGCCCTTGACTTGTTGTGCACATGTTCTACAGTGGCCCCTGGATCTTTTCTCCAGCTGTCAACCAACTGGCCCCCGACGCTGTGTGAGGGGCCGAGTCAGGGCCATCCTGCTGACACCTGAGGGCCCCCATAGAGTTAGCCCAGGCCCCTGTGCCTCACACCACTCAGGGTGATGTGTGCAGATGTGGTGGGCTGCATGAGAATGGGCTCCGGTATAAATCAGTCGGGGCCCGCGCCTGTCTGCGTCTGGGGGACACAGCCTTTGGTCCTCTTTGTAGTGTCTTTGACAGAGTCTGCTGGGCACTGCATTATTGATGTCCTTCAGGGAGGGATGACAACGTGAACAGTGGCGGCGCGGGGGTCCTGTGGAGATAGAATGGTGCACTTGGCAGAAGCTCTACATCCCCACGTTATTGTAGAGGCCCCTGAGATGTGAGGCCCCTAAGGATGGCTGTGGGGCTGCAGAAGTGAAGAGATGGAACACTATGTCAACTGATGGGATGGGCCTTCACCCTCTAATGTAAATGTTGGCATTTCAATTCCCACTCGGGACCTCCAAAATAGAAATGTACACCACGCAGTCATTACACTTCAGCCTCACTCACTACTCCTGTCTTCAAACCCAAAAGTAATCGTTAGTATCAAAACTAGAATTTAATGTTGAAAATGACATTTTATTGTCTAAAGAAAGAGTGTTTATTGATATTCATGATGGCATCGGTATCTGTATCAAGTATAGAATCTATTTCTTAGTATCAAAATCGAGTTTGAAATTTTAGTATTGTGAAAAGACTACTTGGATCCCCCAAAATAACAATGCAATTGAAGTGATTGGTATCAGTGGGGAACTGTTATCTTAGGTTATATAATGCTAGTTACTACTGTGCATTGACCATATTATAACGTCTCACTCACTGCTGCAGTCTTCATCAGGTGAGTCCTTTATTAGTCATATCAGCCCTACTCTAGATGACAACTTTCTGAAACCTTGTGGAGCATTCCTGAATGACTGCAGTGAAGTAAAAGTTGGTTGACCGTTCCTTGTAGAACTTTCCGAAGCTTGTTTCTTGTATGCGTACAGTGATGTGTTGGGCTGAATTGGACTGACAGGTTGTCAGAGTATTCCCTCCTGGTGCATGGTGGGATACGGCCGAGCACTTGTGGAGCGCCTCAGTGGAGCCTCTGGAGTAGGTGCATCCATATTTATGTGCTGTGTGCTCTGAGACAAAGCTCCACAGTGCAGCCTGCACTTACACAAGGTTTTAAACACAAGACTGTGAGATAACAACGAAAAAACATATTATAAAATATTTTAAGTCTTATACTTTAGATTTATCAAGCTGTTGCGCTGTGGAGAGAAGAGTAAATTAAGCTTAGCTAAGGTAATTTAAAAGCTGTAATGATCAGAATGAATCTAAAGTTGTAGGAACTTTACAAACATGGAGGAGCATGGGGGAACCACTGCTCCAGGCTACACAACGGCTACATGGTAAGAGCCTTGTGTCACAGGAAAAGGTCTTAAGTTTGATTTCTACTACAACATGCAAATACTCCTTCAAATAAGATAGTCCTGACCAAGTCAAATTAAGATCTAGTCCACTTCGCTTGCCCCACCCACAGTGAAAGATGGGTCAAATGCAGATGAGAGCTTTCCCTACATGAACAATTTAGTGTGCCTTAACACTGGCCACCTAATAATATCAAAACTGTTTTGAGCCAGATTGTGCATGTGGTTACTCAAACATATGTGAATGAACAAAACACAAGTAGCTTGTACCATGGCTAAAAGCAGTAGCTCCTGTCATATGAGGGCTTGAATGAATAGCGCTCCATCTGAGTTGATGAAAGTGAGTTCCATGTGAAGTGCCAGTGGAGCAGCAGGCCTCCTCCTCTGCAGCTCCACACCCTCAGCCCACAGGCTGAGTCACCAGAGCCCTGCTCATCTCACAAAGGCCATTCAAAATGTTGGACAGCCTTTTAGACACCAGCCCACCTCCAACCAGCCCACCTGTGAAGACAAAAGAGGCTCTTGGCATCGCACACTCACCAGCCGGGGTTCAGTCAGCGTCAACTTTTTCATTCTCATTTCTTTCCCAAATGTGATCTGGCGGTCAGTGTAGCAGCCTCCCACACAGCTTTTGTATTCATGACATTCATTCAGCTTGAGGGACTTGAATACCAGAAAACACCACAGACTATAGCTAACTTCTAACTTTCCTGTGCTACTTCAGATGGTAATTTTGAAGGCAGGTCCACTGCACAATCCTGATTGTGGGGAAAATCCTGAGACGTGGCTCAAAATGGTGCTTTGTAGATATCAATGTAAGACAGGGACAAAGATTCAACTAAAGATATAATGACGAGTTACATAGTTTTACACACCAACATGGAGTCTGGAACACCACAACATCTAGCAGACTTGTGTTACTCCACAGGCTGCACTTATCCAACCTCAGATTCAGTGTGCAGTGTGATTTTCGCCCCAGATGCTAAATTTACCTCCAGGGCTGTAGTCAGACTGACATGGCTACAGGACTGGTGCTGATGTGGAGATGCTTATGGCAATAAAATGGTCACATTTATCAAGGCACTCAAAGCGCTTTACATCAAGGAACCACTTACCCATTCACACACTCATACGCCAGTGTGAGCAGACACTGGGAGTGAGGTGGGTTAAGTGTCATGCCCAACGACACAACAACAGTATTCATCTATTGGTGCTGGAATCCCACCGCCAACCTTGGGACTGAATGCTCTACCAGTAAAGTTTTATGTAGAGCACTTCGGATTAGAGAATGAACACTGTACCAACTGAATTAGTGCCCCCTCAATCCTCTGAGTCTCCATTCACACTACACGTCAAATCTGTTTTTCCCAAATATGAGCTGGATCTGATTGTTTCATGTCATTTTTTTCCTAATGCCATCTAGGACACTTTCATATGTGGAAATAAACCAGATTTGAATCGGATCTTTTGCAAAGTGGCTGTAGTCTGGCCATATTAATCCTAACAATCCAAATTTTACATCACTGGAATGGTACAGGTGGTACATTTTTTCCTTGAAACTTCAAAGGTGAAACGCAATTAAACATTCAAACATTTGCCAAAAGCAGTGAAGCTAGAAAGTTGATTGAAAAAAACAACCAGCCTATTTAAGGGGAGAGATAAAAAGATGACTCATTTTAGTTAATTACATGTTAACAGATTGTTTTCACTAATATGTATTTATATAGATGTTGCCAGTTCAATACATAGAAAGTGAGACAAAGCCTGCACACTTACTCCCATGCTGCAGTTAATGAATAACGTTTCAATCAGTGGATCTTTGTCAGGTTCTCTCAGTGTGGCACTCCCATATATACCTCCTGCCCACTAATTAGCCAATCCAAAAGTGAAGATGTCCACACAACACAATATATACCACACAATATATTGCCTGGAAAAATCCAGACTCAACTGTATAACAAATACAGAGAGATAACCTTCTGGATTTTCAGGCAACACAATATACACTGTAAGTCATATAATATTTAATCATTACCCAAGTCCATCAATCATATGTTGTCATCAAAAACAAATATAACTTTATAAAAAAGTGTTTAATTTCATATTCTTGAATCAGGCCAGGAATGAATATAAAAACTTTATCTTTGTATAGGAGTAGCCTATTAATATCCCATCCTCTCTTCTTGGGAGCTTCACCTGTTCTATCCCAGTATATTTGAAGGAGGAGATGGGGTGCTGCACTTTTTTAAAATGGGCAGCTACAAGGTTTCCGATATTACATACATAGGCCATAATACCATAGTATATGAATCCAGTGCACTTTGGATTTGATACAGATGGATATGATATATTACATACAGTTCAGTAAAAAATAAAGACTTTCAAACCTTTACTTAATGCTCAATCATCACTCATTAAAAATAAAACATTAATTATTTAAACCGCTCCCAGCCAAGCCGTGAGCTCGCTATGAAACTTAAGACCTGTGAAAATCTCTCTAACACCTACTCAATCAAATCTAATACAGGTGAACTGACTACAAATCCTAAAGAAATAAATGATAATTTTGCTGATTTCTACACCTCATTATACACACTAGAAACTATTTTTAATGAGTATGCAAACTTTAATCACTTAAATCCTCTGCATCTTCCTAGCCTCACAGGACAAGAATGTTCCAGTCTAGAGTCTCCCATCACACTCCCAGAACTTTTCAAAGCCCTGAAATCCATAAATTTGGGTAAGTGGATTGGATGGCCTACCCCCAGAGTTCTATCTGACATTTTGGTCCCAAATAGGTCCTTTGCTCCTTGAGATGATCCATTCTTCAATAACTAGGGGATCATTTAATATAAATACTAATATTGCAATTATCTCTTTATTGTTAAAAAAGGACAAGGACCCAACAGAGTGCAAATACAGACATAAAAATATACGCTAAAGTTTTAGCCTCCAGACTGGAACCTCTTGTGAACAATCTCATCCATATAGACCAGACAGGGTTTATCAAAACTCGCCTCTGATAACGTGCGCCGCCTGCTACACATTATTGAATACACCCATAGCCCCAACTCTGCTGTCCTTTCACTGGACGCAGAGAAGGCCTTCGACCGCCTTGAGTGGCATTTTTTATGGTCTGTTCTCCATCATATTGGTTTTGGATCTCAATTTATTTCAATGATTAAAGTCCTGTATTCAAATGCAATGGCAGTGGTCCTCACAGGAAAGACCTTCTCTAAACCTTTTAATGTAGCTCGTGGCACACGTCAGGGTTGCCCCCTGTCCCCTTTGCTGTTCGCACTCACCCTGGAACCTGGTGCTCAAGCAGTGCATCCATCAGCTGCCCATAAACCCATTACCATCTTCAACACTTCTCATTTTATATCTCTTTATGCGGATGACATATTACTTTATATAGACAATATCTCTCAATCCCTTCCACACCTTCTTAGCCTATTCAACGCCTTTGGTTTGGTTTCTGGTTACAAAGTAACTGGGGCAAATCTGCTCTCCTCCCACTTAATTCAGCTCAGGACACTCACATTCAACATCACATCATTTTAAATATCTTGGAGTTGATATATATCCATCAGTTACAGAAATTGTTAAGCATAATTACAACAGGCTTGCAAAAGAAGTTTACAGCGATCTAGAAAAGTGGTGCCCTCTTTCACTTTCATTTGCGGCACGTATCTCAGCCATTAAAATGAATATCCTGCCTCGAGTTAATTTCCTAAGCTCGATGATTCCCCTCTCCCCCACTAAAGAATATTGGGAGAAGCTACATTCATCCATATCCACATTTATCTGAAAGAAAAAAAAAAACAACATAGGGTTAAATTATCTGTATTACAAAAGCCTAAAAGTGAAGGAGGGTTTGGGGTCCCAAATTTTGAATGGTATCATTGGTCTTTTGTCCTCCGCCCTTTATCTCAGTGGCTGAACCCGGCTCTATCTGCCTCTTGGAAACATTTAGAGGGAAACATAATATTACCCCATAGACTCAAAGATTTTATATACTGCAATATCTCCCCAAGCAAATCAATAAAATATGGATCCATAATAACTGAAATAATCAGAGTTTGGAACTATCTGAATACACATTGTAAACTCAGTAATAAATGGTTTTCGCATTCCCCAATATTTCAAAACTATAGTCTCAAAATAGGAGACTGTCTTATTTCTTTCCCTTCTTGGAGTAGAAGTGGAGTACATACTCTGGGTGATATATGCAACTCCTCTGGTCTCCTATGTTTCCAAGATCTGCAGAAAAAGTATAACTTACCTGGAACATCATTTTTCTTTTATCTTCAATTACGAACAGCAATGCGCACCTACGGCGTGCCATGGGAGTCCCCTCCTACTGCTCATCCAGCTCACCAATTTATATATAATCCAAAAAGGAGTGTATCTAGAATATATTCTTTCTTGCAGACAGCTCATGATCACTCTATGCAAGTCGCCAAGCAGTGGGAAGATAACTTTGATTGCTCCAAAGTGAACTGGGAAACTGTATGGCTCTCATCTCGTAACCTTAATCACCAAGCTATTCATTTCAATATTATTCATACAACTTATCTCACTCCCTGCATATTGTTCAAAATAGGAGCTCTTCCCTCACCCAATTGCACACTCTGCGACTGTAACGCAGTAGGGTCATTTATCCATTTAGTTTAGGAATGCACTAAATTATCCTCCTTTTGAGAGAATGTTGCAAAACCTCTTTCTCAAATATTACAAAAAACAATACCATGCCTACCAGAAATATTTTTAATGAATGATACCTCCAATTTATGTTTAACATTTATGGAAAGACGCACATTCTTAGCTGGCTTAACCGCAGCAAAGCATCTTGTAGCCTGCAGGTGGAAGACCCCACAGCTTGTGCACTTACAAAGGTGGATTTTGGACTTCATGGATATTGTATCATTAGAGCAATGGGCTTCACGAATCCATAAAGCCAAATTTAAAAACATAGAGCTGTGGGAGGATCTAGCAATAACTTTAAAATATCTTTTAATAAGCTAAGGCTATGCCTCTAATCTCCTTTTTTTTTTTTCTCTCTCTTCTTTTTCTTTCATAAAGACTATGATGTTGATGATGATGTTAGTAATGATAATAACAATGTTGTTATTCCTGTAAGTGCTGTTGACATTATTGTTACTACGGTTATTATTATATGTATATGCATGCATATAGATGTATGTGTGTGTGTGTATATATATATATATGTATATGTATATGTATATATATATATATATATATATATATATATATATATATATATATATATATATATATATATATATATATATATATATATGCATATATGTGTGTGTATGTGTATGCATGTATGTATATATTAAAAAAAAAAATAAAAATGTGTTCCTCACCTTCCACTGTGGTTGGTCTCTCTCACCCTCATCAGCTCGGGCCCTCTACCAGAGGCCTGGGAGCTTGAGAGTTCTGTGCAGTATCTTTGCTGTTCCTAGTACTGCACTTTTCTGGACTGAGATGTCTGATGTTTTTCCTGATATCTGCTTGAGCCACTCCTCCAGTTTGGGGGTTACAGCCCCGAGTGCTCCGATCACCACGGGCACCACTGATGCCTTCACCTTCCAGGCCTTCTCCAGCTCTTCCTTGAGCCCCTGGTATTTCTCTAGTTTCTCGTGTTCCTTTTTCCTGATATTACCATCGCTTGGTATTGCAATGTCCACCACCACGGCTTTGTTCTGTTGCTTATCCACCACCACTATGTCTGGTTGGTTCGCCATCACCATTCTGTCAGTCTGTATCTGGAAGTCCCACAGGACCTTGGCACGCTCATTCTCCACAACCTTTGGGGGAGTTCCCCACCTTGACCTTGGGGTCTCCAGCCCGTACTCTGCACAGATGTTTCTGTACACTATGCCCGCCACTTGGTTGTGTTGCTCCATGTATGCTTTCCCTGCCAGCATCTTACACCCTGCAGTTATGTGCTGGACTGTCTCAGGAGCCTCTTTGCACAACCTACACCTTGGGTCTTGTCTGGTGTGGTAGATCTGGGCCTCTATTGCTCGGGTGCTCAAGGCCTGCTCCTGTGCAGCCAGGATGAGGGCCTCTGCGCTGTCCTTCAGACCAGCCCTCTCCAGCCATTGGTAGGATTTCTTGATATCAGCCACTTCAGTTATGTTTCGGTGGTATGCCCCATGTAGGGGCTTGTCCTGCCACAATGGTCCCTCCAGCACCTCTTCCTCTGACCTCCACTGTCTGAGACATTCCCTGAGCACATCATCTGTTTGGGCCTTATCCTTGATGTACTTATGGATTTTGACTGTTTCATCCTGGACAGTGGTTCCCACACTCACTAGTCCTCGGCCTCCTTCCTTCCGGCTCGCGTACAGTCTCAGGGTGCTGGATTTGGGATGGAACCCTCCATGCATGGTCAGGAGCTTTCGTGTCTTAACGTCTGTGGTCTGTATCTCCTCCTTTGGTCAGCTCATTGGTTATCAGACCAGAAACCAATGAGCTGATATATATATATATATATATATATATATATATATATATATATATATATATATATATATATATATATCTTTGAATGCATTTTCTGATGAATACACCTGGGGGTCAGGGGGGTATAGGTCCTGGGGCGGGGTGGGTTTGGGGCAGGGTGAGGTAGTGGGTGGGTGGTAAGGGCAAAATGTATCTAAAATTTTGTACACATGTGCACTTATTTGCTCTTTCACCCATAAATACTAAAAATCTAATAAAATATTGATCACAAAAAAAAAAAAAAAACATTAATTAAAGGTCCAACATACTAAAGTGACTCAAGTGAGCTTAAAGCCAAGTTATAATGTTGTTACCTCCTCAAAAACATACCTGGAGTTGTGCTTTGTTTCATTCACACATGTTTGAGTAACCCTTTATTATTAGTCTGTCTACATCTCTAAAGATATAGATAACAGAAAATACTCTTTAGCATAATCATATTTCTATATTTTTGCACATACCTAGGTATATCCTATTGTCATAATGTGACAATACCATGACTCCTGGCTGTATCCTGTCTCTTCAGCACATTAGACCACTTCAGGGCAGGAAAACCCATTTGAGTCACTTTTTTTTGCAAAGTGAACAGCCTCTACAAAGAAAAGAAACTCTAGATTGTGTAGTGTGGTAGTCTTTACACACAATGCTCACAGACACTTGTATTTCTGTGTGGTGGAATACTGTGGTGCCGCCTCTGCTCCTCAGCTCTCAGTGTTCAAAGAGCTCCATCCGTGTCAAGTGTAAATCCACTGAGAGCCTCCAGACTGAGTAAGCCTGTGCAATGGGAGGAGGGGTGCTAACACCAGAGCAGTTTACAGGCTCATGTGGCAACATCATTTTTTTGTCTTGTAATTGGTTAAAACAGATCTATGATGGATATATGTGTTTATTCAGCCGAAGTTGTATTTGGAGTGATTGGTAAATGTTTGAGTAAAAAAACATAGCTCATGAGATAGGTTCATTAAGAATCCCACATACAGGCCTGACACTCCTCTGTACTTTATCCTCAGTACTTGAGTCTTTATTCTAATAGTGAATGTTCTCTGTCTATCTAGTTTGTATGCTGCAGGGGCAGAGCTGGGGCCTGTGATTAACGCTGGAATATTGATTTGGCCTGTCTAAAGTTGACTCCTGACAGCAGCACAGAGGCAGGCGCAGGCCTAAGTGCTATCAGCAGCTTGAATATCATAGAGCTTGGGGCTAATGCTCAGCCTTATTGCAGCTTAATGAAGCGCTAAGAAACAATCAGTGACATTTGGCCAGCACTAGTTGAGCAGAGACTCACAAACGCACACACAAGGTTGGAATTTTCACCACAGTGTGCCTCCTGCTGAGCCTCTGCATCTTCAGCTGCAGAGTAATTAAATGTCTAACCTAAGCAACAGCAGCAGACGGTCCCTGTGCTGGAGCTAACAAGGCCACACTGCAATTAGCAAAGGTGAGGCAGGTTTGGGCACAGTCACTAACACATGTGCTAATAGGCCCAAGCAGCAGGACACAGCAGGAGCCTGCAGCAAGAGCAGAGACAGGAGCAGAAACAGAACTGAGGTGATGGACATGTGAAGAGCCTGTCTCTAACCTCCACAGCAGCTTTATGTTTAAGGACGAGTGTGTGCTGCTGCCTGTACTTCATTGAAACATTAATGGGCCATGGAATATGCTGTGGCACTTAAGTGTGTGCGCTGACTGGCCCTCTGCGTGTGCTTTTATGGCCTCAGATGGTGCAGAATAAAGAGACCTTGCTAGCACTGCAGTAAATGTACGGCTAATTTGATTAAAGGGAGCTGTCCTTGTGATGGTCAGACATAGAGGTGCCCAGCTCTGAGCAGCTCAGCCAATCACACTGAACAGAGCAGATTACTCTAGGTACTGTACTGTATTACTCAAGTACTAGTCATAGTCATATATGGCTCTACCTTAAATGACAACAACACATAAAAGAGATTATGTTGCGTATGTGAAGGTGGCACATCACATGGATGATACCATAAAAAAACATATTTTGGAACATTCTTCAAGGAAGGAGATATGTTTTCTGCTATGCTGTGTAAGACTACAGCTAAAGGAACAACATTTCCATAGAAACAAGCAGGGCGGGTTCTCAGGTTTGTGGAGATGCAAGCCCGCTCTAAGGACTCACTTATTTATTTAAAATACTGTGGCTTTAACATCTCCACAGATCTGACTGATTGCCTTCACTGCACAGCCAATTCTCACATGAGTAGTTTAAAAATCATATAAGAGAACCTTTAACTGAGATTGTGATTTCAGTTAAAGGGCCCATATTACACTATTTTCGGAACTATGTTATAATGTTGTTTCCTCATCAAAAACATACCTGGAGTTTCATTCACACATTTAACAGTAATACACAAATCCTGCATATGTAGGCTCTCTTTTCCACCTTGTGATGTCATGTGGTAATACAGGAAGTGCTCTACCATGATTTTAAACTCCACACACCTTCACTAGAATCAGCCCTGGAATTGCCATTCTTTACTAAACAAAAGATGAAAGGCAGCTGTTAACCTGAAAACTACAGCTTCTGACAAGGTGGAACAGAGCAGTATGAGCTTTTGGGGATGCAGACAGACTGATAATAAATGGTTACTCATGCTTGCGTAACAAAACACAACTTCTGGTATGTTTTTGAGGAGGTAATGGCATTATAACATATAACAATGCAAAAAATTCACATGAGTCAATTTTGTGTTCATGCTGGGGGACAAATGAGCAGGCTGTGGCTCTGTGTGAAGCAGAGGAAGGACTAGTGCAGGATGCAGAGTCAGATCCTGCTGCTCTGAGCTCCCAAACGAAGAGCTTTCATTGTCAGCTTCCTCCTTCTCACCTCCCAACAGCTCCCACCACCACCCCTCCATCCGTCTAAGTAACCCTTTATTATTAGTCTATCTACATCTCCAAAGCTCAAAATGCTCTGTTCCACCTTGTGATGTCATGAAATTGTAGTTTTCAAGTTAACAGATGCCTTTTACCTTTTGTAAAAGCAGCTCCATATATATGCCACTCAAGGCTGAAATTATCCAAATGATTCTTGTGAAGGTGTATGGACTTTAAAAACACATTGGAGCACTTACTATATTACCACATGACATCACAAGGTGGAACAGAAGGTTTTCTGTTTGAGAGAAGAACTAAATATCCAGGTTTGTGTGCTAAATATGTGTGAATAAAACAAAACACAACTAAAGGTATGTTTGTGATCAGTGAACATAGCATTTAGCATCTAATCTGAAATCTGCATAATAATATAGCTTTTGTGGCTACCTGGCTCACACCCTGTGCAGTTTTTTAACCTTTTTGGTCTTTTGAGCACAGTTTTCAACATCATATCATGGAATTTTAATCAACTAGGAAGTGCAGTATGTGTAGTTCAAAGGACAGAAATAAGGGACTGTTGGATTGTGTGAAATGAGCTGTTTGTTTTTCCCATATCCATGGAGACCGCGCAGGACAGCTGAGGAGCTAGCTGAGAAGCTAGTTGTGGACATTTGAGACACTACGGACTTTTTAGACCATTTGTGGCAGCAAATGTGGCAGAAGATCTTCCAGAAGAGACACTTTGAGGCTGTGGAGGAGCTTCGCACATGCTTGGACACAACAGACTGGGGCATGTTCAAGGCTTCCGCAGAGAATCTGGATGAGTACACGGACACAATTCTGTGAGGACAGCATTATTCCATCTTGCACCAGGGTGACCTTTAACAACGACAAACCCTGGTTCACACCCAGACTGAGACAGCTGAGGAAGGAGAAAGAAAAGGCACACAGAAGTAATGGCCCTCACGCATACAGACAGAGCAAGTACTCATTTAGCAAGGAAGTGGAGAAGGCTAAATCGAGATACAATAACCATCTGAAGGAGAAGTTCTGGTCCAACGACTCCGTCTCTGTCTGGAAAGGTCTGAGGGGTATTACAAACTATAGGCCCAAAGCCCCCCCTGCTGTGGATGACTGACAACTAGCAGAAAAGCTTAACACCTACTATGCTAAATTCGAAGTCTCACACCCCTCCCCCACCCCACTGACTACAATGGACATTGCGACCAAGCCCACCTCAGACCCCTCCTCCTCCCCCATTGCCCTCACACTCTCCAAGCAGGATGTGACTAAGACATTTAAAAAGCAAAACCCACGGAAAGCCCCAGGTCCGGACGGTGTCTCTCCTTCCACCCTGAGACACTGCGCTGAAGAACTGGCTCCTGTCTTCACAGACATCTTTAACACCTCCCTGGAGTCATGCCATGTCCCAGCCTGCTTCAAGCTGTCCACCATCGTTCCCGTCCCCAAGAAGCCCAGGATCACTGGACTTAATGACTACAGACCTGTGGCGCTGACGTCTGTAGTCATGAAGTCATTTGAGCGCCTGGTTCTGCCTCACCTCAAGTCCTTCACCTCCCCCCTCCTGGACCCTCTGCAGTTCGCCTACAGAGCAAATCGGTCGGTAGACGACGCCGTCAACCTGGCCCTCCACTTCATCCTTCAGCATCTGGACTCCCCGGGAACCTACGCCAGGATCCTGTTTGTGGACTTCAGCTCTGCATTTAACACCATCCTCCCTGCTCTGCTCCAAGACAAGCTCACCCAGCTCAATGTGCCTGACTCCACCTGCAGGTGGATCACTGACTTCCTGACGGACCGGAGGCAGTGCGTGCGGCTGGGGAAGAATGTCTCGGACACTCTGACTATAAGCACAGGATCTCCACAGGGCTGTGTACTTTCTCCCCTGCTCTTCTCCGACTATCAGCTCCCTCATCAAGAAAGCTCAGCAGAGGATGTACTTCCTGCGGCAGCTGAGGAAAGCCAAGCTGCCAGCCCAGATGATGGTGCAGTTTTACACGGCCATCATTGAGTCCATCCTCACCTCCTCCATCACTGTGTGGTACGCTGGGGCCACTGCCAGGGACAGACAGAGACTGCACTCTACTTTATATTATTATTATTACTATTCAGTGTTCTATGTTGCACCTCATCACCAAAGCAAGTTCCTAGTCTGTGAATTGTGTTCACTGACAATGGCAATAAAAGCTTTTCTGATTCTGATTCTTTGAGGGGATGAACCATTTTGTTACTGCCTGAAACATCAGAGAGGAGTAAGAACAAGGCCTTGTCCTTTTCCCTGGACACTGCTGTGATACTGCAGGACATAGAGGAGGGACACTTTGGGCTCTTCCACAGGATCTGCCGATCCTCCCTGACCAGTCCTCCTGTTAAACTGCACTGAGACCTTTGACTGAAACACAAAGGTCGCTGAGATGTGCAGTGGAAATGTTGCAGCAACATCAACTGCAACAAGTACCTCTGTCTCTGTCTTTGGTCTGTCTGGTAGTGGGTCTGCCATTTGCTTATATCCATGGATGTTCTTGAGATGTGTGTAGAATCCCTCAGTTGTCCAGGTAGAATCCATAGCAAAAGGAGAAATTTAATTTGTCAACTGGACAGAGTTTATTTGGTTGAATACGTTTCGCAGCTCATCCAAGCTGCTTCTTCAGTTCTTCAGAACTGTCCCCAGAACTGAAGAACTGAAGAAGCAGCTTGGATGAGCTGCGAAACGTATTCAACCAAATAAACTCTGTCCAGTTGACAAATTAAATTTCTCCTTTTGCTATATATCCATGGAGATTTTATTGCTTTTCCTGGAATATTTCACAGTATGCCATCAAATGTATGAATCCAACTTTTTTCCTAATAACAGCAGCTATTGCACTATTATGCATCACATTATGCAACAAAAGGAGCCTTTAACCATGTTAAATTGTTGTAACCCTCACCAAAAACCTACCAAGTTGTATTTTAGCTTCATTCATGCTTGTTTGATGAGTCCAATAATCCGGAGTGGTCTTCCCTGAGCACTCAAAAATGCTTGATTTGCATTTTTACCTTGTTACATCATAGGTTAAAATCCAGACTTCTCATACGCTGTTTTTAAATCCATAAAGCATCACTGAAATTGTGTTATTAGCATAGCATTCACAGGGAATAAGGACCTCTGCTGTTTACTTTCAGATTGTTGATTCCCATTGCTCACAGCAGATAGAGCTCCAGTGTCTAAATGCCTCATTTGAAACTATATTTTGTAAATGCAGATATTATTTTAAGTTAGAAAACACTTATCCCAAGGTGATCAAAAACATCTTTGAACCCCAACCATGCACTGACAGACGAGTGAGTCTGGAACTGTATCCTGTCTCCCCAATTTCAGTTGGGCATGTTTGACAGGTGGATTGACCAATCACAGAAATGCATGGCTGCTTACACTTAAAAAGGGGGGAAAAAATTATGCAGAGGAATAACCTGGACTTTACACATAGGCAAAGCTGCATACGCACATTTATTTAAAAGTGTCAATTTACACCAGAGGCAAAAGAGCTGCTCCTGCAACACTAGCCTCTGCATATTCTCACGTTTAAATATCAAACTCTTTTATATTGCTTACATATTAAATGTTGATCAGTTTTAAAACAAAACTCTTATTTAAAAGAAGCGATATATTTTGTTCTGAATTATGTCTTCTGCATTTGAGAGACACGCAAATCAAATTAGCAGCTGAGGTTTTTCACACTATGGTCCGATTCCAGACAATTCTGGATTCAAACAGAATGTAGAAGGGACTGGCTGCTCAGACAACTCATTCGTAGATATATGTGGATTGATACTAGGTATCAATAATATCAGTCCCAAAAAAAAATATAAAGAATTTGATTCTTTTAGATCAGAAATTACTAACTTATTTTGACACAACAAACTGCAGAATGACTTTAATTATAACCCATTGATACTCATAACATGACCCATCTATTTGTATACCTCATACATTTAAAGTTAGTTTACACTTACACTAAGGATATACATATTTCAGACAACTTTAAATAGGCCTATAGCTGTTGTGAATAATCAGCAGTGTTGTAGCCTCACAAGGTATACAACACTGTATACATGTGTGTATACATTTGTAAATAAACTATGATATATGTGTGTATATAGTTAATATATGGAATTGGTATTGGTATTGTCTATTGGAATCAAATCGAAAGTGAAAACGCTGGTAACGCATATCCCTATTAACTCGCTGCAACATTATGTAGGCTACGGCATAAACAAAGAACAAAAACACTTTTTCAAATACATATATGCCACTCTATAGTGGGACTTTATAGTAGCATTCTATAATGGCATATAAGTGAATGCTATACTATGAGAATGAGCAGCATCATTGTGCTGTCAACACTTTCATGGTGCACATATGTCAAAACACACATATGTCCTTTCTACAGCTGAGAGGATGCAATGTTAGGGCAAACAGTTCTTCAAGATTTTTAAGAGATTTCTCAGAGAAGAGAGTCCAGCAAATGCTCTGTATGAGACACACAATCAGCTTGTTTGTTTGAAAATCTTGACACCATGCTCCCCCTTTGTGTACAAGGAAAGCACTGCCCCTCTTATTCCATTGTGAGTGTGTGCATTAGGAGCACTAGGAGCGGAGGTAAAGGATCTATCTCACACTGCAGGAGCCTGGGCTGGAAATGGAACACATGAGGATGGCCTATTATGGAAAGTGACTACCTGCTCACATGTGAGGGTTACTTGGATGTGGTGAAATAAAACTCTTTGATGTCAGTGTAGTCTTTTATAATAGCATAACCAGCAGCAAAAAACAGTATTATCAAGTAGTATTAATTATAGTAATGTTTGACCAAAACTAAGATGGCAGTGTAGGTCTTGCTCTGGACACAGTATAGTACAATATAACCCTGTACATGTATCCCCTGCCTGTAGTAATTGGCTGCAATACTATAACAGAATGTGAATCATTACTCACTTATTTGTCCTTATTCTGTCCTTATTCTGCGCTGTACATATAGGCAGGGCCACTTATTGTACGCAGTGGTGTTGTGGCTGTATATTTTTGCTCTACTTGCACAGTGTTGTTAGATTTAAGTTAATTTATTTATTTATTTTTATTTATTTTTATTTTTTTTACCTTGATTTATGAATGCATGCTTGTATTTTTCTGCAGTTCTTGAACTGAAATTTATCCATTGTGGGACAAATAAAGGTTTCTAATCTTGAAACCAAATTACATAGTGATCACAGCATCTCTCCTCAAATTCCAAAGCCCAATTTGCACTCTGCTTTGTTCTCTTCTCACTCAGTTCTACCGGCTTTCAGTGGCTGGTGGAAAGTAAGGACAGGAGCATTGATATTGTAGTATAGCTATATGGGCTGCATGGTGGCTGACTGGCTAGCACTAGCACTCTCACTTCACAGCAAGAAGGTTGTGGGTTCAATCCTGTGTTGCCCGGGCCTTTCTGTGTGGACTTTGCATGTTCTTGTTGTTGGTTTCCTCTGAGCACTCCAGTTTTCTCCATCAACATGCGCCATAGGTACTAGGGATGCAACGATATTAGATATAATATCAAATAACAATTTGATAAATAATGGTGCCACGATTCGATACACATGTTTGGTCGATATGCACATGTCCCTCCATGCGCGCTGTGTGACAGGGAACCTATGTGAATACAGTGAGCGGAGAGACAGACTCAGGAGAAAAAAAAAAAATCATCAGATCATCATCAAAAAAGGAAATGTCTGATAGTGTAGCTCAACTAGTAGTCAATATTAAAAGTAGACTGACTATATTATAAAATATAAAATAGCCTGAAAGAGCACTATTCTAATTTTCACTGAATAAAAATGCAAATGAACTAAAACATTTCACATATAAACTACAGCTTTACAGTACTGTACTGTATTGTATGTATTGTTTCATTAATATCAATATAGTTATTATATTATGCTCATTAACAGAAAAAAATTATATACGTTATATACATATCGACTCGTGGGAAAACTGTATCGTTGTATCCCTAATAGGTACAATGGTCCAGCTAAGGCTGTCCTGACAAAGACTAGAAAAAGGACCGTTTTCCCTAAAGGGAAGACAATACAGTGTGTCTTAATATTGATACTGACTGTGTGTCTGTAAATGTGGGTATCGATACTATTATGCAAATAGTAATACTAATTAGAATGTTGGCATCAGTGTTAGACATGTTAGGCCATTTCCTAATTGTTTCTTCACCAACACTATCTGTGTCAGCTGTGTCCTTTAAAGCCTATTTGAAGTTCTTTGTATACATATTTACTTAAATTGCTTCACCATCAAGAATAGATCAGTATTTGGATTGAAAAAAATGCCCCACAAAAGTACTTGGTATCATATTGATACCAAAAATTGTGGTAATGCCCATCCCAAGTGGAAAGTGGGTTGAATCAGATGTACACACAAGTGATGTGAAACTCGCCCTGTTACCATAGTAATTAATAATTTAAATCAAAGTATTATATCCTTTGAATGGGCTGTTCTAGACTGTTCTAGATGTCACCTTCGGAAGTAACATCACGACCTTGAAAATATACAATCTCCATGAACATAGTTTAATACCAAACAAGCAAAAAGTTACATGGTACACCTTTAAATACCACATTCTCAATCAGAGGTGGATAGCAGCCAAAAATTGCACTCAAATAAGAGTAACATTACTTCAAAATATTACTCAAGTAGAAGTACAAAGTAGTAGTCCAAGAAATTACTCAGAAATTTTAAAAACTAAGTCATATGTAAAGGAGTGGTACAAGAATCACAAATGTTCAAATCATATTGTTAACATAAAGCTTTTGTTTTGAGTAAAAGTACTATTACTTCAATAAAACTCAAGTAGGAGTATGTAGGAGTAGGAGTATGCTCATAGAAAAGTACTCTGAAAAGTAAAATTTCTTTAAAAACTTACTTAAGTAAATGTAATACCCACCTCTGCTCTCAAACTCAGCAGGCCTGCCTTAACACGAGAAGAATCTTCCTCCTGGGCCCATGTTATCACTCACATTGCTCAGTTTGATCAGAACGTGACAGTGACAGCTGATGGAAGCTGAGTGCTCTCACACCTGCCCGGCTCTCCCAGAGGCACGCACACTTCCAGGGAGCGCTTTGACCCACATGAAGGCCCTCCCATGGGGCTACACACACCATCACTTATTCATGCCCAGACAGATGATTTATTAAAGCACACAACATTTGCAAATCCGTGTGAAGCACTGAAGGGAAAGGCCTCAGATTCTGTCTAGTCGGCTCTCATGAGGAATTTCACCTTTCATCCAATCACAGTGCTGAGATGCTCCTATGGTTCGGCCGGTGGAGCTGGAGCAGTCATCTCACTATGGCGCTGTGCATTTAAATAAGTTCTGTCATTTCTTCAGACGTTCCAGAAGAGGAAGCACTGAGATTGACACCATGTTCTATCAATTATTTACATTTGACTCAAACATGTACATTTGCTCATTTTGTATCCATGCATCCATCATCTACAGTCTAAGCAGGAGCCCCAGACCTCTAGCTTGTGTGGGGAGGTCCAGAGACGTGCTGAGGTCCTCAGGGTTTCCTCTCAGTGGGACAGTCTGGAACGTCCAGGTAGAATCCAACACATCCCTACACCAACTGTCTGAATCTAAGGAGCTGCTATTGAATGGCTTTAATTCAGAATGTGGATTTTAGTTTTGAAAATAAGGTAAAATAATAATAATAATAATAATAATAATAATAATAATAATAATAATAATAATAATAATACCTAATTATTTAAAGAGGGGGTATTTTACTTTTATGGAGTTTTCACTGCTAACACATAACATATTTAGATCACCTTGTTACCTTTTATTATTTTTAAAATGTTAAATTTGCCGTAAACAACATATTAACATGTTTTATAAGTTTCTAGTAACTTAAAAAAAATTAAGTAACTTTAATTTTTGATATTGAGTCATAAGTCACTCCCCTTTCAGAGCGCTATTGCAACACAATCAGTGTGCATCCCACTAGTCTGTGGGTGGAGCATTGCACAGAATCTTACAGCTAACCTTAGGGAAGGTTTGAATAGGGCCCGGGAACAATACTTAAACATGCATCACACCTACAACCTTTTCAGGCATGCTTTTGATGAGGGAACTGTTATAAGATAAGATAAGATAAGATAAGATAAGATAAGATAAGATAAGATAAGATAAGATAAGATAAGATAAGACTTTATTGACAGAAGCTCACAGTCAGGGGACAGTATAGTGCAAAAAGTTGTGAAAAATTGTGCAAACACTCAGAACAATAAGTAAATAAAAAATAAAATCACAATAAATATTAACATATTTACAACATCAGGTAGCTCTTATGTACAGGGAGTGAAAGAAATGTAAATATATAATAAAACATATCTCTTATATAATATATATATATATATATATATGTAAAAGAATACAAATATACAAATATATAAATATATAATCTGAGGACAGTGGAGGCGGTTACTGATGAGGTGACATGGTTACAGGTTATTGCACGGGCTATTGCACAGCCACAGCATAACATGGCATAACATGGCAGAAAAGCTCCATAAAATTTATTTTGCCTACTACCCCCTCAAAAATATATATATACTTTTTGCCTCTCATCCAACTAAACAACTTTGAACCAGTGCATAAGAACATTTTGATGTGGAAGTTTAGACAGTGCAGACTGGGCTGATGGTCCCACTGTAAAAACTCACCAGGCTGAAGCTGTCTGTGCAAGAGCGGGGACACGAGGCCTGCTGCATTTGGAACATTCATTTGCCATGTTCACCATTTGATTTCAGACACTTTTCAGTGCAAAGGTCCAATAACTCAGGCGTGTACAATAGTGGAACACAGAGGGCCTTTGCTCCAGTGTCACTCACAAACTTCCATTGTGACAGGCTTATTCAGGCTGCTGTTGTATAGAGGCAGATAAAGCTTTCGCAAATGAAGTGGAGCACAGCTGAAGTAAGAGCGGGCACCCAGCCGAGCCACATAAAAACACCTGAACCAGGGGCCGATCTTGTGGGGTCCGTTCGGGGGCCAAACTCAGCTATTTCAGAGTTTACCCATGTCTAACAATTGCCTTAAATAACTGTATTTTTATGAATCCCGTGTCCATACAGTTTGAAGAGTTCCACCAGATTTATGCAATGTCGACATTATTGAGCTTTCTACCATGTTATAATGTTCCCTCATCAAAAACAAGATATTTTAGATATCATACATGAATATCTGAATAATCCACCAGTCTCTCCTGGTCCCTATTAGAACCCTCCTTATGGTTAGCTGTAAGATTTTGTGCAATGGTCCACCCACAAGCCTACATCACCCATGCCTCCACATGACAATTTTCAATCATGTTAATATATTATTTTTGGTGAATGTATTTCTAGAATATGTCATGTGTTAGCAGACTGTACTGAAGAAACTCCAAAACCAAGTGGCTTCAGCGCCAGTCCGCATTCATGCAAGTTTGAAGCTGTTCTCGGTGGTCTCTACAGAATGGGGCAAAGTGGCTGACTACAAAGCCATTTCTCACAGGTCCATTTGGAATGGCGTCAGCTGCCCTATGAATATGGAAAAGAGGTGATGGGACTTTTAGCTCTTTTCCAAATCTGGACTGGATCCAAATACTTCTCTTTTAATATTTATTTCAATGATAGAAGCCAATATGAAAACTAATTTTAAGAACAAACAAATCACAGAGAGAAATGACCAAGGCTGAGATTTGTTTAACAAGAAAGACTATCTGTTTACCCATTGAAATTATGCATAATCAAAATAAAACATTGAATAATCTGAATAAAACATGTGCACAAACGTCTCACTTGTGTTGCTTGGTCTGTATCTGTGCTGACTCATGTTTTGGTTCAGTGTTTATCAGTGTAATGATGCATAATACAAAAGGCATAAAAATAAAAATTAAAAAGAAAAAGTGATTGCTCCGATCAACCAATTTTCACTGCCACCGGTACACACCCACTGTGACATATGCACTTAGTCTCCATATTCATCCATAGTCTCCAATTTTATTTTCTTAATTAGTGACATAAAGGAGTCGGCAGCGTTGTGTAGTCATTTTGATACGAATTAAAATAAAATCCTCTGCTGGCTAGCTTGATCTGCAGCTGTCCATAGGAGGGGCTGATAGTATGCAGCACTTTGTTGTGATGACTTTTGTGATTACTTTTGTTGTGATGGCTTTTGTAGTGACTTCAGCTGTCATTGGGCACTGCAGTACAGAAGTCAGCAGAGCTGTTTCTTTTATTATGTTCTTCTCAATATTGCTATTTTAAATTGTCTAAAAACAAAGTGATACACCGGTGTCATAGATTAGCAGACACAAACACAATATGTCTTTGTTAAGGACTGTGCCTCTTTTTGTCTTTAGTAAAATAGCAGATCTGAGGAGGGATTAGCTCTCTCCTGGGGCCTCTGTTTGTGCTAGAATTGTGGCCCCTCACACAAATGTTCCTCAGGCTATAGAGACACAGGGAGCTGAC
Source organism: Taenioides sp. WSHXM2023 (assembly GCA_029959045.1). Lineage (NCBI taxonomy): Eukaryota > Metazoa > Chordata > Actinopteri > Gobiiformes > Gobiidae > Taenioides > Taenioides sp. WSHXM2023. The sequence goes on from CM057086.1 coordinate 627,985, forward strand.
AGGGGCGCACTTTCCATGTTTGGAATGGGGTTCTCATAAAGTGTTCAGAAGCGCTGACCCATCTGTTCAAAAACAACAAAGAGGTGATTTTTCATTCAAATGATTCTAGTCATTTGGATGAAAAACCACATAACATCACAAGGAATGTTTTCTGTCTGAGAGAAGAACTCAGCTTAAATATGCAGGATTTGTGTGTTAAACATGTGTGAATGAAACAAAACACAACTCCAGGAATTTTTGTGATGAGGAAACTACATTATAACTTAAATCAGAAAATCACATAAAATGGGCCTTTGATGATGTGCAAGTGCCACTCAGGAGCAAGTCCATAACAACTGAATTTGGAACTCTCAAAATATGTAAGAGACTTTCCATAAAACAAAGCTTAAAGTCGTTGTAAAGAAGCAGCCCTATGCAACTATGCATGTAACTGATCAGGTGTGACGACCAGGGCCTGATGGTGTGTGCCGTGAGCAGGTCTGTGTGTGTGGCATTAGCTGTCTCTGTTTACACATTCAAACAGCTCCATTTCACCGATAATGCCAGTCCTTCGAAAGGCTTTTGATGCTCTGAGCAGCCTGTGTAGAGATGCAGCTCAGAACAGGATTAACAGCCAGGGGAGTGATAAGAAAACCAGAGACATCAGCATCGTAATCCTGTCTCGTGGTCCGCTCCACATCTTTGATCCTCTCTAAATTCATATGCAGAACGTGATAGAAAGCTGAGGAGATAAAGCCACTGTCATGCCCTGTAAGCTCCAGCTTCACCACTACAGCAGCTTTATCAGGACTGTATTGATTAGGAACCAAACATGAAACTTACAGTGATATGACAGGCATGGAGGATCGGGTTTGTTCAATTAAAAGATGAGAGTACCAGATATACTTAATGAGTTTGTGGTGAAAAAAACTTTGTAAGTACAATTAATCTTTCTACACTCCAGTGTTAATTTTGTGTTAATCTTTTAATTAATTTATTTGATGTAATGATGTTTGGCAATCTCAAAATTAACAGATTTACCAATTATGACTGAAGGTGTCCAAACTGAAAATATAAATAAAAGTAAATTCCAGGGTGTTATAATAGACAGTAAATTATCATGGGAAGCCCACATTAGACATATAAAAACTAAAATTTCTTAAAGTCTTGCTATCCCCTCCTTGAACCGCCACCTTAAACGTAGTCGAGGGGTTTGAGCGCCCGAATGATTCCGGGAGCTATGTTGTCGGGGGCTTCACGCCCCTGGTAGGGTCACCCAAGGCAAACAGGTCCTGGGGGACGGGTCAGACTAAGAGGTTCAGAAGCCCTTTATGAAGAGAAATACAGCAAGGCCAGTTATGTCACCCAGACTGGCGCTACCAGGGCCCCACATTGGAGCCATCTGGACATCTGAAGTAAGGGATTCCGTCAAGCTGAAGAAGGAGTCCTATTGGGCTTTGTTGGCGTGTGGGACTGCTGAGGCAGCTGACAGGTACCGGCAGGCCAAGCATGCTGCAGCCGCAGCAGAGGCAAAAACTTGGAGTTGGGAGGAGTTCGGAGAGGCCATGGAGGAGGACTATCGGACGGCCTCAAAGAAAATCTGGCAAATCGTCCAACGCCTCAGGAGGGGGAAGCAGTGCTTCACCAATACTGTTTACATTGCAGGTAGAGAGCTGTTGACCTCGACTGGGGATGTTGTTGGACAGTGGAAGGAATACTTTGAGGATCTTCTCAATCCCACCATCATGTCTTCCAAGGAGGAAGCAGAGGCTGGGGACTCAGAGGCGGACTCGTCCATCACACTGGCTGAAGTCAATGAGGTGATTAGCAAGCTCGTTGGAGGCAAGGCTCCGGGGGTGGATGAGATCCATCCTGAGTATCTTAAGTCTAAGATAAGATAAGAAAAGATAATCCTTTATTTGTCCCACAATGGGGAAATTGCAAATCTCTGGATATTGTGGGGCTGTCTTGGCTGACATGTCCGTCTCCAACATCGCATGACGACTGGGGATAGTACCTCTGGACTGGCAGACTGGGGTAGTGGTCCTTCTGTTTAAGAAGGGAGATCCAAGGGTGTGTTCCAACTACAGGGGAATCATACTCCTCAGCCTCTGGAGCTACTGGAGAGGAGAATCCGACCAGTAGTCGAAACTTGGAATCAGGAGGAGCTGTGTGGTTTGCGTCCTGACCGCAGAACACTGGATTAGTGGACTCTCCATCTGGTGCTCGAGGGTTCATGGGAGTTTGCCCAACCAGTCCACATGTGCTTTGTGGATCTGGAGAAGGCATTTGACCATGTCCCTCGTGGTGTTCTGTGGGGAGTGCCCTTTGCTAAGGGCTGTCCAGTCCCTGTATGACTGGAGCAGAAGCAGGAGGGCATGGAAACTTCAAATTGCCCAATGTTCAAACTACCCGTAAAAGTTTGTGTGTCTATATGTGGTGTAAAACTCCAGAACAGTCTGGATCCACATCTCAAGCAATGCCAAAATATCCATAAATTCAAGTTGTTATATATACATATGGTCTGGTCACAGTATATAGAGACAGGTTGTTAATATTCAAGCAGCACTCCCTTCTGTAGTACTGGTGAATGCTTGTTGTTTCCCTACCATTACTGGTATGTGCTGTCTGTTACCAATGTTGTTATCTTTCATTTCCTTACCATTGTTGGTATTTTTAATTTCTTTACCATTGTTGGTATCCTTTGTATTGTTGCAATATGATGATAGTTAGTGTCATGGGTTCTTTTTGACGAAAAAGAAATAATATGGCGTAGTCAAAAATAGTGTTGGTGATTTTATTTACAGAAGTGCGCAAAATAGTGAAAATGGGAAAAAAATATATATTTACAGTTGGTAGCAGTCTCTACATAGCTCCGGAGCTGGTGCCTGCGGTGCACGCAGCTCTAACCCCAACACACACACTGCCTCTGTGAAGATGGAACCCTTTTTAAAGTACAAGGCTCCTCCCCCAAATCAATTAACAATGGAAAACTGCTTTTTCTCCACATATAGAAACACATACATCCCCCATTTAATACAGAAAAATCATAAACATTACCCCAAACAAAAGTACTCGAATAATAATCTTCCAGCACAGGTAGGAAAAAAAAAATATACATTATATATTCACAAACCGCAAAAGTCACCTGACGTTCCTGGTGATGTCACATACGCGCCCTACGTGACGCAATAAAATGCGGAAAACCATGATGCTCGAGTTGGCCGACTGACACATGCACTAAGGGGCGGCGGACATGAAGGAAAGTTTGGGCACGAAACAATGGCTATGGCACGAGGAATATATATGCAGCAATCAAGTGTGCACCCTTGACTGTAATGATGGTTCTGTGCAGAAACTCGGGGATAGCGGTAAACGGTTGAGTAAGTGAAATGCCAGTGTGTGTGTGCATGTATATCGACACACTATCCACCCTCTTCCCAAGGTTGCCAAAGTTGGGCAACCGAGACAAATAGTCCGCCACCACATTCACTGAGCCTTTCCGATGATGAAAGGTAAACTTGAAAGGCTGCAGGGAGAGGTACTACCTTGTCAACCGGTCATTATGGTCTTTCATGCTGTTGATCCAGGTGAGAGCCTGGTGGTCAGTCTAGAGATCGAACTCCCTTCCTAGGAGGTAGTAGCGGAGACTCTCCAAGGCTCATTTGATCGCAAGTCCCTCCTTCTCCACCACTGAGTACCTGGCTTCTCGAGGCAGTAACTTCCTGCTCAGGTAGAGGATGGGCCGTTCCTCGCCTGGATCTCCTTGGGCCAATACAGCACCTACACCGACTGCGGAGGCGTCAACTTGGACCAAGAAGCGTTTGGTGAAGTCGGGGCTTCTGAGGACAGGGGAGGAACACAGACACTGCTTTAAGGTTAGGAAAGCAGCCTCACACTGTTCGGTCCAACGTACAGGGTTCTTTTGGTCCTTGGCAGTCAGAGCAGTAAAGGGAGAGGCAAGGGTGGCAAACTTGGGAACAAAACGTCGGTACCACCCTGCAAGCCCCAGGAAAGACCTTACTTCTTTCTTAGTTCTGGGTCTTGGGCAATTCCGGATTGCCCCCACCTTGTCCGCTTGGGGTTGCACTTCTCCACGGCCGAGTTGATAGCCCAAGTAGCGCACCTCCTCCCAGGCCCACTCGCACTTCTTTGGATTGAGAATGAGTATGCTCTCTGGATTTTTCCCAGGACCTTCCTCAGATGCACGAGATGCTGCTCCCACATGCGGCTGTAGATCACCACATCATCCAAATAAGCCATATAGGGTTGACTGCTGGGTTCCAGAGGTACCTGCCAGTATCCCTTGCACAGGTCAAGGGTCGTGATATACCTGACAGACCCAATCCGTTCTAGCAGCTCATCTATGTGGGGCATAGGGTAGGCGTCGAATTCAGAAATGGCGTTCAGTTTTTGGAAGTCGATGCAGATCCTCAAAGTTCCATCCTTCTTGTACACTATCACGACTGGGCTGCACCACAAGTTAGAAGGCTCAATAACTCCTAGTTTCAACATGGCCTCTGTCTCCTCTTGCAGGTGCTCCACCAGCTTTTGTGGAATAGGATAGGGCCTTTGGCGAAAGGGGTTTGAGTCCTTCAGTCGGATAGTGTGTTCAATTAAAACAGTCCTTCCAGGTTTGGCGGAGAACAGAGATGGCATTTCACTGAAGAGTTGCTGGAGCTTGGTGACCAGGTCGGCAGACAGGTGGGCCAGGTCAGGGTTTCCCTCCACCTCGGTGACGAGAGCAACATCAGGGTCCTCCTCTTCCTCCACCTTGACTGCTTAAACCAAAAGAGCAGCATTGGGAACAGCGGCAACGGGCTCTTTCCACTCATTTAACAGATTGATGTGGTATGTCTGTTTGGCCCTCTTCCTCTCTAGATGGTAGATCTCATAGGTGAAAGATCCCATACGCCTAGTGATGACATATGGACCCTGCCGCTTGGCCAGGACGCAGAACCACTCTTGTACCTCCAGGGGTCAGTCCTAGCCGAGGACTACTAGCCAATTTGCTGGGAGTAGGCCCCGGGTCATGAAACTGTGGCACTTGGGGTGGCATCCGAGATAGTTGCGGAGAGGGCTGAGCTGTTGGAAGGGCGCCTCTCAAACCACGCAACTCTGCTAGCAACCCTTCTTCTCTCCTCTGCTGTCCATCCAGGAACTCCCTCATTATAGCCACCAGCTCACCTACAGGCTGCTGTGCAGGTGTTGGCGATGCAGAGGGTCCAAGCTCTCCCTCAGTCGACTCCGCCTTAGCCCCTGCTTCATTGTACTCAGCCATCCTGAAAATTTCTGTGGTATCCTCCTCAAAATTGCGAGACCGCAGTCCTTTGCGCAACCAGCCATATTCCACCACTGCCACCAATTGTCGTGGGTTCTTTTTGACGAAAAATAAATAATATGGCATAGTCAAGTGCGCAAAATAGTGAAAATGGAAAAAAATATATATATTTACAGTTTGTCGCAGTCTCTACATAGCTCCGGAGCTGGTGCCTGCGGTGCACACAGCTCTAACCCCAACACACACACTGCCTCTGTGAAGATGGAAGACCCTTTTTAAAGTACAAGGCTCCTCTCCCAAATCAATTAACAATGGAAAACTGCTTTTTTTCCACATATAGAAACACATACATCCCCCATTTAATACAGAAAAATCATAAACATTACCCCCAAACAAAAGTACTCGAATAATAATCTTCCAGCACAGGTAGGAAAAAAAAAATACATTATATAGTCACAAACCGCAAAAGTCACCTGACGTTCCTAGTGACGTCACATGCGCGTCCTAATAATAAAATGCGGAAGACCACGACGCTCGAGTTGGCCAACTGACACATGCACTAAGGGGCGGCAGACATGAAGGAAAGTTTGGGCACGAAACAATGGCTATGGCACAAGGAATATATACGCAGCAATCAAGTGTGCACCCTTGACTGTAGTGATGGTTCTGTGCAGAAACTCGGGAATAGCGGTAAACGGTCGGGTAAGTGAAACGCCATGGCCTCCCTGCGTGGTTGACGGGACTACTCCATCACAGTTAGGTATAACAGTTATAACAGTTACTCATTGTCTTCACATGTAAATAGTTCATATGGTCTAATGTAAAATGTCTGAAGAATGCAAAAGACTGCTCATTATGTTAAATTAGAAGAGGGGGTGGGATTAAATTAAGGCCCAATCCCAATTCTCCCCCTTAGCCCTCTGTCTTTGTCTTAGCCCTACCCCTTAGCCCTACCCCTCTGTCTTTAAACAGAGGGGTAAGGCAAAGGGGTGTGTTTTAAACCCTTAGAAATGGGACACCCCTTTGCAGTCACAACAATATGACATTATTTTTAAAGTTTTGAAGTATTGTGCTCCTTTTGAGTTTGTTTTAAATGAACTTTGCAAAAAGTCAAATGTTTTTTTATTTTATTATTATTTTTTTTAAATTACTATACTCTGTACAACATATGTAAATCAAATTTTAATCAACTGTAACACAAAATTAAAATGCTGCAGAGGTGGACGGAGATGTAGAGGATGCCTGGTACACACAAAAAAGAAAACTAAATTAATACATAGTCATAAACATATATAGTTGTTCTGGTACCTACAAATATTATAGAATGTAATATACCTTATATTTTATTTTCAAATTCTCCCACTTTTTTGAAGCTTGTTGGGCTGACACAACTCCAACAAGTCCAGCCTCCTACAAGAAATTTCTAAACAAAATACAAATGTGATTAATAACATGTCGTTTTTAATATAAATAGGGGATAATTTACAAGGCGAAACGAAACAATAATATTTTAGGCCATGCATGTTCGTAATACTTTACACATTCTACCATAACATATGTATAGTTCTAAAAGCGCATGAGACGAGTTACGAGGCGAAATGAAAACATATACAGATACAGCGATATATTTTACACATTCTAGTCTAACATATATGCGTATATAGTTCTTTTAGGCCGTGCATGTTTGTAATACTTTACCGTAACATGTGTATAGTTCTAAAAGCGCATGAGACGAGTTACGAGGCGAAATACAGCGATATATTTGACACATTCTAGTATAACATATATGCGTATATAGTTCTTTTAGGCCATGCATGTTCGTAATACTTTACACATTCTACCGTAACAAGCGTATAGTTCTAACCGGGCATGTTACGATAAGCCGTATATGTCAGAAAGCGTAAATGCAGGCGCCATGAGTATACCTACAACTTTTCAAAAGTTACTACAGTTTTATACAACTTTTTATGAGGTTCTTGAGTGCAAATACTCACATTTGTCCAATTTCTTCCCGATTGCTCGACACTTCCCGATTTCCGTGTTGCTTTTTGCTCCGTCTTGCGTTAAGCCACGCCTATCCCCTTTGCACAAAGGGTGCATCTGAAAAAGCTCTGTTCAGAGGGGTAGAACAGCCCTTCCCCTTAGCCCTCGCACTTACAGAAAAGAGTAAGGCGCTTCCTGGGCACCTGCATCACCCACGACCTCAAGTGGGAGCCGACCATCAGCTCCCTCATCAAGAAAGCCCAGCAGAGGATGTACTTCCTGCGGCAGCTGAGGAAAGCCAAGCTGCCTGCCCAGACGATGGTGCAGTTTTACACGGCCATCATTGAGTCCATCCTCACCTCCTCCATCACTGTGTGGTACGCTGGGGCCACTGCCAGGGACAGACAGAGACTGCAGCGCATTGTGCGCTCTGCTGAGAAGGTGATCGGCTGTAGCCTTCCATCTCTCCAGGACCTGTACGTCTCCAGGACTCGGGGGCGTGCAGGCCGGATAGCAGCTGACCCCTCTCACCCTGGACACGGACTATTCGAGCCACTTCCCTCTGGCAGAAGGCTACGGTCCATACGGACCAGAACCTCTCGCCATAAGAACAGTTTCTTCCCCTCTGCCGTTGGACTCATAAACACTTTATGAACACTTATAACACCTGTACTAAGGACACTTTATAATACCAGTCACTTTAAATAAGTCATGTCACGTCACTTGCTCTTTGCACTGTCGGTTTGCACTGTTGTTCTGATGCTCTGTATATACTTGAATATTTTTATTTTCATTATATATCTTAATCTTTTTGCATGCTCTTACTTTATTCAATAGTGATACTTTATTATCATTATTATTATTATTATCCTTTATAACTGTGATATCTCTACTTGTATTATTATTATTATTATTATTATTATTATTATTATTATTATTATTATTATTATTCAGTGTTCTATGTTGCACCTTATCACCAAAGCAAGTTCCTAGTCTGTGAATTGTGTTCACTGACAATGGCAATAAAAGCTTTTCTGATTCTGATTTCTGATTCTGAGTATTGGGATACCCCTCTGTCTCTCGTGAACGCGCACAACAGAGGGGTAGGGCTAAGACAGAGGGCTAAGGGGGAGAATTGAGACGCAGCCAAACTGTCTTATTCCCACTGTTAAAATGGATGATACTGTGTTCCATTGTAAAATAACATAAAATGCTTACTTGCCCAAAATAAATAAATAAATAAATAAATAAATAAATAAATAAATAAATAAATAAATAAATAAAATATTTATTAGTGAATCAAGATACCCAAAGCTCTTTACAGTACATTATTTATTCACTGCACACTTGGTGGTAAGTTTCTACTGTAGTCACAGCTACACTCTGGTGCAGAGCGACAGAAGCGAGGCTGCCAATCTGCACCACGGGCCCCTCCGACCACCACCAACACTCACACATGCCATATTCATACAAGGCAATGTGGGTAAAGTGTCATTCTAACACACCTAAAAGCTCACATAATGCAATGTAATGTAAACAAAATGTAAAGAAAAATGCCCGAATAAACTAAACTAAATAACCACATGGCTAGACCATTAACATGATATAAAACATCAGCAACATATGACAATGATGAAATCTATGATGAATTATTTTAGTGGACAGAATCGGCACTGCTACTGCCTACTTTAATACTTGTCTTAACTACCCCCAAGTTCCTCTGGCTTTCAGAACGTGTAACCACATCCACATCCGCCAAAGCTTTGCACACTGCTGTGTTTAATCTCCTCATGGATGCACTCTGCAGGGCTGCAAAGCCCCAAGGAGCACAAGAAGAGCATGAACCTAGAGAGAACCTGAGTTTGTGAAAAAAGGACCCCATTTAAAACCAAAAGAACAATTTATCCTAAAACAAGACAGCAGATCACTACTGTGGTGCATGAGATTGCTGTTTAGCTCACTAAATCACTTTACTCATTTTTCTTTGCCCCAAGAATATTTACGTATTAAACTGTTATATAAAGGTTTTCATTGTGTTTCAGTAACATAAAGTGAAAGTGAATGGGCTACTGAATCCAGTGAACAAAGCAGCAACTGTAAAAACACTTGTTAGAAGTCATCTGATGAAAATAAAGTCAGTGCGGAGTGTAATTTACTCGGAGGATGGTGGAGTCGGCGGGACAGGGGGTGGTGCAGGGGACGGAGCTCTATTGCAGCTTTGCACAGCACCTATACTCACTTCACTACAGGTGCACAGTTAAACAGTGCATAGTGCAGTGGAAATGCAGGATGAGGAATCAGCCTGCAAGTCTTCCACAGACCTGAGGCCAGCCCTCTCCCTGATGCTGGCCTCACTTGATGGACTGTTGTTGGAGCACATATCCTCTGTGTGACTGTTCCACCATCAGCTTGGAGTAGAGCCTGCAGCACAGCCTGGAGCACAGCCTGGTCCTGTCCCCGGCAGCCCCTCTCTGTCTGGGCCATCACCAAACATACTGAGCCAGCAGCCTACAATGGACTGAGCTGTGCATGTTTCAAATGTGGATACAAGAGCTTCAGTGAAGAAATTCTAAAACAAGAATCTATTAATGAATAATAATCTATTCATAAACACAACACAATCAACATGCATCCCGCTAATGAAATTACTGCACATCACATCAGGTTTCTAAAGTGTACAGCAGTTTTATATCATGTTTTTGTATATTTATGGAGAATTGTTGTGTGGGAGCATGAGTGACGTAGGCTTGTGGGCTGAGCATTGGACAGAATCTTGCAGCTAACCATTTTGCATAATACCCCCTCTTTAAAGGTCCTATATTAAGCAGAATTGACTTGTGAGCTTTAAGCTATGTTGGAATGCTCCTCAAAAGCATACACAGAGTTGTGTTTTGTTTTTTGATTTTATTCACACATGTTCAGTTTAGATTGCCTAATATCTTATGGTGCACAGAGAAGTGAAGCAGTTTCAGAGAGGCTGAAACAATAGCTGTAACTTCAAAGTTAGGATGATTCTAGTGAAGGTGTATGGAGTTTAAAAACACAGTGGAGCACTCCCTGTATTACCATATGACATCACAAGGTGGAACCATGTGTATTCAGTTTAATGAGCACAGACTAAGGTAAGCCAACAACAGTTACCCTTTAGCATTTCTTCATGTGATGTATTTCAATTAGTTCAGGTCAAAAGACTAGCACACATACAGCTTAGCTTCTACTGCGCTGTATGTGTACAAATGAATGGGCAGTTCATTAATGACGAGCCTGTGTCCTCTGAGGTAGAATGCTATTTAAAGGTCCTCTATTATGTAAAATTAATTCTTGTGAGTTTTAAGCCGTGTTATAATGTTACCTCCTCAAAAACATACCAGGAGTTGTGTTGTGTTGTGTTTCATTCATACATGTTTCAAATCAAATCAAATCAAACTTTATTTATAAAGCACACCTGAGCCTGAGCAATAGAGGCCCAGATCTACCACACCAGACAAGACCCAAGGTGTAGGGTGTGCAAAGAGGCTCCTGAGACAGTCCAGCACATAAGTGCAGGCTGTAAGATGCTGGCAGGGAAAGCATACATGGAGCAACACAACCAAGTGGCGGGCATAGTGTATAGAAACATCTGTGCAGAGTACGGGCTGGAGACCCCAAGGTCAAGGTGGGAAACACCTCTGAAGGTTGCGGAGAATGACCGAGTCAAGATCCTGTGGGACATCCAGATACAGACTGACAGAATGGTGATGGCGAACCAACCAGACATAGTGGTGGTGGATACACAGCAGAACAAAGCTGAGGTGGTGGACACTGGATACTGCATACTGCGCAGAACTCTCAAGCTCCCAGGCCTCTACCCGAGCTGGATGAGGGTGAGAGAGACCAACCACCGTGGAAGGTGAGGAACTATATACATATATATATATATATATATATATATATATATATATATATATATATATATATATATATATGTAGTTTCTGTGAGGCTGAAACAATAGCTGTAACTTCAAAGTTAGGATGATTCTAGTGAAGGTGTATGGAGTTTAAAAACACAGCAGACCACATCCTGTACATACATGACATCGTCGCAAGGTGGAACAGAGCCTTTAACAACTCAGCCTTTATACACAGGGTTTGTGTGTTAAACATGTGTGAATGAAACAAAATACAACTCCAGGTATGTTTGTGATGAGGAAACAACATTATAACACAGATCAGAAAATAGTGTAACATGGGCCCTTTAAATGTGATCACCCCTGCCTTTGATTTCTCAATTACAGTAGTGGCATGGCTTGGAAGTAGTGAACTTAGACTTATTAGACTTATTAAACTCCCTTACTTGAGATTAACATATTGTACAGTTGTAGGGAGTATTATCTGTTACATAAGGGTGAGTTGTTGTACAACTGTATGGCGTATGGTATGAATGTAGTCCTGAATCTCTCACTGTTTGAGCGGAGCTGAAGGAGCCTGTTGGAGAATGAGCTCCTCTGTCCCTCTATAGTCTGGTGCAGTGGGTGAGCAGGAGTGTCCATGATGGAGAGCAGTTTGTCCAGTGACCTCCTGTCCCTCACTGTGACAAATGTCTCCAGCTCACAGCCGATCACGTAACCCACTTTACGGATCAGTTTGTCAATCCGCCCAATGTCTCTTTTATTGGTGCCGTTCCCCCAGCAGACCACAGCGAAGTACAGGACACTGGCCACCACAGACTGGTAGACGATCTCCAGTAACTTGCTGCACACATTGAAAGACCTGAGCTTTCTCAGGAAGTAGAGTCTGCTCATGCTCTTCTTGTAGACAGCATTACAGTTGTCCCTCCAGTCAAGTCTGTTATTCACCTGTACGCCAAGGTACTTGTAGCAGTCCACTATTTCCACGTCCTGGCCCTGGATGTTAATGGGCTCCACAGGTGTCCTCTTTCTCCTAAAGTCAATCACCAGTTCCTTGGTCTTGTCAACGTTCAGGAGCAGATGGTTTGCCTGGGACCACTCCACAAAGTTTGTAATCAGTGTCCTGTACTCCAGCTCCTGTCTATCCCTGATACACCCGACCACTGCAGAGTCATCAGAGAACTTCTGCAGATGGCAGGACCCGGAACTGTACTGGAAATCAGAGGTGTACAGAGTGACCAGGAACGGAGACAGGACTGTACCCTGGGGAGCTCCTACATTACTGACCACAGTGTCAGACAGGGTGGTCCCCAGTCGCACATACTGAGGCCTACCTGACAGGTAGTCATTAATCCAGGAGACAATGGAGGAGCTGAAACCCATCCTGAGCAGCTTCTCACTCATCAGAAAGGGCTGGATAGTGTTAAAAGCACTGGAGAAATTGAAGAACAATATCCTCACAGAGCCCCCAACACTATCCAGGTGAAAGTGAGCCCACTGCAAAAGATAGATTACAGCATCATCCACACTAATGTGGGACTGATAGGCAAACTGTAGAGGATCCAGGGATGGTGCCACCAGGGGCTGAGCCAGAACAAGTCTCTCAAACACTTTCATGACATGCGATGTCAAAGCCACTGGTCTGAAGTCATTAAGTCCAGATGGAATAGGCTTCTTGGGCACAGGCACAATGCAGCAGGTCTTCCATAGTACCGGTATCCTCTCAAGCTTCAGGCTCAGCGTGTAGAGAAAGTGAAAGATCCCAGTGAGCTGTGTGGCACATGTCCTCAGACTTGATCCGGTCCAGGAGACTTGTTATGATGAATTTTCTCCAACTGCCTTTTCACCTGCGCAGGTGACAAACACAAAGAGCTGGGTTCCTCCGTAGGGGTAGGAGCAGGTGTGGGAGCAGAGGTGATGAGCTGATGAATGGTCGTCTGAGTGGTCTGTGGTGAGGTGTGAATTGGGCGTCTGGGAGGTGTAGAGGTGAGGGTGCCAGGGGATGAGAAGTAATTAAAATGTAGATTGAGCAGGTTTGATCTGTCTGGGCTATTGTCCTGCAGCTTTGGTCGAGGGCTGAAGCCATGGCCTTCATGCCTTGCTACACTTCCCTGATGTTATTTTGCTGGAGTTTTGCCTCAAGCTTCTTCCCGTATGCATCTTGCCCTAGTCTGAGCTGGATCTTCAGCTGCTGTTGTACCCTCTTCACCTCGTCCTTATCACCAGAGTTGAAGGCCCGCTTCTTCTCATTAAGTAGATCCTTCAGCTGGCTGGTGATCCAGGGCTTGTTATTGGGGTAACAGCGGACAGTGCGTGTGGGGACGGCTGTATCCTCACAGAAGTTGATGTAATCCGTTATACAGTCCGTCATGCTGTCAATGTTGTCCCCAAGAGGCAGGCAGAGCACATTCCAGTCTGTGGTCTCAAAGCAGTCCTGAAGGGCATCGCTGGCTTCCTGACTCCACTTCCTTACAGTCCTAGTGGTGACAGACTGCCGCTTTACTGCAGGGACGTACTGAGGCCTTAACAGGACCAGATTGTGGTCAGATCGTCCCAGTGGGGGCAGGGCAGTGGCACTGTATGCCTCCTTAGAACTGGCATACAGTAAGTCCAGAGTTCTATTGTCCCGAGTTTTACAATCCACATACTGGTGAAGTGTGGGTAAAACACTGTCCAAGAAAACATGGTTGAAGTCTCCAGAAATCAGTAATAAAGCCTCCGGGTGTTTAGACTGCAGCCCAGCGACCACAGTGTGTATCCTGTCACAGGCTGCCTCTTCATCAGCTGAGGGAGGGATGTAAACTCCGATGAACAGGACAGAATAAATTCCCTCGGTAAATAATATGGACGTATTCCCAAGACCATAAGTTCAATGTCCGGCGTGCAGATCCGTTCCTTCACATTAATATGGCCAGGATTACACCACCTTTCATTCACAAAAACTGCAATCCCGCCGCCCTTCTTCTTACCGCTAAGGAAAGTGTCTCTGTCCGCATGCACTGTCTTAAAGTCTGGTACAGATGCACTGTTGTCCGGGAAGTTTGTATGAAGCCAGGTCTCTGTGAAGCACATGATACTGCTGACAGCGTACTCCCTCTGGGTCCGAACAAGCGCATACAGTTCGTCCATCATATTTCCCAGTGACCTTACGTTCCCCATCAGAACTGTCTCCGCTGTTTTGCTCTAACTTCAGCACGGCATCCTCTGTGCTTCCTCCTCTGTAGTTCCACAGGAATGTCAGCAAAAATCAAGGCCAGCAAAAATCAAGAAAAAACAACAAAAATGCCCAAAAAACATGATGAGTGTTTTATTGAATAAATAGAGTAAATAAAAATAAAGTACAAAACTTAAAGTGCACACAAGAGTACCTTAAAAGGTAGATGTTATCAAGAAAAAACGCAGGAGCTACTGTACCCAGGTGCCGCTTTCTCAGGCGCTCAGGGTGTTAAGTGGGTCTCTGACCCACTGTTGAGCAGAGTAGGGTAGGGTAGCCAAAAATTGAGTACCATTACTTCAAAATAATAATATTCCAGTAGAACTACAAAGTAGTGCACATCTTATTTATAATTTGAAGTTAATGCAACTTATATTAATTGAATTGAAGGACAAAACATTAAATAATGCACAGGCGGCATGGTGGCTAGCACTCATGCTTCACAGCAAGAAGGTTGCAGGTTCGATCCTCGGGTCGCCCGGGACTACAGGTGGAAATTAGCTCTGGTGCTACAACTTCCACAATGCATCTCTCCTGCTAAAGTTAATGTATATAAATTTGTTGTTCAGCTGACAGACACTAAAAAAGTAAAGTATGCTGCTAGAAAGGTACTCTGAAAAGTAGTTTAACTGAGTAGTCGTCACCTGTGCTGGTGTAGGGAGAGGCCCACCTGACCCCAGCTTCTGAACTTGTGTGTGTGTTTGCTGTGGCATGAGCTCGAAGGCAGAGTGATGCTGATTGGACGGCTCCGCTGCCCAGCAACAGAGCAGGTGACTGTGACACATAGGGCCCATCTGCTAGGCTGCCTGTGGCGACTGTGCCAAGCCTCACAGTGACTCATCATGGCTCTGCCTGCACAGGGAGACTACTGCTCATCATGCACCCGCTCCAGAGGCACGGGGCCAAGCTGTGCCCCCCACCTCACCATCAGCTGCATTTTCTGCTCTGTCCTCTGTCCCAATAAATATTCCACCAAATCCTGTCCTTTAGTTCGTTTGCGATGGGACGTAAAGCAGAGCACGTGCTCCATCGAGTTTATGCAAATGAGCCATATGTGGCTTTAAGTTTGTTTTCTATAAATGTAGTTTACAAATAAAGCCCCTAAAGCTGTGATGGCCCTAAAAGCTTTTGGGTTTGGGTTGGGTTTATCCAGAGATTTGTTTTGTATAATGTCTGAGGCAGTGAAACTTTCCCTGGATCAGCCATGTTTGGAAACCTTTGGCTAAAAGGCGCACTGGATTGTGGCCTGTCTCATAGCTCCTTACAGCTGGTTAGGAAGCTCCCAAGGTTCCTATGCTAAAGGAGCAATGAAAGGAAGCATGCAGGCTCCTTTTCCTTACTCCTTCCTAACTCAGTAGCACACTATTCGGACAGTCCTTGTCATGGCTGGTGGTGACGCACATCCATTTGGGAGCTAGGAGCTAGCAGCTCAGAGGCTAATTTGACAAATTTGTGATAAGCCTGATACCATAAGTTTACAAACTTACTGGACACACTTTCTAGGGTTGCAACAATACAGATTTTTCAGTTCTGATACCAATATTGATACTTTGTTTTTGGTATCTGCCAATATCCAGTATTAACTGATACTAGTGTAGGGACTGAAACTGTGTTTATTTCCATCCAAACACAGTTAACTTCCTGCAAAATTGATCCAACTGTGTTATTTATCCAGCCAGTAACTGTTGTACAACTACAACAGCTTTGTATGAATAAAACTTCAAACATTAGTCTGTACATCAGTCTATAGTCTTATTACATCCAATTAAATGTTCAGCCAGGATATTGGCTGAACCGATATCATGGAACCGATATCACACCTATATTCGATACTAGTATCAGTACCGGTGCATGTATGCGTCTTCTTTATTTCCATGATTATTTGCATTGTAGCTTCTCACTGAAAGCATCAAAACTATGAACGACACATATGGAGTTTAGCAAACAAAAAATAAACTCAAGATAACTGAAAATGTGTTTATTTTAGATAATTAAATATTAATTAAACATTAAAAATAGCCACCCTTCACTTTGAACCCTGGTTTGCATTTCACCCTGATCCCGCACAGCTGTGAACTGAAAACCATTTCAGGAGATTTCATTAAGAAGCACATTGAGAGAAGGCCAAGGATTTGCAGCACTGTTAACAAAGCAGAGGGTAGCTAGTTTGAGGATTTTAATATAACATATATATATATTTTTTAATTTTGTTATTTCACTTTTTTCTTTACTACACAATTCTATATACAGTATTTTGCTTCATATATTTGCTGTCTTCTGTATTTATATAAAATGTAGGAACAAAATGTAGTAAACGTAAAGAAAAATAAAACAGTGAATGAGTGTGTGCATGAGTATTGACTATGACTGTGAAATAACAATTAGGTGCTCTTGGGAAACCCCGATTAATATATATTATATCTCATATATTTACATATTTGTTGGATATCCAGCAGGTCCAATCAATGAATTCATGTCATGATTTCTGTGTAAAAGTATACTGTTCTGATTTGGTTTTCCTGGGCTAAACATTTCACTGATGACAAGTAACGTATGGGCGAGCATTTCTTTGCAGGACAGAAATGCTCTTGTTTACAAAGAGCCTTATATAAATAAAGTGGATTGGATCGCTTTAGGCTGCAGGACCCCTGGATGTGAGTAATGTGCAGATCTCTCCAGAACACAAGCATTTGAAGGTGGTCCAGTGTCTTACTTACCTCCTCAGGGCACTTTTAGGGGCTCCTCTGTGCCAACTGTCCTGGTATGTATCACTAGCACCATGCAGGATGCCAATCTGTCACCGGCAGCTGAACCACCCCACAGCGCTCTCTGCCCGGGCACCATTTGGCAACAGTGCAGAGGGACCCCCACCTCCAGTGCAGAGGAATGAGGTGAGAGCAGAGCCGCTGATTTATAACCTACATTTGCATAATGGGATTAATAGGACCTTTGTGTGAATGGGAGCTCAAAGGAGGGGGGCATGGAGTGTGTGGGCTGGTATTCAGCACATTGTGGGTACTGATATATGTCATGAGGACCAAAAATCAGGTCTCCATGTGGCCATTCTTTCAATATGAAATCAATAACATAGTTTTAAAGCTGTAATGTGTAACTTTTGTGGTGGAGAGTCTGCCATCAACTTGTCTCCGTGGAGATGTTATTGCTTTCCCTGGTATGCTCCACAATATGACGTTAAGCATTTCTACTTCCATGGTAAAATACAGGTCAGATCTGTGGAGATGTTACCCTGTTTACAGTATGACTGTATATTTTTTGTTGAATTTATGAGCAATAAAAATACCTGTAATTGTATTAAATGTAAGATTTCAATTTAATGTCATACTATGGAACATTCAAGGCAATGCAATATCATCTCCATGGAACAAATGCCAAACCCTATACCACAAAAGTTACACAGAGTACCTTTGAATTAAAGAAGACATTGAGCAATACACTATGACATATTAGCATTTTATTCTTTGTAAATGACCATATTATGTTATAGAAGGAATTCACTTGGCTTCCACTTAAACTTTCTTAATAGTGTTTTTCTTAGTAAGAAACAGATTTTTTTTTTTTTTTTTTTTAATTGCAACACAACACATTTGACTCTATGACCAAAGAAGTGTGAAGTGCAAGTACAGAGCAGTGGGTGGAGATAGGGTATAGGTGCGCTTAATCCTTAAATGCAGGACAATACATGATTACTCAAACATGTATGAATCATTCAAAATATAACTCTGCAGGTTATAATTCAATTTAACATAATCTCTCTCATAATGGCAAAAAAAGGAGAAAATTTAATTTGTCAACTGGACATAGTTTATTTGGTTGAATACGTTTCGCAGCTCATCCAAGCTGCTTCCTCAGTTCTGGTCAGATGCTGGTGGACACTGCTTTATATCTGCAGGAAGGGAGGAGCTTAATTACAATGAAAATTACTCTGAGACAACACATATTTAAATACAGTTTCAGTTGGTCAGGTGATACAATATGGAGTTGTTAACAGTTTCTGTTAGTCATGTGAGTCTATTCAATATGGAGTGGGAGTGGGGGAGTAGTTAGCATATCCATTCAGGGCCATGATGGGTGTTTTCACACCTCTGGACCTGACCTGGCTAGTCCCATTGTTTTCCCAGTTTGTTTTGATTTAGGTTTGAGGATAGAGTTATAGATGGGAGACAAATGATGTCTGAGACCCCCATTTCTGTTCAAGGAAGGATTCTCTTTCTTGACAAAAATAGCTTCTTTAACTCCCCTCTCAAACCACCTCTCATAATCTTTAAGATATGGGATAATTTAAGTGAAAGCTTTAATATTACACTATTTTCTGATTTATGTTATAATGTTGTTTCCTCATCACAAACATACATGAAGTTGTGTTTGTTTCATTCACACGTTTAACACACAAACCCTGCATATTTAGACTGAGTTCTTCTCTTAAGCAGAAAACACTCAGGAACACATGTTCCATCTTGTGATTTTGTGTGGTAACACTGTGTTTTTAAACTCCATACACCTTCACTAGAATCATTTGGATCATTTGGCAATTCCAGGGCAATTCAGCTCTACTGAACTAAAGGTAAAAGGAGCTGTTAACTTGAAAACTACTGCTTCATGACATCACAAGATGCAACAGAGCATTCAGAGTTTTGGGAATGCAGACAGCCTAATCCAGGATTACTCAAACATGTGAATGAAACATAACACAACTCCAGGTATGTTTTTTAGAAGATAACAATGTGGCTTAAAGCTCTTTAGGTTAAGTCTCCAGGAAATGAATGTCAATCTAATGTCCCCACAAAGCCTGGTAATGCAGCATGTGTGTGTATAAGTGTTCATCAGTGAGATGAGTGTGTAGGATAGGGGGGAGGGGGTTGTCTGGATAATGAACCTCCAGACAGGGCACTGACAGTGGGGGTCAAGGGCCCCTCTCCAAATCTGGAGCTCCTGAGGCCTTAAACATTAGGACCACATAAATTACATGTGTTTTTGTAAGACCCTAAGTGACAATAGCACCTCAATGAGCTTCACAAAATTGTTGATTTAACCAACAGAAAGAGTAAAAATCAATCAATGAAACAGCAGATTAACCAACATTCACAGGAAACAACCAAATGGATAACTGTTCCAGAGCGCCCTCTGTCTTTAGACTATCCTTCTCGGCAAAAATAAACTCAAAAAGCCAAACCCTATAACACCACAGCACCGCAGTGAAGGAGAGGTCCACTCTGATGGACAGACAGGTTGTACATGTGTCCAGGACTAAACCAGAAATGAACCAGGACTAAACAAGAACTGAACCAGCCAGGATAGACAGGATGCAGATTTGTTCAGGACCATTGGAAGAGTTTGTAAAGACAGAGGGCCAGAGGGTGATTCATCCAGGATAGGGTGAGTAGTGCAGGGCAACAGATTGTAATGCCCACGGTGGCACTACCCATATGCCCTTCACCACATAAAGTACTCCTTGGTGATATAGTGGTCGCCCCTCTTTCTTTTGTAGGCTTTTGTAAACTTGAAATGCTGCAGTCAGGCCACGTTTGCTTGAAGGATGAGCGGTAAACGTGTGGTCCAGATGCCCTGTCTTCTGTCCTCCTGGAGCGAGCACAGCTCCATCAGCAGATGTTCCCGAACCTCCTCCTGGTATCACTCATACCCATCTGTGTCAGCTCACAGACAAACACCTTTTGTCTGTGGATGATGCTTCGGAGATACAGCACCCACGAAACACAGCACCCACGAGATACAGCACCAACAGGCTACAGCGCCTACAAGACACAGCACCCACAAGATACAGCACCCACAGTACCCACGAGACAGAGCACCCACGAGACACAGCACCCATGAGACTAAGCAGCACCCACAGGATACAGCACCCACAGGACACAGCACCTACTGCTGTTTTTCATTACCTTTGATATGTTTTCCTTTCTTTTTTCATCGTAAGCATCCATGTGCAATAAAAGAGCTCATTTCTCACCTATCATTAACAAAGTTTAGTGACTTAGTGCTTCCCTCGTTGATTCTGCAGAAATCTGTTGTTTTTCAGTCCCTTATGAGATTTTTTTTTCTTTCTTTTTTCTTTATAAGAGCCAAATTTGTTTAGATACTGATTGGTTCAATGACTGATTGTCAATCACGCCTATCTGAAAATGGGAATTATGTATAATCTGATTCCTATGCAAAAGAAACAAAATGACTCAAACTTGAATTTAAATACTATGTTATTTTCTGATCTATGTAGTTTACTCATCAAAAACATACCTGGTGTGTTTTGTTTCATTCACACATGTTTAACACACAAACCCTGCATATTTAGGCTGAGTTCTTCTCTCAAACACAAAACACTTAACACCTTGTGATGTCATGTGGTAATACAGGATTTTTTTTTTTTTTTTTTTTTTTAACTTGTATTGTTACCTTGTAAACTACCACTTGATGACATCACAAGGAGGAACAGAGCATTTTGAGCTTTGGACATTAATTAGCTTTTGACCCTTAATTAAGGGTCACTCAAACATGTGTGAATGAAACAAAACACAACTTTGGGTTTGTTTATGATGAGATAACAACATTATAATATGCTCACAAGCATCCACTTTGAGTAGTGTAGAACCGCTAAGAAATCATTTCAGATACAGTCATTCTGTTTTATTAATTCACGACTCACAATGATTTGCTGCTGAGGCTGTATTTGTACATACACAAGTGTAGATTACATTCTGTGCTGCTCTCCTCTGGGGCTGTGTTCTGCTGCAGAGCTTTGCATCTCAGAACATGTAGCTTGCACCTGTATACATGAGCTCACAGAAGGCCTATGAATGTTAATGTGATGGTGATCATATCAGCTCACAGCAGTCTGCTTGTGTGTTTCTGGGCTTTGAGATGTGTTCAGGGACACTGGGGAAACTCTCTGAAAGTTAGAGACGGGAAACAGTCAGGTCCCTGGAGCCTGCAGGAGAGGGCCGGTGTTGTGCCATAAACCTGCCAAAATCTGCCCCCACCTTTCTTTATGAATCTTTTCTACTCTTTCTCTGAATAGTATGAATAAAATGAGAATGTAAATGGCTTCTCCAAAGTCTTGACTTGTTTTTTAAAAGTTTTACATCTTTATTCGATACATACAGTGGAGGAAATAATTATTTCATCCTTTTTTGATTTTGTAGGTTTGCCCACTGACAAAGAAATGAACAGTCTATAATTTTAATGGTTACATTTATTTTTAAAGGTTTATTTTAACATTGATAGATAGAACATCAAAAAGAAAATCCAGAAAATCACATTATAGAAAATATATTAATTTATTTGCATTTCATTGTGTGAAATAAGTATTTGATCCCCTACCAACCATTAAGAGTTCTGGCTCCCACAGACCAGTTAAACACTCCTAATCAACTTGTCACCTGAATTAGACTCCTGTTTTAACTAGTCACCTGTATAAAATACACCTGTCCACAGAATCAGTCTATCAATCAGACTCCAAACTCTCCAACATGGAAAAGACCAAAGAGCTGTCAAAGGATGTCAGAGACAAGACTGTAGACACTTTGCGCCACAATGGATTAAAATCCTGCAGTGCTCACAAGGTCCCCCTGCTTAAGAAAGCACATGTGCAGGCCCGCCTGAAGTTTGCCATTGAACACCTGCATGATTTAGAGAGTGACTGGGAGAAGATGCTCTGGTCAGATGAGACCAAAATCAAGCTCATTGGCATTAACTCAACTCGCTGTGTTTGGAGGAAGAGAAATGCTGCCTATGACCCCAGGAACACCATCCCCACCGTCAAGCTTGGAGGTGGAAACATTACGCTTTATGAATAAAAGTCATTCTGATCTTGATATTTGATTTTTTTATCACTTGCACTGTGGTGGATACGTCTGCCACCACTCCACAGTGTTAGTATTTCATTTACATTTTCATTAAGTTGTAGTTGAATTTAATCCTTTATTTAGACTTATATTTTCTAATTTTGGGTGCACACATTTTAGTTAATATAAGTCTGAATTATTACTTATACTTGTTTTTTTTTTGTTTTTGTTTGAGTGGTCGGGCAGAGGACCCTTGGAGGAGACCATCGATGCTGAACAAGGGGGGAGCACTATTTAGTTAATTTTGCTAAGTTAGTTTGAGGTTATTTTATTATTGCTTGTTTTCTGTATTATAAGTATTTGCCTTTTTGTTACTTTAAGTTAGTAGCTTTAGTTATTTATTTAATGTAATTTACCCCTCTCTTGTGTTCAGTTTAGTTGGTCCTCGTCTATTTAAACGCACCTGTTTTCCGTCTGGGTTAGTTTTTGTTCTGTTCAGTTGGATTTAAGTTACTCCAGTTGGGCCTGACTTTTTGTTAATGATTTACTTAATTTGAGCCTTTATTAAATTAAATTTTTATTTGACTTTATTAAATTTAAACATCATTTTTGTACCTTGTCTTTGCCTTTTTTTTTGAGTGGTCCACTACATGCACAAAAGAAAATATAAGATTCCTGAGGTTGAGAATGTCTATAAATCACTTGATGGAAAACTGGTGGTTACCACCTTCCTTCAAATCACAAACAACAAAAATTCTTCCTCAGCTTCTGCCAAATGTCACACTGTTCATTGGACTATTCAGAGGGCCTCCCCGTGTCACACATTGAATCACCTGAAATGTGCAATACACAATGGACCTGAAGGATGTTCTACAGAATGAAATGAAAAGCTGTTGAGCACAAAAAGACGTCTTTCTTCTTTGATGCTTAAGTTCACACTGGCTGTTTTCAGTGCATGAAGGACACCATCACCCAAAGGCACTGAGTGCTTTGGGTGATGGTGTCCCATGTAGGCCTACAACATGTGAAGCTACTACTCTGAACTGGAACGTTGCTCTTGCTACCATGTGCACCATTACAGGTGGATCACTTTAACTGATGCCATCAAGGAGCAGCCAGAATACCTTAGAGTGTCCTCAACACTCTCTCCAAGCAGCCCAGCCAGGATCAGACTAGGCTCCTCTTTCACAGAGCGTGGGAATATTTGACCTGTGTGATATTTGGGGACAGTGTAGAATAAAAACAGCTTTTCCACCAGTCACAAGAATATTACAATCTCCCTCTCCCAGTGTCCCTCCTTCCTCTCTGTCCCCCCCTCCTGTCCCCCTCTTGTTCCCACCTCCCTCCTCTCCTGGCTCTTCCCCCTCCTCCTCCTGGTATAATTCCTGGACATGACGGAGGTGTGGTCCTCTGAGTGCATGCGGTCTGTCCCTGGTCCAGCGTCCTTGCCTTCCCTCTCTGCAGTTACATCACACATGAGCTCAGCCCAAGCAGCCACAGCCAGGTTGCCATAACACCGTCACCAAGTCACTTTAACAAGCACACAGGAATGACTTTAGCAGACGTGGACAAATAGAGCAGGATTTTGAGAGAAGGAATCTGACCGTACAGCCAGCAGAGTGGTAATTATACTTGTATAATCTCTCCTACTTTCTGTTTGAATGCAGAAGGGTCCGAAACCAGATCATAGAGTTCATCAGACTGTCCTTTCGTTCCTATGACAGCCATGTATAGCATGTGTCTCTGAGTCTCCTTGTAACAAAAACTTTTTTTCGGAGTGTGTTGCTTCAGCAGAAAGCTGAAAAATGTTTGTGTGAAAGTGACCATGAGGGTACATGTACATGAGGGGTGCACACATGCACACCAAGTGTTCAGAACACCCACTCCATGGCCCAAAATGGAGCCACTACAGTGGAATTTGATCATATATGTAACATACAAGTATATATAAACTGTTCAAAGACAAAAGTTCTAGATGCTTGCTCATTTTCTAAAGTCAAATGATAGGATTTTTAAGTTGCTTTTCCTCAGCAGTTTCTGAGGTCTGTGACAATGTGACACAGGCCTGCTTTCACTCAAATGTGCACACACGCACACACACACACACACACACACACACGCACACACACACACTGCATGTGTGCACACAGAGTTGATAATGCCGAGGCTGTGGTGACTCAAACTGCATGTTGCTTTTTATAGCCTGGGGAAAATGTGCCTTTCTGCTCGCCCCCGGTGCTCTGGGAACAGGAGAAAGAGGCTAATGGTGGGGGTTTGTGGAGGGTTTATCCGGACCATCCTCTTCCTCCTCATGCACACTCCTCGTGCATGCTCTTTCTTGGGTGTTCATTGTGCACAATCACACATCTGGACCTCTTTAGTCCCACGGCCCTCAGAGTCACAGCATGAGGATCCATGTGTCTTCTTCAGCACACTGTTCTTTTGAGTCCAAACCCACAGCAGCTGTTTGTGCTGCTCCTCTGCCAGAGCTGACTCATGTTTGACTGTAGCATCCAAACTTCTCACCTCCTCAGGAAGACCTCCACATCCATCCACCAATCAGACATGAAGACTCACTGACATGAGTTGCATTTTATCGGTCGATTAATCATCACGAGACATTGAGAGAGTGGACCTGGGTGTTCATTTGAACAACAAACGGCAACAGATGCACAGGAAGGGCCAGAGCACCACTACCTCCTGAGGAAACTGAGGGGCCACTCCTGAGGATCTTCTATCACTCTGTGAGGGATGCTCCTGAAGACCTTCTACCACTCTGAGGCATCAGCCTCATGTGTGGTCTGGAAAAAAAACTTATACTTATTACATTTATAATTGTTTTGTAGCCTTTTATGAAACTGTACTTGCACAGTGTTGTATTTTATTATCTTTATGCTTCTTTTTGCAACTTTATTCAGTGTATTTGTAGTAATCCAAAAATATTTCTAATAATCTAATTGAATTGATTTAACAAGTCTGTTTATATATTTATTGTGCTAATAAATAAATAACTTAACATAAACATAAATTACATATTTATTTATTTGGCCTTGCATATTAATGATCAGTAATTACAGTGTAAATATGATTATGCTAATTTCCACGTCACCTCTGAATTATTGGGGAGAGAGAGAGAGAGAGAGAGAGAGAGAGAGACTTTTTTATCACAAAGGAAATTCAAGTTTATCTGCAAAAACATGCTGCACTTCTTAGTGGCCTTTATGTCTCAGTCAAAGGTTTTAGTGCAGTTGAACAGGAGGACTGGTCAAGTAGATTCATCTTGTGTCAGGGCAGGTTGAGGAGTGTCACAGTTCTCTGGACAAAAAAATGTCTCTCCTCTCTGTTCTGCAACATCACAGCCAGTGTTGAACACAACAGGGAAGTCTCTCCTAAGCCTCACTCTACTCTGTCGTGGCAGGTGGTGATGCTTACAACCACCAGGTATGGAGTGAATGAATAATGATCTGTAAAGCGTCTTTGTGACATACGTCTTTGTGACATATGTCTGTGAAAAGCGCAATATAAATACTGGTTTAGCCCTGGTTTAGCCCTGGTGTGACCCTAGATTAGCTCTGGTTTAACCCTGTCCAGTTTTAACATAGTTTTGACCCTCTGGTTTTGCTCTAGTTTAACCTTAGTTTAGCCTTAGTTCAGACCTGGTTCACTCCAGTATTAGTCCTTGTTTTGATCTGGTTCAGTCCTTGTAATAATCAGTGACTGTAGGTGTGGTAGTTAAAGTCATACATGGAGTCGTCCTGAGGCTTTGGTGCACAGATGAGGATGAAGTTTTGAGTCCTAGTTTAAGACCATAGACTGTATGTATAAATGGACATAGCTAACACGCTAGCTGCCGCGTTCCAAATAGGAAGTTTGCATGCGGGCTCTTCTGGCTCCTACTGACCCTGGCTCCCACTGACTTACATTGTAATATCGTCACCCCTCTCTTTGTGACTGCTGCTGTGAGCCTCGTCCTTTTGATCTTAAAATGTTCGTATTAACCCGCTCTACATGATCCTGGTGTTTTTTCGCTATTTAATCAGTCAAAAAAATCCTATTCATAATATAGAGCCTGGCTCCAAATTTGCTCCTGTAACTGTTAGCATAGCGAGCTTCATTTGAGTGGCGCTGAACGCTATGGGTGACATCACACTCGTTTAGTCCACAGATTAAGACCTGATTTTCTTCATTAAATCTGGACTTGTGAAGCCATTTTTAAGATGTTTTTTGACTCAAACTTCTAAAATTACAGTTGTATCACTTTTTATATGTATTCTTTTCTCCAGAGCTCTGTCCAGTAACTGGTCCAGCCCAGACTGTAATGTCTTTGACATCCCTGGTGCATCTGCTGACATTATGAAGATCATACTGGACTACGCCTACACTGGAGTGGTCCACCTCACTCAGGAGAACCTCCTGGAGCTTTTCACTGCTGCTGACTGCTTCCATATGAGTGGGATAACCCAAGCCTGCTGCCAGGCTGTGATGTAGCAACTATCTCCCTATACCTGCATCTCTACCTGGTGGTTCACAAACATCTACTACTACCCAAAGCTGAGGGAGCAAGTGTTCGGCTACATCCTGAAGCATTTTGAGGAGGAGGCTTGCTCAGAAGCTTTATAGAGGAAGATGTTTTGAATGTGTTTGTCATCCTTGAGGCTGTCTTCAGATGGATCAGTTTTACTCTTCATGAAAGGCAGATGGACTTGCTCAGTCTCCTGCCAAAAGTATGTTTTTTTTTTACAAATTGGGTACATACAGATGTAACTGTACTACTAGTTTAAAATAATATTCCATTGCAGCATACATGTATGATGAAACTCCATCTTGAATATGGGTATATATGGTGTAACCAGGTAAGGGCACTAATTGGTTCAAACTGGTTACGTATTTGGATAAAGTACAAATGCCTGTAATGCTTTTGCCTTGTCATTTTGCCTTGTGGCCATGGCCTCTGGTGTCTGACTGAAGATGGTAGGGCTGTGAGCTGTGACCCTATAATGTAGTGCCCCTTTTATTGGTCCCTTTTGATGTAATCTGTGCCAAATGCACAAACCCCACACTACTGTTTTGTCAAAATCTACCTCTGCATTGTGTTTTTTATTGCAGGCCTGCTGACAAACTAGTTGGGGCCCAGAACAAAAAAGCTTATTTTGCACTATGTGTAGAATCCCTCAGTCGTCCAGGTAGAATCCATGGCAAAAGGAGAAATTCAATTTGTCAACTGGACAGTTTATTTGGTCGAATACGTTTTGCAGCCCATCCAAGCTGCTTCTTCAGTTTTTCACTCTTTTATACTAAAAAATATTGGAAGGGCCTCCACCCTGTATTTGGAATGCATGCTCACCAAATATAGATCAAAGTAACCAGATTCATTCAAAGGAGGCAATTTAAGAGTTATAGTCTCATAGTGTCCAAACCTTGCCTTGCCCTTGAGAAGACAAATGTATTTAGTTAAATATATAAACTATTAAATATGTAGATTCTAGGGCTGCTGTCAACACAAGACTTGTCTTGTCGATCGATTAGTCTACTGAAAAGGGGGCATGGCAAAAGCTCTCAAATCTATTTCATGTTCTGACCCAAACTGCACTCACAAGACTACACCTGCAGGGGTAGTTCAAGCAAAAACTACTATTTATGCAGAAAAAAGTACTAGGAAACAATGTATTTATATGAAGACAGATTCCACTTGATAGAAACATGAGTTTAATCTGCCTTTTTACGGATAACTAACAAAAATACCAAATCTTCAGCTAACTCTCGACTAATACAAATTTTGGTCAACTAAGACATAGTCAACAAAATGACTTAAGGCCTACAGCCCCAGCAGATTCATTATTTTATTTTTCCATTCTAAGCTGGAGAGAAAGTTTCAACAGTGGTCATCTGGACAGTGTATTTGCAATCAAGATGTCCAGAAGCTTCAGAACTGCAAAAACAGTGTCCACATGGCCACTGTTGAAACCTTCTCTACAAGGAACTCCTGGATGAATGAGGGAATACACCATTTCATATCTATGGTGCAAACTTTCCCCTTAAAAGTCCTATGCAAAATTGACTCTTTTAGTCATGTTATGCTGTTGTCACGGAGTAGATTCAGACCACCAGTATTTTTTTCACTTTTAAGAATGGAGAAAGCAGTCACTTTTAAGGTCTTTAGTACAATGATTTTGGATATAAACATATTTACTATAACTAGTGGATATAAAAACATTCTACTAAGCCAGTAAATGATTTTGGATATAAAAAAGTGACCGATTGGTCACGAGTGGGTCCAGTAAGGTGGCGGTAACTAGTGTAAAAAAAAAAAGTTCGGTGTCCGGCAGGTCGGTGTCATGAACGCCGGATGATTCCTTGTGGCAGGCGATAAGAGCACTGCAGCGAATTCATCAAATATGAGTTAGGAGTAGCAAATGCACATCCCTTTAACTTAACTGGTGTGCACAGTATGTTTACTCCTGATAGGAAGACCTGATCAGTCCCGCTTGCGTGTGTCTAGGCTCACTCCACTCCTGCAATGCCCCAGCGATTCAGCAGAAGGTTAATTTAATGAATTCATTAATTAACCATTGCATTTATATAGCGCCTTTCAAGACACCTAAAGCGCTTTACAGTTCATTGTTCATTCACTCCACACTTGGTGGTGGTAAGCTACCATTGTAGCTACAGCTGCCTTGGGGCAGACTGACAGAAGCAAAGCTGCCAATCTGCACCATCGGCCCCTTCAACCACCATCAACACTCAACACAATGCACACTGCAATTTCATACTAGGCAGTGTGGGTGAAGTGTCTTGCCTAAGGACACAACGACAGTTTTTGCAACTGGCACCCCACTGTGGCACCTGGAATTCCTAGTGGTCTCCCATCCAAGTACTACCCAGGCCCAGCCTTGCTTAGCTTCTGAGATCTGATGGGATCAGGCTTTGACCAGCTGGCATGGCCACAGGTTATGTCTGCTCCAGCCTCTGCAACAATGGTGGGGGGGAATTACACAGATACAACACTGCAAAACAAACTATCCCCAACAGTAGGCTTTAGCAGGCTGCAATTAAACCTTTCTTCTTATCTCTGGTGGGCCTTATGTCTACTCTCCAGAGACTTGGGTAGTGAGGAAGTCGCCTCTGGCCTCGCACACGTCCGGGCCCAGGCGTGACACAACCCTGTAGGAGTGAGAGGAGAGCGCACTGCTCAGCCAATACAATACAATAAAAATAAGACAAGTTGTACATGCCCCTTGTACTTAGCTTGGGTGAAATCAGGGCACTTTTATATTTTAGGGTCTAGCAGTAGCGCCCAATAGAAAAAGTCAGGGGTTTGGTTAGGGGCGTGGCTTATTAGTGCCATATCCTCTGCTGCACACAGGACTTAATCTAAGCAGTGCTTATTCTATAGTCCATGCAGTAATTGCAATATGTGCACAGTAGGATTAGATGACACTGTTACCTCCTCAGAAACATACATGGAATCATGTTTTGTTTCATCCACATGTTTGAGTAACCCTTTATTATTATGCCTAGATCTCCAAAGCTCAAAATACTCTCTCCCAACTTGTGATGTCATGAATTGGTAGTTTTCAAGTTAACAGCTCCTTTATCCTTTAGTTCAATAGAGATTGGAAATTTCATGGTTGAAATCATTCAAATGATTCTAGTGAAGGTGTATGGAGTTTAAAACCACAGTGGAGCACTTCCTGTATCACAAGGTGGAAGAGAATGTTTTGTGTCTGAGAGAAGATCTCAGCCTAAATATACAGGCTTTGTGCCTTAAACATGTGTGAATGAAACAAAACACAATTCCAGGTATGTTTATGATAAGGAAACAATATAACAGATCATAAACTAGTGTGATAAGGGCCAGTTAAATATTGTCTGTGCTTGCTTAGGTGCTCCTGGCTCAGCTGGGCCATGATTACTTCAACAACAGAGTCCTTGGCCACGAGCTGCGCAAGTACAAGCGTGACTGTAAGGCTGTGGTGATGACCACCATGAGACTGATGCCAGACACCTGTACAAGAGCCTCTGATGCGTACCTGTTTTCCAACTGCCTGGCCCGCCCCTGGCTGTCCAGTGAGGTCCTCATGGTCACTGGGGGCTGGAGCCACAACAATCAAATCAATAGCATCAAAGTATACAAGTGTGCTGGCTGCTGGATGGGCGGGGCCAACAATGACAGGACACCACAAGCCTTTCACAGCTCGGCATGCCTGGACAGGTTTGTTTACCTGATTGGTGGCTTCAGCAGCGTGGATCAGCTAAGCAACACCCACAAGTATGACCTGGCAAATCACATGTAGCAGAAGGTAGGGCCCATGCATTCATCATGCATTCAGGGACTACGTCAGTGTGACTCTGCAGACGGTTTGATCTACTGTATACCATAGGGGGCTTTGATGTAGACGTGAGACTGGAGACAGCTGAAAGATGGCCAGAGAGGAGTGTGGCAAGCAGTGTAGTGCACAGTGGAAAGGTACAGGAACTCTTTAGAAATCCAAGTCGCACAAGAGTTACCTTGTGTTATTGTAACAGTGTGAAAACACTTCAGATCAATGTGGAAATATATATATGTATTCCTCACCTTCCACAGTGGTTGGTCTCCCTCACCCTCATCCAGCTTGGGCCCTCTACCAGAGGCCTGGGAGCTTGAGAGTTCTGCACAGTATCCTTGCTGTTCCTAGTACTGCACTTTTCTGGACTGAGATGTCAGATGTTTTTCCTGGGATCTGCTGTAACCACTCCTCCAGTTTGGGGGTTACAGCCCCAAGTGATCCGATCACCACAGGCACCACTGATGCCATCATCTTCCAGGCCTTCTCCAGCTCTTCCATGAGCCCCTGGTATTACCATCGCTTGGTATTGCAATGTCCACCACCACGGCTTTGTCCTGTTGCTGTCTGGCTGGTTCACCATTACCATTCTGTCAATCTGTATCTCGAAGTCCCACAGAATCTTAGCTCGGTTATTCTCTGCAAACTTCGGAGGTGTTTCCCACTTTGACCTTGGGGTCTCCAGCCCGTACTCTGCACAGATGTTTCTGTACACTATGCCCGCCACTTGATTGTGATAACTATAACAAAAACTAAAAACTGAGAGAAGAGCTCAGCCTAAATATGCAGGCTTTGTGCCTTAAACATGTGTGAATGAAACAAAACACAATTCCAGGTATGTTTGTGATAAGGAAAAAGGATCTTGGCTCAGTTATTCTCTGCAAAATTCGGAGGTGTTTCCCACTTTGACCTTGGGGTCTCCAGCCCGTGCTCTGCACAGATGTTTCTGTACACTATGCCCGCCACTTGATTGTGATAACTATAACTAACAAAAACTAAAAACTGAGAGAAGATCTCACCCTAAATATGCAGGCCCTTTGCCTTAAACACAGGATCTTGGCTCGGTTATTCTCTGCAAACTTCAGAGGTGTTTCCCACTTTGACCTTGGGGTCTCCAGCCCGTACTCTGCACAGATGTTTCTGTACACTATGCCCGCCACTTGGTTGTGTCCATGTATGCTTTCCCTGCCAGTATCTTACACCCTGCAGTAATGTGCTGGACTGTCTCAGGAGCCTCTTTGCACAGCCTACACCTTGGGTCTTGTCTGGTGTGGTAGATCTGGGCCTCTATTGTTCGGGTGCTCAAAGCCTGCTCCTGTGCAGCCAGGTTGAGGGCTTCTGTGCTGTCCTTCAGACCAGCCCTCTCAAGCCACTGATAGGATTTCTTGATAGCAGCCACTTCAGTTATGTTTCGGTAGTACGCCCCATGTAGGGGCTTGTCCTGCCATGATGGTCCCTCCAGCACCTCTTCCTCTGAGCTCTGCTGTCTGAGACAGTCTCTGAGCACATTATCTGTCGGGGCCTTGTCCTTGATGTACTTATGGATTTTGGATGTTTCATCCTGGACAGTGGTTCCCACACTCACTAGTCCTCAGCCTCCCTCCTTCCGGCTCGTGTACAGTCTCAGGGTGCTGGATTTGGGATGGAACTCTCCATACATGGTCAGGAGCTTTCTTGTTGTAACGTCTGTGGTCCGTATCTCCTCCTTTGGCCAGCTTATAATTCCTGTGGGGTACCTGATCACTGGCAGGGTGTAGCTGTTTATTGCCTGTGCCTTGTTCTTGCCATTGAGCTGTCTTCTTAGGACTTGCTTTACTCATCACAGGTATTTGGCCGTAGCCGCTTTCCTTGTTGCCTCTTCAAGGTTGCCATTTGCTTGTGGGATACCAAGATACTTGTAACTGTTCTCAGTGTCTGCTATTGTTCCCTCTGGGAGTGAGACCCCCTCTGTGTGGACTACCTTCCCTCTCTTTGTCACCATCCTACTATATTCCTCAAGCTCGAATGACATTCCAATGTCTGTGCTGTAGATCCTGGTGGTGTGGATCAGTGAGTTGATGTCTCTCTTGCTCTTAGCATACATCTTGATCTCATCCATGTAGAGGAGGTGGCTGATGGTGGCCCTGAAGGGGTTCAGACCATTGCAGAACAGCAGTGGGAACAGTGCGCCTCCTTGGTATATGCCACATTTGCAGTGAAGGCCTATACAGTCCTACTGATACTGTACAACTCCAAGCACTCAGTGATTCATGTGTGTGACACTGAGTCATAGGCTTTCTTGTAATCAATGCAGGCAGTGCACAGGTTGATCTGACGGGTTCTGCAGTCAAGGGCAGCTGTTCGGTCAACCAGGAATTGGTGTTTGGGCCCCCTGGTGTTTTTGCCGATGCCCTTCTGTGCTGTGCTCATGTATTGATCCATGTGCCCGCTTATCTTAGCCGCGATAATGCCTCACATGAACTTCCATGTTGTGGAGAAACAGGTTATTGGCTGATAGTTGGATGGGACTGTACCCTTTGAGGGATCCTTCAGGATCAGGATCATACGCCCTTATGTTAGCCATTCAGGGTGGGTCTCATCCCTTAGCAGCTCGTTCAATTGTGCTGCCAGGCACTCATGGAGTGCAGTGAGCTTCTTTAGCCTTTTTTGCGTGGATCATGTCAGGGCCTGGTGCTGTCCAATTTTTCATGGCTGAGACGCTTTCCTGAATGTCTGCCACTGTGATGGTGACTGGATTCTGTTCAGTTCACCTTTCAGTCTCTAGCCTTGGTGGATCTGCTCTGGTGTTATTCCCCTGCCATTGAGCGTTGTGTTGCGAACAGGTGGTTTATTCTTCTGGCTTCATTATCTCATGTGTACCTCTTTAGGCGGTTGGCTAAGTCTTGTAGCCTTTGTTTGGCAGTTTTGAGTGGTTTAGGTATGGGCATCTGGCTGTACCTCTTGGGTGCTTGCATTTTCATTGCACCTTTCTGGGCCTCTGACAGTTGGCTCACTTCTCTCTGTGCTTCCTTGATTTTAGCCTCTAACCATCTTTTCCATGGTGGGTATTGTTTCTCATGGCTCCCATGGTTGCTGTTATAGCCCAGCACCTCTAGGATCACTGCTGCTGAAGTGTATATCAGCTCATTGTCTTCAGTGATGGTTGTGATAGGGATCGCTCTTAGTGCTGCATTCACATCTTCTAGGAGGCTTTCAGATGGTACTTCACTTAGCCTCTGTAACTGACGTCAGGGTTGCCTTGTGTTCTTTCAGGCCATGATCTTATCTTTCAGGTCAGTCGCTGCCTCGTTCAGCGTGATACTTATTAGGGCTTTGTACCCAATCTCTGGTTGGGGAGTTGGTGTTAACTCCCCTCTGACCTGGTGTCCTTGCCGTAGCATTTGTGTTGTACCTCATCAATCTGTAGTTGTGAAAGCAGTTGCCGTTTGTGGATGTTGGAACACTGAGCTACTAGTTGTTTGGTCGTCAGTTTGGACTGTGGGTACTGAAGTAACCATTTCTCCCACTTCCTATTCATGTCGTATTCATGTAACCCCACTACTGAGTTACTGGAGTAGTAGCATTCCAACAGAGCCTTGTTATCGCATCTCCTTGTTCCAGTAGCCCATTTCTCACCTGTTTGGCTTCAAAACTATATAGGTGGTGCTTATCCACCACCACTATGTCTGGTTGGTTTGCCATCACCATTCTGGCAGTCTGTATCTGGAAGTCCCACAGGACCTTGGCATGCTCATTCTCCACAACCTTTGGGGTCTCCAGCCCGTACTCTGCACTTATGTTTCTGTACACTATGCCCGCCACTTGGTTGTGTCCATGTATGCTTTCCCTGCCAGCATTTTACACCCTGCAGTTATGAGCTGGACTGTCTCAGGAGCCTCTTTGCACAACCTACACCTTGGGTCTTGTCTGGTGTGGTAGATCTGGGCCTCTATTGTTCGGGTGCTCAAGGCCTGCTCCTGTGCAGCCAGGATGAGGACCTCTGTGCTGTCCTTCAGACCAGCCCTCTCCAGCCATTGGTAGGATTTCTTGATATCAGCCACTTCAGTTATGTTTCGGTGGTATGCCCCATGTAGGGGCTTGTCCTGCCATGATGGTCCCTCCAGCACCTCTTCCTCTGACCTCCACTGCCTGAGGCATTCCCTGAGCACATCATCTGTTTGGGCCTTATCCTTGATGTACTTATGGAGTTTGACTGTTTCATCCTGGACAGTGGTTCCCACACTCACTAGTCCTCGGCCTCCTTCCTTCCGGCTCGCATACAGTCTCAGGGTGCTGGATTTGGGATGGAACCCTCCATGCATGGTCAGGAGCTTTCGTGTCTTAACGTCTGTGGTCTGTATCTCCTCCTTTGGCCAGCTTATGATTCCTGCAGGGTATCTGATCACTGGCAGGGCGTAGCTGTTTATTGCCTGTGCCTTATTCTTGCCATTGAGCTGGCTTCTTAGGACTTGCCTTACTCGTTGCAGGTATTTGGCCGTAGCCGCTTTCCTTGTTGCCTCTTCAAGGTTGCCATTTGCTTGTGGGATACCAAGGTACTTGTAACTGTCCTCAATGTCTGCTATTGTTCCCTCTGGGAGTGAGACCCCCTCTGTGTGGACTACCTTCCCTCTCTTTGTCACCATCCTGCTACATTTCTCGAGCCCGAATGACATTCCAATATCTGTGCTGTAGATCCTGGTGGTGTGGATCAGTGAGTCGATGTCCCGCTCACTCTTAGCGTACAGCTTGATGTCATCCATGTAGAGGAGGTGGCTGATGTTGGCCCCGTTTCCAAGTCGGTATCCAATGATTTGGCTGAGGGGGTTCAGACCTATGCAGAACAGCAGTGGGGACAGTGCATCTCCATGGTATATGCCACATTTGATGGCCACTTGGCTTCAAGGATGGTTTTCCACAACCGCATTGAGTTTGCAATGAACGCCCTTAGAGTCCGACTGATATTGTACAACTCCAAGCACTCAGTGATCCATGTGTGTGGCATTGAGTCATAGGCTTTCTTGTAATCAATCCAGGCAGTGCACAGGTTGGTCTGACGGGTTCTGCAGTCATGGGCGACTGTTCGGTCAACCAGGAGTTGGTGTTTGGCTCCTCTGGTGATGCCCTTCTGTGCTGTGCTCATGTATTGATCCATGTGCCCACTTATTTTAGCCGCAATGATGCCTGACATGAGCTTCCATGTTGTGGAGAGACAGGTTATTGGGACTGTACCCTTTGAGGGATCCTTCAGGATCAGGATTGTACACCCTTGGGTTAGCCATTCAGGGTGAGTCCCATCCCTTAGCAGCTGGTTCATTTGTGCTGCCAGGTGCTCGTGGAGAGCTGTGAGCTTCTTTAGCCAGTACGCATGGATCATACCGGCTGGTTAGCTATATATATATATATATATATATAAAATATATATATATATATATATATATATATATATATATATATATATATATATAAAATATATATATATAAAATATATATATATATATATATATATAAAATATATATATATATATATATATATATATATAAAATATATATATATATATATATATATATATATATATATATATATATAAAATATATATTATATTATATATATATAAAAAAAAAAATGTGTTCCCCACCTTCCATGGTGGTTGGTCTCTCTCACCCTCATCAGCTCGGGCCCTCTACCAGAAGCCTGGGAGCTTGAGAGTTCTGCGCAGTATCTTTACTGTTCCTAGTACTGCACTTTTCTGGACTGAGATGTCTGATGTTTTTCCTGGTATCTGCTTGAGCCACTCCTCCAGCTTGGGGGTTACAGCCCCGAGTGCTCCAATCACCACGGGCACCACTGATGCCTTCACCTTCCAGGCCTTCTCCAGCTCTTCCTTGAGCCCCTGGTATTTTTCTAGTTTCTCGTGTTCCTTTTTCCTGATATTACCATCGCTTGGTATTGCAATGTCCACCACCACGGCTTTGTTCTGTTGCTTATCCACCACCACTATGTTTGGTTGGTTCGCCATCACCATTCTGTCAGTCTGTATCTGGAAGTCCCACAGGACCTTGGCACGCTCATTCTCCACAACCTTTGGGGGAGTTCCCCACCTTGACCTTGGGGTCTCCAGCCCGTAGTCTGCATAGATGTTTCTGTACACTATGCCCGCCACTTGGTTATGTCGGTCCATGTATGCTTTCCCTGCCAGCATCTTACACCCTGCAGTTATGTGCTGGACTGTCTCAGGAGCCTCTTTGCACAACCTACACCTTGGGTCTTGTCTGGTGTGGTAGATCTGGGCCTCTATTGCTCGGGTGCTCAAGGCCTGCTCCTGTGCAGCCAGGATGGGGGCCTCTGTGCTGTCCTTCAGACCAGCCCTCTCCAGCCATTGGTAGGATTTCTTGATATCAGCCACTTCAGTTATGTTTCGGTGGTATGCCCCATGTAGGGGCTTGTCCTGCCATGATGGTCCCTCCAGCACCTCTTCCTCTGACCTCCACTGTCTGAGGCATTCCCTGAGCACATCATCTGTTTGGGCCTTATCCTTGATGTACTTATGGATTTTGACTGTTTCATCCTGGACAGTGGTTCCCACACTCACTAGTCCTTTTTTGGTTGATGGGGGAAACCGGAGTACCCGGAGGAAACCCATCCAGACACGGGGAGGAAACATGCAAACTCCACACAGAAAGGCCCAGGCGACCCGGGGATCGAACCCGTAACCTTCTTGCTGTGAGGCATGAGTGTTGCCACTCAGCCACCGTGATTCTAAATCAAACATATTTTTCCTGGCATGCTCTGTCTGCAATTGCAAATTGCACACACACACCAGAGGCCCTTTGTGCACCCGTCTCACCTTTTTCTCCCCTGACCTGTTTTCATGCCTGGTCTGAGGAGCAACCTGGCGGCGTCTGATGGACTGAAACATAATGTCTCAGAGGTGTTCTATTGTGTTTAAGTCTGGAGATCGTGAGGGCCATTTAACTGTATCAAACCCTTCATCCTCCAGGTACTGCCTGCATACTCTTGCTACATGAGGCATTGTCGTGCAGCAGGAGAGCCAGTAGAGGTCTGTGCATCCCTCCATGGACATGCTTACTCAGACTCTTTCACATCACAGGTGCTCAGGGTGAACCTGTTCTCATCTGTGAAAAGCACAGGGCACCAGTGGAGGATTTGCCAATTCTGGTGTCGTCTAGCAAATGCCAGTCGAGCTCCACGGTGTTGGCTGGTGAGCATGAGGCCCACTACTGGACATGGTGCCCTCAAGCCACCCTCATGAAGTCTATTTCTAATTGTTTGGGCATAGGTAGTGCTCAACCTGTACCTCCTTGCACAACAGAGCAGATATCAGTCTTGCTGATAGGTTGTGGACCTTCTACAGGCCTGTCCAACTCTCCTAGAGTAACTGCCTGTCTCCTGAAATCTTCTCCATGCTCTGGAGATTGTGCTGGAGACACATTAAGTCTCCTAGCAACGGCATGCCCTGATGCTCCATGCTGGAGAAGTTGGACAATCTGTGCAACTGCTGTAGGGTTAAGGAATGGCTTCATACTCATAACCACTCTAGCCAAAGGCAGCACCAGTGGAAAACCAGTCAAAAACACCAAGAGGGAGAAACTTGAAATGACCGCCACATTCATATATGTCATAGACAAATCAAAATATTACACTTCTGACTACATTAAGTAACACACACTGTTTTTCACACGTGTAAATAGCTCTGAATGATTCTCTTTCCATAACTAAAGGCTCACAAGAGTCAATTTTGTGTAGTATAGCTATTCTGCCCTCACTGTTAAGACGGATACAGCTATGCAGATAGATAAACTCCTCGACAACTGACAGGTGTATTGTCCACTTTAATGATGTTGCCTTCAATTATCAACAGAGTGAAACTACAACAGAAAAGAAATAAACCGTATTTTAGGCTGTGCAGTAATCCAAATACACATGTGGTAGCTTAAATTCAGCTAACATTTGCCAAAACTAAATCTAACAAAGGTCATCTTCAAGTACACACATGCACAGATAATTGCAAAATATGGTCTCTAAGACTCTCATTTAACATAAAATACTTACAAGCAATGCTTTCTGTAAACAACAAAGAAGGATGGATGTAGATTACATCAGACAACTTACTGAGTCAGCCATTTTACAAAGTGTGCTGCATTTTCTAACTCTACAGCAGTTAATAGTGAACATTAGCATTTAACAAACACAGTGCCTCCTGCTGGTGGAGGGAAAAACTACGCCAGCACAATAGCACCTTTAAATCCTCAAGTAATTGGAACATTTCTAAAACTTCACGTAGGGATAAAAACTTTGGCATAAACGCCGTAAATGAAAATCTTTTGCTTAATAAAGTGAAATTGCCATTAGAAAGCATATCAGGAGGTGTCACTAAAAACCCCAGTTAAAGTTAAAGCAGACCTATTATGCAAAATCAACTTTTCAGAGCTTTTAACCCTTTTATAATAGTTTCCCTCATTGATCCTCTGAAGTTATATTTGGAGTGATTCATAAGTAGATAGAAGACAGAACTCTCCAGCTTCCATTGGGCACTGCAGTTTTCTAATGCTGAAGTTAGTGGACCTCTTTCTTTTATTAAGTTGCTCTAGATGAACACTGCTATTTTAAATATTCAAATTATAACATAATGATCCACGGGTGTCATAGGTTGTAACTATATAGCAAACACAATCACAATAAAATAAATATGCAGTTTAACTTTTAACAATACTGGAGTACACCCTTAGACTCTTGGATAGGCTGTAGGTTGCTGAGTCCCATTAGGATAAACCGAGCGTCTGCGCTAGTGCCACACCAGAGCTGTATGCACCACACATACATTCCCTGTGTTGTGATTGGCCTGTTGCATAATTTATATTAGGCAGTATAAATAAGCAGCTGACCTTTGACCCTGCATCTTATCACTGGTTTGAGAGTGGACTGACAGGGGAGTGTGACAGCTCCCGCCTGTCTCTGTGCGTGCTAGTCCCCTGTGCTTTTGTGCCTCGAGGCCTCATACCCATATCACCGTAACATAACCCCCAAACCCAACAGTGTACCTGACAGTATTCTGTACCCTGGTCCTTCTACATATGTACCAACACTATCATTATTATTAGTCTTTGTTTTGTTTTTGTTTTTTAACTTGTGTATTTCCTGCTGTTAGTTATAGGTCAAAGCAAAACGCTGTGGGTGAAGAGTCAAAAACTAAAAATGTATTTTCAATAATTAATTTATTTACAGATTTTATGCCAGAAATGGAACAAGAGTAGACAAACAGTTGTAATCAGGAGGTGAACCCATGATGCCAAAAATCCTCAAATTGAATTTATTCTGAGGTTTTAGCCAGATTTAAATTTCATTTTGTTACAGAGGGGATTTTATGGTAACTCATTTTTGACAGGAAATAAAAGCCACTGGAGTTAAAAGTCATCATTTTGAGTTAAAAGACATTGTACCAATTTATGACTTTAAAGTTGTAATTATGAGATGTCTGTCTGTGTAATCCCTCAATGTAATCCCTCAGTCTACTGTGTAACAGATGTGAGGGAGCAGGTTTCAGATTGGGAGAAGTTGCTCCATGTTGAGGCTCTGGTCAAATGGAGGGGAGGGGCCATTGCTGAGGGTCTGTGGTGGTCTGGAGTTCTCAGGCCCCAATGGTCAGAGCCCAATCCACATCCTGCCCCCCCCCCCCGAAACAAGTGTGTTGACTTCTGGGTTGCAAAACTGCAGTCGCCATAAACATCATCACAACAAAGTGCCGCATTCTGTGGGCCCCTCCTATGGATAACTCCACATCACACTAGAGCAGAGCATTATTTTACATTTGTACCAAAATGACTACGCAACATGAGAACGAGGTTAATAGGTCTACAGTGGACGTGTACCAGTAGCAGGGAAAACATTAGTTGAGCTGTAGAATGGCATCATGAAAATAAGCCATTAAAGACTGCTCAAACATGCACAAATCACTCCAAATACAACTCTGGGTGAATAAATGGTGAAAAGAAACAACTATAATATGGTTAAAAGCTCTGAAAAGTCCATCTGCAGAACAGGTCTACTTGCTCAGTGTGAGAAGTTGGATGGTAAACCAAATGTCACCAGAGCAGAAGCAGCAGAAAGAAAATGCCCATGTGGAAGCAGTTTGCTGGGAAACCACACTAGAGCTGAGCCACATATCTGCATAGTCACAAGCCCTGTCTGCTCCATCACCACTCTTAAATTTGGGAACTGTAGCTGCAGCCAGGGCCAGTCTGAGAATAGGGAGGTCCATCAAATGATCAAATATAATTCAAGGACACATACTAAAGTGTGGTTATTAGGCAAATTGGACCTTTTTGAGCTTGCTACCATGTTATAACAATTCCTCATCACAAACATGCCTGAAGAGGCTTTAGATCCATGCATGTTTGAGTACTCTAGCAATTTCTCCCGCTTATATGCACCTTCTATTTTTCATAACTACAAAAGCATGATACAAAAAAATGCATTACAACTTCACAAACCTAACGTGATGTGCAGTAGTTTTATTAGCAAAATGCACACAGTGCTGTGATGGCACTGAGAAGTGGGAGTGACTTAGCACAGGGAGCAACAGGAGGGGAAACTCAGAGCATCATAAAATAAAACTTATTTTCAGAACAGTAAAAAATAACGTGGCGATCTTAGCAGTTAATACCCCATAGAAGTATAATATCCCCTATTTAATAAAAAATACTATTTGAGCATTTAATAATGTTATATGTGTATGCTGGTTTCCATTATCCTCTATAAAAAGTAAAAAACATTAGAATTTTCCAGGATTATTACGTCACAGGTAGATGTCATACAAGTACAGTCAACATCAGAATCATTCAAAGCAGTTGTGCTGTCAACCCATGTTCATTTACTGCATGCTTACATTGACATGTTAGGGATTATTTTCTCCATTCATTCACCTAGCAGCCTGAGGGTTGTATCCCCGCTCAGACCAGTGTTGTCTTAATCTTTTTTGACAAGACATTTCATGCAACTTGGTGATGTATGAGCCTATGGATGTGGTGTGTGTGAGTATTGGTGGTGGTCGGTTGAGTTAATGGCATATCTTGGCAGCTTTGCTTGTGTTAGTCTCTCCCGGGGCAGCTATGGCTAAAGACTAAAGCAGGTGTAGAGTGAATGACTGCATTGTAATGCTTTGAGGCATATTAGGCATTTAAACAGGGGGTATTTTACTTCTATGGGGTATTAACTGCTAACATAACATATTTTGATCACCATGTTACTTTTTATTGTTTGGGAAATCAATGTTTTATAAGTTTCACTTTCGTTTTAGACACTGTGTCACCACCTTCAGAGCACTATCTCACAATCAATGTGAATCACAGAGGAGTTAAATATAACCCAGAATTGGTTAGAAAAAATAACCCAGAAAGTTGGGTAAAAATAATAATCCAAATGTCTGGGTCAAATGATGCTGGTGGGTCAGATGATGCTGCTAGTGTCGGTCCAGTAGTGACCCAAAGCTGAGTTATTCATTTACTCAGGTTGATTAACATTGATGGATGTAGATTACATCCATCAATGACATCTAAATGACTTACTAAAAGATACAAGTATGCTGACTTCTGCGATTAAGAAAATGAAATTGGAGAACAAAGCTAGGACAGAGTAGTGGGCATGTACAAGGGACGTTGAAAATAAGAGTTGATCAGCAATAGAGTCTTGAAAATAAGTGAATA
Organism: Taenioides sp. WSHXM2023; assembly: GCA_029959045.1. Lineage (NCBI taxonomy): Eukaryota > Metazoa > Chordata > Actinopteri > Gobiiformes > Gobiidae > Taenioides > Taenioides sp. WSHXM2023. The sequence continues at coordinate 670,164 of CM057086.1, forward strand.
AAGAAGACTCAAACATGCACAAATCACTCCAGATACAACTTCAGGGGGTCAAGGAGAAGAAACTACTATAACCCTGCCACTCAGTATCTCCTCTGCACCCTGCCCCTCCTCTGCACCCTGCACCTCCTCTGCATCTCTCTTCCTTTGCTTACTACTACCCTGCTCACTCCTCTGCACCCTGCTCACTGCTCTGCACCCTGCTCCTCCTCTACACTTTGCTCCACCTCTGCAACCTGCTCCTCTGCTCTTTCCCTAGTCAGTTCACTCCTCTTTTGCATCATTCTTCTTTGCTCACTCCTCCTCTGCAGCGCTTCCTCTGTTCACTTCTCCTTCCCACCCTGCTCCTCCTCTGCACACGCACCTCCTCTGCTCGCTCCTCTACACCCTGCATCTGCATCTTGCTCCTTTTTTGCACCCTGACCTCCTCTGCACCCTGCTCCTCCACTGCATCCTGCCCCTCTTCTGCCCCTGTTTCTCAGCTTACTCCCCATCTGCACCCTGCTCCTCCTCTGTTCTCTATTGCTCTGCTAACACCTCTGCACCCTGTCCTCCTTTGCACCCTGTGCCTCCTCTGCACCTTGCTCCTCTGCTCTTTCCCTGCTCCCCACTTCACTCTTCTTCTGCACCCTCCTCCATTGCTCGTTCCTCCTTTGCACCCTGTCCTCCTCTGTTTCTCTCTCTCTCATATTCTTTTGGTGAGGTTGGGGGCAAATACAGCAAAAGACTGTTGCCAGGGTAACAACAGCTTGAACGCATGCTTGTCTTTTTTTTTTTTTTTTTTTTTATCATTCTTATGAAATGTGAAAGGTGATAGACAGTAAAGACACCTCATGACAGCTGATAAAAATCCACACTATGCACATACAGATGTTCATGCGAAACGGAGAGATTCTAAGGACTTTGATATTGTTTTATCTGGTGGCCTGTTATTAGCAGAAAAGCATCTTCCGCCCACATCCTTGTTCTTTGGGCTCAGAGCTTTGTGCTGCTGCCTCTGCACTGTGTGCTAGTAGCTAAAGCTTGGCACGTGGTCCAGTCCAAATCTGTATTGTGCTAATAAATCCTCCACCGTAGATGAGCCTATTCACGGGAGCGGCGTGAAGGCCCTGGGATTTGCATAATACTGTTTATGGGGGAGGACGGGAAATCCTCAAGGAGTTTGGGTTCAGACAAAGCAGACATGTGGGCAAACAAGCATATATCATTTACTTTTTCTATCTCTGGCCCATATGACACTATTTTCTGATCTATGTTATGTTTCCTCATCATAAACATACCTGGAGTAATGTTTTGTTTCATTCACACGATTATCACACAAACCCTGTAATTTGTGCTCTTCACTCAAACAGAAAACACTCTGCTCCGCCTTCATTTATTTGTCATTCAGTAATACAGGAAGCGCTCCACTGTGTTTTTAAATTCCATACACCTTCACTAGAATCATTTCCCAATTTCAATCAAATTCAATCAATTTCAGTCCTGGAATTGCCCATCTCTACTTAACTAAAGGTAAAAGGAGCTGTTAACTTAAAAACTACCACTACATGACATCACAAGATGGAACAGAGCATTTTGAGCTTTGGAGACCTAAACAGAACAATAATAATAATAAAGTTTGTCTTATACTTACCCTGTGCAGCTGAATTTATTTATTTATTTATTTTATTTATTTGACAGGGACAATGCAATCGGACATAGTTACAAAACAGAGCTTGCAGCTGATGTGATGCATACAGAGTTTAGCAAATGCTAATTTTCAACCCCCGTCCCAGGTTGAGCTTTTCTACACTAACATAAAATCTAAAATACATATACAAAATACAATTTCATCTATATAAATACAGCAGTGCAAAGACATGTAACACTCACTCATTCACTCATTCACTCATTCACTCATTCACTCACTTGGCTGATTCATTCACTCATTCTAACACTATTTACACATGGGTACAGGTTTGGGTTATCTTCAGCCAAGATTTAAGTTTAAAGGTGAACAGTTTAAGGTTGCAGATGGACTTCATTTCTGTGGGCAGGGAGTTCCACAGTTTACAGCTCTTATAAGAGAAGGCCGACTGTCCAAATGACGTCCTGCACTGGGGGATTTTACAGTTATTGTTAGGTGACACAGGTGAGGACCCAACAAATAGGCTCAAAACCAAAGTGCAAAATTAACCAGGATTTATTGAACAGATGGGATGGATGGTTTAAAGGTGAGGAGCCAGCAGCCAGAACAGGTGAGTCTTCCACACAGGAGCTAGAAACAAAATCGTGGTGAGCAAAAAATGGTAACAAGGGCAGGAATCAAAAAATACAACTGACTGCAAAATCACCATCAAGTTGAGGCAACAATCTGGCAGAAGCCGTGTCTCATTTCAGGGTCTGCATCCTCCGAGGCTGGTTTTCAGGCCGCATACGCCACTTCCGGCGCGACAAGGCCTGTCCCATTTCATGCAGCCTCTGAGGATGCAGCCTGAAAACCGGCCTCGTTTCCATGGAGATCAGGCCATGAACGAATGCCGTGAAAATGTATCCTTCGCGGCCTTATATTCCCCAGTATGCACCGCACGCTACTTCTTCTACGATAAAAAATGGAGTCTGCGGCTGCGTCCCCTACCAGTTGCAATTTTACTTTTAAATGTAAGTATTGGTTTACCTCACCTACAATTAATTCTAAGTGACTCGCTACATGAAACTGTTCATAAACAAGTTCACTTAAGTTTAACTTAAGATGTTAAGTTAAACATATGTATGAAGGTAGTTGTTATGGCTTAGTTTACGGATATTGTGGTATTAGCGGTTAGTAGCGTTATCCCTTACACTTGTTTATTAGCTTAGCTGTTGTAATGTTGGATATTCTCCAGTATGTAAGAATATTTTTGTCTTCAGGGAACAAGGAGCAGACCACCCGACTAACTGAGCTGAGGCGGGAGAACGACCACATGTTCACTGGGGCCAAGTTCTCCGCGAACATGGCTTGGAGGTAAGTACCGTATTTTCCGGACTATAAGCCGCTACTTTTTTCTCACACTTTGGACCCTGCGGTTTATACACCGATGCGGCTAATATATGGACGGATTATTCGTCTATGAACACAGCGGATGTGCGCGCAGCTTGAGTGCAGAAAGCGCCGCTGTCTGTGCGGTGAACATGGGTTAGGGTTAGTTAGAACACTCGCTAGCACTGTTGTCAGCACTAAAACAGTTTATCGCTGCGTGATAAAATACGTTCTGCTGCTAAATGAACATTAGTGAGTGGGATACGTCTTAATGACCCGTATGTGTTAAATGCAGGTGAGGCGTAAATGACGAGACGAAACGTCTCAAACTTCAGTAGCTGGACATCCGCTCATACATGATCGATACAACTAACCCCGACCCCCGGGAGAGCCTCAAATCCTGTTGAAATCCTACAAGACACTGACATGATACAAGACACTGACATGATCCCAGACAGGACAGCGGCTCTTTCTGCTCGAGACATGCGCAGTAGAGCGCCAGAGCGATTCTAGCGCGTGACGAACTGACTCAATGCAAAAAGACGACAAAAGCTTTCAGAGGCAATACAAGCAGATGCTCGGAACTTGAAAACTTCTTGAGGACGTGGACACCTGCGGCTTATAGACAGGTGCGGCCTATATATGTACAAAAATAAAATTCTTTGAAAATTTAGGTGATGCGGCTTATATTCAGGTGCGCTCAATAGTCCGGAAAATACGGTATTAAAACAGTGCTATATACTCCTGATAGATAATATAACATTAGCCATGAAAACTATATCAACGCTGGCATTACTGCAATTTGAAAACCTTTTTCATTTGTACATATGTGAGTAGTTGTGAATTAACCTGGGTTTCCCCATTTATTTCCTATGTTATCCACAGCCTGTACTTCTGTGATTACTAAATGATGGCCGGGAAGCTGGTGATCTGAAAAGTGTACTACACAATGTAGTACTATCATGTGTAGTAATGTAGTAATATCACAATGGAGAACTAAACCTACCTATTTGTCAGTAGACAGTTGTTCACAAATAAGCTGGACTTATTAAGTGTTATTATCCATTATATCTCCCTTACAAAAGCACCTTGGAAACTGTAATAGAAAAAAGACATAATTAACTACATAAATGAAAGAACAGCGTGTGCTGCATGGTTATTGAACAAATGTTTGCAGTAACACTAGGAGATCTGTAACAGATTTCATATTATATATAATATAATTATAAATGTACTGTATTTATTATTATGTAAATGTGAATGTTTATGTTCTGTTTGACTCAGGACAATACTGGAGAAGTTAGGCCTGCAATAATAAGGGCTGCAAATTAATCATGCTCATATTGAAATCTAAATTGTGAAAATATGTGTGGGATTCCTCTATTAATTAAGATGTTTCGATTTATATAAATGGCCTTTGGATCTGAATGTATATACACTGAACCAAATTTACCTGTAATAGTTTTGTAGTTTTCTTAATGTGTGTGTCATTACAGGTTTTCACTCTGCAGGACAGGACTTTGATCAATTAGACATAAGGCCCATTCTGCTCTTCCTCCTCCAGAAGACGAGATACATCTCTGGTTGCATCAGGCCTCCCTCCTGCACGTGCTGCTGCTGTCCCTAATGTGTCCTAATAGTGATGTTTAGGTTTAACGTCTAATTTCCTGCACAAGTAAAATAGTCAAATGGTAGTTTCTTTGCATCTTAACAGAGGAGCACCTAAACATCTTAATCACTGAGGAAGTGTCCCATGATAAATGTGGCCTTATATGACCTTAACAAGTGTGTGAGACAAAACTGAAAACATATAATATGCTCATATGTTTATTTGAATGTTTTTCAGTCTATACTGACATTTGAATCATGGTGAAATGTGCCACTTATTTGATGTCTCTTTTGATAGTAATTAATTACATGTACTATAAGAATGTACTATTGTACTGCAATTAAGCAGTGGTAATCCACCTGATCACATTTTGCGAAGATAATTTGTTCATTTTGGACTGTCACCTGCTTCAACAAAAAGGGAACAGAATTTGAGAGTACACTGACATACAGCTGTTTTTACTCACCTATTATTGCATTGAATGTGTGTAATGGGTTCAATGTTTGACTTTTCACATTATGATAAAGTATTTCCAGAAGTTCCTTTGAATGTTTAATAAACCATCTTTTCTCAAAGGAGAGATGTCTTTCTTTATAAACTGATTTAAATGCATTCCCTGTATAAATGTAATCCTTGGTCAATATAAAAATATTTAATAATGATAATAATTAATAATGCATATCTTATCACTGTATTTGAAACTTTAAGGTAATTTAGCCTATTTCAGATCTATCCCAGAAATATAACAGTTTTGTTTTGCAAAAGTTAAACATACGTTTTCGTTTCAGCCACAAGATTTGGATGAGAATTATTAGAATAACTTGGTCTCAAAATCCGATAGTTCAATTACCCACGCGTAATCTTTGTTATTGATCCGTGTGCGTAATCTGCGTGGTGCGTGTTGTTAGCATGAGCGTTAGCATTAGCGTTAGCAGCGTGTCTTGGTTGCTGGGCGAGAGGACTAGAGACCACAGGTTTTAATAGGGACACATGAAACAAAGGGTGAATGTTCATAGATCGAGGTAATTTGAGACAAACAACTGAAGGACTGATTATCTTATCGATAGCGAACGGACCAACAAACTTGGGAGCCAATTTGCGAGACTCAACCTGAAGGGGCAGATCACGAGAAGATAGCCAAACCTTTTGCCCTGGCCGGTAGGTGAGGGAAGGTACACGGTGGCGATTGGCACCTCTGATTGCGGACACTAGTGCGCTTGAGCGCCACTCTGGCTGCCTTCCAAACGTTACGGCAGCGTCGCACATGGGCCTGAACGGAAGGGACTGTGACTTCTGTCTCCTGAGCAGGGAATAAAGGCGGTTGAAAACCCAGTGACACCATTAAAGGAGACATACCTGTAGCCGAAGACACTAAGGAGTTATGGGCGTACTCGACCCAAGGCAAAAATGAGGTCCAAGTGGTGGGGTTACGGGCTGTGACGCAACGCAATGCAGACTCCAGGTCCTGGTTAGCCCTCTCAGCTTGCCCATGATAGGCTGACAGCAGTCCCCAAAGAAGAACAAAAGGCTTTCCAACCCTGAGAGGTAAGTAAGTACAAAGTTAAATCTTCCCATGAACAGTGCCCATCTAGCTTGACGGGAGTTCAACCTTTTAGCCGACTGGAGGTAAGAAAGATTTTTGTGGTCAGTCCACACTATAAAGGGGTGCTCAGCTCCTTCCAGCCAGTGGCACCATTCTTGCAGGACCAATACTACCGCCAGAAGTTCTCCATTACCGATGTCATAGTTGGCCTCTGCTGGTGTTAATCGCCGAGAGAAGTAAGCACAAGGGTGCATCTTCTGGTCCTTTGGGCAACGCTGGGACAGGACAGCACCCACTCCGGAGTCTGAAGTGTCGACTTCTACAATGAATTGTCTGGATGGATCTGGGTGAGATAAAACAGGTGCAGTTATGAAAAGTTGTTTGAGTGTAGAAAAAGCAACTTCAGCTTCATTTGACCACTTAAAAGGGACTAGTGTGGAGGTCAAACGGGTAAGTGGAGCTGCTCTTGTACTGTAATCTTTGATGAACCTCCTGTAGAAATTGGCAAATCCCAGAAAACGCTGGAGTTGTTTGAGCGTCTCTGGTCTCGGCCACTCTGCCACAAACTTCACTTTAGCTGGATCCGGTTTGAGTTGCCCCTGCTCAATAACAAAACCAAGAAAATGTACCGTGGTAGCATGAAATTCACACTTTTCAGCTTTTACAAATAGCTTGTTATCCAACAGTCTATGAAGAACCAATCTCACATGCTTAACATGTTCCTTAATATCTCGGGGGAAAAAATCAAAATATCATCCAGATAAACAAATACAAATTTGTTGAGCATGTCTCTGAGCACATTGTTGACCAGGGTTTGGAAAACAGCAGGGGCATTTGTAAGTCCAAACAGCATAACTAAATACTCAAAATGTCCAATGGGGGTATTAAATACAGTCTTCCATTCATCTTCTTGGCGAATGCGGACCAGATGATAAGCGTTGCGGAGGTCTAATTTGGTAAAAATGTTTGCTTGATGAAGGGGTTCAAAAGCAGAGTCAATGAGTGGCAGAGGATATTTATTCTTTATGGTAATGTCATTTAAACCACGATAGTCAATGCAGGGCCGTAAGGTCTTGTCTTTCTTATCCACAAAGAAGAATCCAGCTCCTACCGGGGATGAGGAGGGCCGAATTAGCCCAGCAGCCAGAGAGTCTTTAATGTACTGCTCCATAGCCTCCCTCTCAGAACGGGTTAATTTGTACAAGTGACTAGCAGGCAAGGAATAACCAGTAACTGCATTTTCTCACTGTGATTGCCAGAAAAAACAAGGGTGAGAGGCACTGTGCGGTGAGTTATTCTGGCTAGGTGGCTTCCGTTCAGAGCATTAACCTCTCTGGGAAACTAATGGTTCAGTAGGGATATTAGCTTGGTGTACCAGGTTAGAGTCAATAAAGTTATCGTCGGCCCTAGAATCAACAAAACTATGGAGTGAAAGGGACTCACGTAACCACAGCAAGGTGGACTGGAGAAGAAGCCGGTCTGGAGAAAATGGCGGCAGAGAGGAAGCATGGCTCACTAGGATCTCTCCACTCACAGGTGAGCCTGGTCTTTTGGCCGCAACGTGCAGGCACTGATGTAATGTCCTTCCTGTCTACAGTAAATGCAAAGTCCAAACCTCTGTCGGCGTTGGCGCTCGGCTGGAGTAAGTCGGGTCCGCCCCAGTTGCATGGGCTCCTCTGTATCAGGAGGCTTGGTGTTGCTGGAAGGCATAGGAGGAACATTTATAGGTACAGGTGAATGAGCAGAAGATGAGGCATAGTGGGCACGAAATGCAGGTTGACGTGAAACTCTCTCCCTGCGTCTTTCTCTGAGCCTATTATCAAGGCGTATGGCCAAAGAGATTAATTCCTCAAGGCTGTTGGTCTCATCTCGGGCAGCGAGCTCATCTTTCACATTATCTGCGAGTCCTCTTAAAAAAAACACTTTGTAGGACAGTGTCATCCCAACCACTTTCATGAGCAAGGATACAAAAATCTATTGCATATTGAGCAACTGAGGAGGATCCTTGGTTAAGTGCTAACAATCTCTTAGCAGCTTCTTTACCTTTTAATGGGTGATCAAATAGTTTTCTCATTTCATTACAAAAAGCCAAATAGGATTGAAAAATGTCTGAATTACTCTCCCATGCTGCTGTTGCCCACTGAGAGGCTTTACCAGATAATAAACTAATAACAAAGGCTATGCGTGACTTATCTGAAGCATAGGTGTGAGGCTGCTGATCGAACACCAGGGAACACTGGAGGAGAAACCGACCACAGGACCCAAGATCGCCAGTGTATCGCTCAGGAGTGGGAATATGAGGTTCACGTTGAGCCGAAGTTGGTGGAGCTGGAGGAGGTGGAGAGGCCCCAGGCAGGTCACTGGGTGGTGGTGGAGCAGCAGTGAACTGGGAGAAAGCAGTAGTGAGATTAGCCAACATGGTCCCGATTTGGTTCATCTGAGCAGCGAAAACTTGTTGATTTTCAGCAATTTCCTTAAGTTGGTTGTCATGCCTTCCCAGTTATTGGCCTTGATTGGAGACAGCTTGAAACAAAGGGTCTGGTTCAGCTTGAGCTAGAGGACTTGGATCCGTTTCCAGAAGAGGGTTTGAGTCTGCGGGGTCCATCTTGTGGCCAGATTGTTCTGTTAGGCGACACAGGTGAGGACCCAACACATAGGCTCAAAACCAAAGTGCAAAATTAACCAGGATTTATTGAACAGACAGGATGGATGGTTTGAAGGTGAGGAGCCAGCAGCCAGAACAGGTGAGTCTTCCACACAGGAGCTAGGAACAAAAAAACGTGGTGAGCAAAAAATGGTAACAAGGGCAGGAATCAAAAAATACAACTGACTGCAAAATCACCGTCAAGTTGAGGCAACAATCTGGCAGAGTCTGTCAGGAGAGCTGGCCCTTTAGGCCCTAGTAGGCTTGATTGCAGATGGTGTGCAGGTGCTCCCAGCAGACTCCGCCCACACATCACATGGAAGACTCAGCCAGGGGCGTGACAGTTATAGTTTAAGGTGCCTCATGTCATCCTGCTGCTGTTTGGTCTTTGTACAAATGTACTGAGCGGTTCTGGAGCCAAGTTATGGAAACATTTTGAAAAATAAAAATTTGGAAAATAATTTGAGAAAACATAAATTGCTGAAACTGTCAAAACTTAATAAATTATAATGATTGAGGATGTGACAGTGATGAAAGCGGATAGGTTTCCTATCTATAATTTTTATTGCCTGATTGTATAGTGAACCAATGCACTTTGTGGCTGAGGGAGCTGCCTGGGCCCATGCTGTCATGCAGTAGGATATGTGTGGAAAGATCATCCCATGCAAGTAGAGCAGGGCCGCCTGGTCAGGGATGCAATGTCTAATTAGTTTAAAGTAATTTAGGTTTCTTTGTATTGTTTTGGATATTTTCTTAATGTGTTTGTCAAATTTTAATTGTGGGTCAAGAACCAATCCAAGATATTTTAGTTCATTCACCAATTATCATTTTGCAAACCTATTTGAAAGTTCTGTTCTAGATTTAGCTTTTTAATAGAAAAGCACATAGAAACTGTTTTAGTAATATTAAGGACTAGTTTATTTTTGTGGAGCCATTGGCTAACCTCAGCCATGCATGCAGACAAAACATCTACAGCTTGCACTGGTGTCTTGGCAGGTGCGTAGGAAACAGCATCATCCGCGTAAAGCTGGCAGTGGACACCAGGGCAAATCAAAGGCAGATCATTTATGAAAAGGCTAAACAGCAGCGGCCCCAATATAGATCCCTGAGGTATGCCCACTGAGGTGTTTATAAATGACAATTTGTCCTGGGCAACTTTCACGCACTGTTCCCTACCCTGAAGAAAAGAGGCAAACCATTGCACTGCCTCAGGGGAGATGTTAAATGAAGGCATTTTGGATAAGAGAAGACTATGACTGACTGTTTCAAATGCTTTTTTAAGATCAAGAAATACTGCTCCTACCCCCTCACCCCTATCCAGGGACTTCTTTATATTTTCAATGAAGCAGCAGTTTGCGATTTCTGTAGAATACCCAGATCTAAAGCCAAACTGCTGTGGGTGGAGGAGTTGGTTGCCTTCCAAGTGGTCAGCCAGTTGTGCCGCTACAACTTTTTTGAATGCGCTGTCACATGCACAGACTTGTCCAGATGTGTTGGGATTTGGGAGTTTACATGCATGGTTAGGCTAGCCTTTTCTGTTCTATTCTTAAATGCCTATTCTTAAATATATTTGTGTTTCTTGCACTGCACATAGATATAATTAGGTTATCTCATTTTTGTGGTCTACTCTTTAAAAATACCAGATTTTTAATTTTTTTTTGAGTTGTAGTTTCTCTTACTTACTAATTACTTACTAATTTCCTGCATGGACTACGTCTTTTTATTTTTACTTGAGTAATATTATTCTGAAGAAACCTGTCCACCTCTGTGAGTATATACCCTAAACTCAGTAGCACCACGTTTCCGTCACAGTGCCTCATTCACTGTGTGGGGTTGTAGGCAGGGCTGGGGTCCTGGTGGAGCCACTGTGAGAGGCCCTGCAGTAGTCCTCATGTAGCTGGTGCTGGGCAGTTCAGGGTGTGAGGGAGGGGGTTTATTTATAATTTAGTTATATTCAACTTATTCCTTATTCCTTATTGACTTTGTCACTGGCGAGGGCCAATAATTAAAGCTGCGCGCGGCTATGGTGGCCCTCGCCCCGGTTCGCATGCCCCCCGCGCAGCTGCCGGGGACCCACGACCGCTCCGGCTCGCCACTCGCTCTTCCCGACAGCCGCCCAGGCCGCCAGCTCGTCCGCCCGAAAAATTATATTACGCACCTTTAAATATGCACCTTTAAATATACTGTAGGAGTCAGTGCGCCCCTGCTGGTGAACCATAAAAAATGGTACATGTCCAAAATGTTTTACTTGTAATTGTTCATAGAATGTCATCCCCAAATTTGCACAGATCCTCCATCAATAATTTACATTATGCACCTTTAAATGGTTTTGAGGGAGCCCATGCACCCCTACTGGCCAACCATGAAAAATGCACCATGTCCGTAATACATTTATTTTCTTGTAATCATGCATAGAATTTAATCCCCAAATTTGGTCAAAATCCGATAATGTAGTTGTTTTATGTCTATGGTAGGGGGCGCTGTAGTGTTCACTTTTCATATACTTTATAGTGTATTATATTCAGGCTGAGATCACACATCAGAGATTCAAATTTCAGCATGACTGGACTAAGCATGTGCGTGTAATAATTTTTAAACTATTTTTTTGGGGAGTCCTTGCGCCCCTGGTGGCCAACCGTGAAAATTGCCCCATGTCTGTAATACATTTATTTGCTTGTAATCATGCATAGAATTTAATCCAGAATTTGGTCCAGATCCGATAATGTAGTTGTTTCATGTCTATGGTAGGGGGCGCTATAGTGTTCACTTTTAATATAATTTATATTGTTTTATAATCAGGTCGAAATCAAACATTAGTGATTAAAATTTCAGTGCAATAGGACAAAGCATGTGTGTGTAATATATTTAAAACTATTTTTTTGGGGAGTATTTGCGCCCCTGCTGGCCAACAGTGAAAATTACCCCATGTCCGTAATACATTTATTTGCTTGTAATCATGCATAGAATTTATTCCCCAAATTTGGTCCAAATCCGATAATGTAGACGTTTCATGTCTATTCTAGGTGGCACTATAGTGTTCACTTTTCATATACTTTATATTGTTTTATAATCAGGTCAAAATCAAACATTAGTGATTCAAATTTTAGTGCTATAGGACAAAGCATGTGCGTGTAATATATTTTAAAGTATTTTATTGGGGAGTATTTGCGCCCCTGCTGGCCAACCGTGAAAATTGCCCCATGTCCGTAATGTATTTATTTGCTTGTAATCATGCATAGAATTTATTCCCCGAATTTGCTCCAGATCCGATAATGTTGACGTTTCACCTCTATGCTAGGGGGCGCTATAGTGTTCATTTTTATTATATTTCATATTTCATTACATTCGGGCCGGGGTCATGCAATTGTGATTTGAATTTGAGCTCTCTCAGCCAATGCCTGTGGCCGTGAGAGGTCATAAAAAAACAGGAAATGAAGGCGTTTTTCGCCGGCGTGCTACGGGCAAACCTTAAGGAGTTAAGAAAAAACATGGATGATTTATGTGAACCTATGTCTGTAGATGTGACATGTCAAATCTGAGCTCATTTGGACTAAACGCAAGGGACACGAATCTTTTTGCACACACCCAAGTCAAAACGGCGCCGAATTTTTGATCCAATATGGCCGACTTCCTGTTCATCATAGAGCAGTGTTATGAATGACTTTTTTGTTTGTCTCCCTGAGCTCTATCACTGTTCCGAATTTTGTCAGCCTACGCCAAAATATTCTTTTCAGCTGCCCATTCATGTTGAAATTTTGATTTTTCAAGGGGGCGCTGTCGAGTGGGGTCACTTTGGGCATTGTCGCGATGCCCATTTTATCAAATTTTTCGCCGGACCGGTCGATCTGATACCTCCATGTGGGACTTTTCGTCGATGTTCAGGCCTTCAAAATCGCGATCGTTTGCAAGGAAAAATAATAACACAAACGAAGAACAATAGCCCTCGCCATTGACTTCGCCATTGACTTTGTCACTGGCAAGGGCCAATAATCCTTAGTATAGTCCTCAGTATAGGGTCATTTTGGTCAGAACCAGCGCCTGAGAAAAATCTGTCCCATTCACTCTCAGCTCTTCTCGCCTCTGCTCTGCTCTCCTCTGCTCCTCTCTCCTCTGCCCCTTTCTCCTCTGCTCCTCTTGTCGTTTCTTCTCTGCTCATCTCTCCTCTGCTCCTCTCTCCTCCCTGTGTCTCCTCTGTAGGTGGGACTTTCTTACCCATTTCCTGCACAATTGAGGTGAGGAATCAAGAAGAAGGAAGTGATGAAAGAGAAATTAAATGCGTCTATGCAAGCTTGTTTGCAGAGTCAGAAATGAACAAAGTTTGAAAAAAGTGGTACATTCTGCAGACAATATCATGCTTATTTAGCATAGCTGTTGTAAGTCTGTATAACCTCTGTATTTTGTCCAAAACTTCTTTCTGTTTAATTAATTAGGTGGATTAAAATAAATAAATAAATCATGTTACACACACTCAAAAATATATATTTTTAAAATATATTTTGTCTTTTTTTTTTCTTTTTTTTCTTATATTCCACAAAATTGACTCATGTGAGCTGTAAGTCATGTTAGAAAGTTGTTATCTCCTCAAAAACTGACAGTATTTTTTTGTTTCATTCAAACATGTTTGAGTAATCCTTTATTATTTGTCTGTCTACATCTCCAAAGCTCAAAATGCTCTGTTCCACCTTGTGATGACATGAAGCAGTAGTTTTCTAGTTAACAGCTCTTTTTTAGTTCAGAGATTGAAATTTCCAGGGCTGAAATCATCTAGCTGATGTTAATGAAGGAGTATGCTGTCAGCAGTATCATATGCTTCACGGAGACTTCCCGGACAACAGTGCATCTGTACCAGGCTTTAAGACTGTGCGGACAGAGACACTCTCCTTAGCAGTAAGAAGAAGGCGGAGGGATTGCTGTTTTGGTGAACAATAGGTGGTGTAATCCTGGCCATATTACTGTAAAGGAGTGTATCTGTTGGCCGGACACTGAACTTTTTGGGTGTCGGAATGCGTCCATATTATTTACCAAGGAAATTTACTTCTGTCCTGTTCATTGGAGTTTACATCCCTCCCTCAGTGCATGAAGATGCAGCCTGTGACAGACAGGATGTGGTCGCTGGGCTGCAGTCAAAACACCCAGAGGCTCTACTACTGATTTCTGGTGACTTCAACCATGTTTCCTTGGACAGTGTTTTACCCACACTTCACCAGTATGTGGATTGTAAAACTTGAGACAACAGAACTCTGGACCTACTGTATGCCAATTCTAAGGAGGCAGACAGTGCCACTGCCCTGCCCCCACTGGGACAATCAGACCACAGACTTGTCCTGTTAATGCCTGGGTATATACCTGCAGTAAAGAGGTAGCCTGTCACCACTAGGACTGTAAGGAAGTGGAGTCAGGAAGCCAGTGATGCCCTCCAGGACTGCTTTGAGACCACAGACTGGAATGTGCTCTGCCTGCCGCATGGGGACAACATCGACAGCATGACAGACTGTATAACAGATTACATCAACTTCTGTGAGGATACAGCTGTCCCCACACGCACTGTCCGCTGTTACCCCAACAACAAGCCCTGGATCACCAGCCAGCTGAAGGATCTACTTAATAAGAAGAAGCGGGCCTTCAACTCTGATGACAAGGACAAGGTGAAGAGGGTACAGCAACAGCTGAAAGCCCAGCTCAGACAGAGTCGTGAAGCATACAGAAAGAAACTGGAGGCACAACTCCAGCAAAATAACACCAGGGATGTGTGGCAAAGGATGATGTGGCCATCACAGGCTTCAGCACTCAATCAAAGCAGCAAGACAATAGCCCAAACAGGTCAAATCTACTCTATCTAATTTTCATTTTAATCGTTTTTCATCCCCTGGCACTCCCTTTTCCTCACCTCCCAGACTCCCAATCCACACCTCACCACACACCACTCAGATGACCATTTATCAGCCCATCACCTCTGCTCCCACACCTACTCCCACCCCCACGGAGGAACCCAGCTCAGTGTCTTTATCACCTGAGCAAGTGAGAAGGCAGTTGGAGAAAGTTAACCAAAACAAGTCTCCTGGACCAGACCAAGTCAGCCCCCACATGCTGAGAACATGTGCAGCTCAGCTCACTGGGATCCTGCATTTTCTCTTCACACTGAGTCTGAAGCTTGAAAGGATACCAGTGCTATGGAAGACCTCCTGCATTGTGCCAGTGCCCAAGAAGCCTATCCCATCTGGACTTAACTTCAGACCAGTTGCTTTGACTTCTGGCTCAGCTCAGAGCCCTGGTGGCACCATCCCTGGATCCTCTACAATTTGCCTATCAGGCACACAGTTGTTCTTAAGATGTATGTAAAATCCCTCAGTCGTCCAGGTAGAATCCATGGCAAAAAAAGGAGAAAATTTAATTTGTCAACTGGACATAGTTTATTTGGTTGAATACGTTTCGCAGCTCATCCAAGCTGCTTCCTCAGTTCTGGTCAGATGCTGGCGGACGCTGCTTTATATCTGCCTGAAGGGAGGAGCTTAATTACAATGAAAATTACTCTGAGACAACACATATTTAAATACAGTTTCAGTTGGTCAGGTGATACAATATGGAGTTGTTAACAGTTTCTGTTAGTCATGTGAGTCTATTCAATATGGAGTGGGAGTGGGGGAGTAGTTAGCATATCCATTCAGGGCCATGATGGGTGTTTTCACACCTCTGGACCTGACCTGGCTAGTCCCATTGTTTTCCCAGTTTGTTTTGATTTAGGTTTGAGGATAGAGTTATAGATGGGAGACAAATGATGTCTGAGACCCCCATTTCTGTTCAAGGAAGGATTCTCTTTCTTGACAAAAATAGCTTCTTTAACTCCCCTCTCAAACCAGTTCTTTTCTCTGGCCAAGATCTGGACCTCGCTGTCCTCAAAGGAGTGGCCTGTGGCTTTTAGGTGGAGATGTACGGCAGATTGCGGCCCACCCTGGTTTTCCCGTCTGTGTTGATACATCCTTTTGTGAAGTGGCTGCCTCATATCCAGGCACTCCACCCACACACTGGTATCGTTATGTTGATGATAATTTCTCAAAAATCAAAATTCAAGATTTGGAACCTTTTACTGCACACATCAATTCTGTAGATCCGAACATCAAATTCACATGTGAAGATGCCAAGGACAACACATTGGCCTTCTTAGATTGTGCAGTAACGATAAGAGAAGACCGGCGACTCCAGGTAGAGGTCTTCAGGAAGCCCACACACACCGACCAATATCTGCTTTTTGATTCACACCACCCACTTCAGCACAAACTGGGAGTCATTCGGACATTACATCACAGGGCCCAAGTGGTTCCTACAAGCGCAGAGGGAAAGGAGAAAGAAGAACAACACGTGGAGAAAGCCCTCTCCGTTTGTGGATATCCTAAATGGGCTTTCAATAAAACGAAGAGAACAAAGAAACAGGACAACAGAGAACCAGAGCCCAGGAGAAGGGGTGTAACTATTCCTTACCTGGCTGGCGTTTCCGAAAAACTACAGAGGATCTTCAGACAACATGAAATCCCAGTCTATTTCAAACCCACAAACACTTTAAGACAAAAACTGGTCCATCCTAAGGACAAAACTCCGAGCCACAAACAAAGCAATGTGGTCTACTCCATTCAGTGTAGTGAAGACTGCAGTGAGCGCTACATTGGAGAAACAAAACAGCCACTTCACAAAAGGATGTATCAACACAGACGGGAAAACCAGGGTGGGCCGCAATCTGCCGTACATCTCCACCTAAAAGCCACAGGCCACTCCTTTGAGGACAGCGAGGTCCAGATCTTGGCCAGAGAAAAGAACTGGTTTGAGAGGGGAGTTAAAGAAGCTATTTTTGTCAAGAAAGAGAATCCTTCCTTGAACAGAAATGGGGGTCTCAGACATCATTTGTCTCCCATCTATAACTCTATCCTCAAACCTAAATCAAAACAAACTGGGAAAACAATGGGACTAGCCAGGTCAGGTCCAGAGGTGTGAAAACACCCATCATGGCCCTGAATGGATATGCTAACTACTCCCCCACTCCCACTCCATATTGAATAGACTCACATGACTAACAGAAACTGTTAACAACTCCATATTGTATCACCTGACCAACTGAAACTGTATTTAAATATGTGTTGTCTCAGAGTAATTTTCATTGTAATTAAGCTCCTCCCTTCAGGCAGATATAAAGCAGCGTCCGCCAGCATCTGACCAGAACTGAGGAAGCAGCTTGGATGAGCTGCGAAACGTATTCAACCAAATAAACTATGTCCAGTTGACAAATTAAATTTTCTCCTTTTTTTTTTTTATCAGGCACACATTAGTGTGGATGATGCTTTAATCTATCTTCTGCAGCGGGCTCACTCTCACCTGGATAGTGTTATGGGTTCTGTGAGGATATTGTTTTTCGATTTCTCCAGTTCACTTTAACACAGTCCACCCCTTTCTGATGAGTGAGAAGCTGCTCAGGATGGGTGTCAGCTCTTCCATTGTCTCCTGGATTACTGACTACCTGTCAGGCAGGCCTCAGTACGTGCAACTGGGGACCACCCTGTCTGACACTGTGGTCAGTACTGTAGGAGCCTCCCAGGGTACAGTCCTGTCTCCGTTCCTGTTCACTCTGTACACCTCTGATTTCCAGTACAGCTCCAGGTCCTGCCATCTTCAGAAGTTCTCTGATGACTCTGCAGTGGTAGGGTGTATCAATGATGGACAGGAGCTGGAGTACAGGACACTGATTGCAAATTTTGTGGACTGGTCCCAGGCAAACCATCTGCTCCTGAACGTGGACAAGACCAAGGAACTGATGATTGACTTCAGGAGAAAGAGGACACCAGTAGAGCCCGTAACCATCCAGGGCCATGAGGTGGAAATAGTGGCCTGCTACAAGTACCTGGGCGTCCATGTGAACAACAGGCTGGACTGGAGGGACAACAGTAATGCTGTGTACAAGAAGAGCATGAGTAGACTCGACTTCCTGAGAAAGCTCAGGTCTTTCAATATGTGCAACAAGTTACTGGAGATCTTTTACCAGTCTGTGGAGGCCATTCAATTCAATTCAATTTATTTTTGTATAGCCCAAAATCACAACAACAGTTATCTTGGCGGATTTCACAAAATTGTTGATTTAGCAGACAGACAGAGATGTCAGAGAATGAAGCAGAATAAGAAACAGTCATAAAAAACAGGCCAGTGTCCTGTACTTCGCTGTGGTCTGCGGGGGGAGCGGCACCAGTAAAAAGGACAATAAGCGGATTGACAAACTGATTCTTAAAGCTGGTTACATGATCGGCTGTGAGCTGGAGACATTTGTCACAGTGAGGGACAGGAGGACACTGGACAAACTGCTCTCCATCATGGACACTCCTGCTCACCCACTGCACCAGACTATAGAGGGACAGAGGAGCTCATTCTCCAACAGGCTCCTTCAGCTCCGCTCAAACAGTGAGTGATTCAGGACTACATTCATACCATACTCCATACAGTTGTACAACAACGCACCCTTATGTAACAGATAATACTCCCCACAACTGTACAACAACTCACCCTTGTGTAACGGATAACCTTATGTCCTGTCAATCATCATATCATTGTTGCACTCTTTCTTGTCTCTTGTATATAGCTGTGATTTTATATTTTTATTACCTATTTTTCAATTTTATTTTGACTTGTACATATACACTTATATAATTATGCATTATTTGACACCTGTCTCTTGCTATCTTTTTTTGCTACTTATTTAGAATTTATTATTATCATTTATTTTTTACTCTTTGTTATTATATTATAATATCAAATGGATATCAAATATCATGGATCAATAAAGTTTGTCTAAGTATGTGGAGTACCTGTATTACCACATGACATCACAAGATGGAACAGAGTGTTTTCTGTTTGAGGAAAGAACTTAACCTAAATAGGCAGGGTTTGTGTGTTTAAACATGAAAGAATGAAACAAAACACAACTTCAGGTAGGTTTTTGAAAAGGAAAACAACATTATAACAGAGATCAGAAAATAAAATAAAATAAAATAAAATATAATATGGGCCCTTTAATGCACATTCCAAAGCAAGTGATCTAAATTTTAAGATGATCTATTTAAAATATATGCATTCATTTAATATAAAATATTTAACTGGATAAAGATGGATCATACAGTTCTCAGGTCCAGTGGAGTTCACCGCCTCACACAGGATGACTCAGACATAGGCGAAATGTGTTTTTATGCTTTTGAGCTGCTCCAGAAGTTGGGATAAGTGCAGAGGACTTCGTTTTGTGCTGAGGAGGGCTTTTCAAAATGCTTCCACTGCAAAAATCCAATTTTCACCTGCACACTGAATATGGAGTTTGTGATCAAATATTTAAAGTAGTCTCAAGGTTTCCTCAGACCAATGACATGAACACTGGACTGACTTGAGCAGGACAGAGGATTACAGCAGCTCCCTGTTACATGTGTGTTTACTGTGAATGTGAGGACTGAACCAGGACTGTACCAGACCTAAATCCAGTCCCTGACTATGACCAAGATCGATCCCCCCCTCCCAACACCATAACACCATATATCAGCAACCCTCACTGCAAAAGTAACAAACATTTGAAATTCTGCCTCATTTAATTCATTTGAGTACTTTATTGGGGTATTTTATTTTTTGTGCTATAATGTTTAAGGAAGACCTATTGTGCTTGTGTCTGCTATATACGACACCCATGGATCATTATGTTATAATTTGGACATTTTAAATCACAATATTCATCAAAAATGACTTCACAAAGTATGTACAGAGCAGTGAGCTATGTGTACCGGTGATGAAAATAGGAATTGACTGACAAATTGCATCTTGAAAATATACAATTAAACATGCACACATTACTACAAATAAAACTTTGGGTGAGTATATGGCGAAGGTAAACTAACATAGAAAGCTCTGAAAAGTCATTTTTGCAGAATAGGTCAATTCTTTGCTGGTGGGACCCTTTGCACACTGTGCCATATGCCTGGACATAGTGCTTCCCCCATGTAAACAATAGCTTCTTTAAAATGGCTGGCTGGAGACTCCACTTAAAGCTTTGCTTTGGCCCAACCAGCTCACACTCAAACACTGCATTTAACTGGAAAATGAACCCTCCACTTCCTTTTAGAGGAGGAGCACACTCACAAAGTAGCACTGGCTAAAACAGGAGCACAGTCTCACTACAATACAAAGCTCCACCCGGAAGACCGAAATCCCCAAGTAGATGTAGAAGTTAGGAATGCCTGAGTTTAGTCTAGTTCAGGCTGATGGGGAACAACAGACCACCAGGAGGAGCCTTAGAATCCAGGAGCACATGCAGCCTCCACACACAATGGCCTCACATGCATATGACTCATGTCCAGGAGTGCCACATATTTTCAGATGGCTGTGTCAGAACTTCAGACTTTCAGACTTGGTAGCTTTTAACTTTTGTATTCAACTCAGTTTAACTGTATTCTAAGTGTTCAGCAGTTGGTCTTTTTGACAGCTGTAGACAGAAATAAGAGTGGTCACTGATGACCATTTACACACTCAAAGCCAAGCCATTTTGCAAATTAACCCCTGTTTTCACTGCCCCAGTATATGCCCACTTCTCTGTACTTACTTAGTTCTCCACTTTTATTTCTTAAATCTGTGACATGCGTTGGATTCTGGATCATGTCATCAGTCATGTAGTCATTTTGGTACAAATGAAAAATGATCTGCTGCTCACTAGCGCCATCTGCAGCTATCCTTCAGAAGTGCTGACTCTTCGTTGTGATGACGTTTACGGCGACATCAGCCCCCACTGGCCACCTCTGTCATCTAAAGTAGAAGTCAGTGGACTTGTTTCTTTTATTAAGTCATTTTAAATGAATATTGTGATTTAAAATGTGCAAAATATAGCATAATGATGCACGAGAGATTATAACTATATCGCAAACACAAGCATAATATGTCTTTATTGTTGGCTGTATTGTTATATGTATTTTACTGTTGGCTTTATTGTACTCTTCATGTAATGTGTATGAAAACAGAGTTCTAGCACTTCTCTGGTGAGGAACCTTCAGGAACTCTCAGGAGAAGGGAGCTGTGATAAGGCCTGGGACATGTGGAGCACAGAGGGGACATGACCTCCAGGCTGCTCCTGTTCTGCTCGGCCCCTGAGAGCAGCATTGAGCCAGAGTTACAGCTTTTTAGGTTATGAGCATTGAGGTGAGGAAGGTGCCAACACAGAGCCAAGAGTGAGTGCTTCAGGTTATGTTCTCCAATGACATGTCATCATTTTAGACGGGGGCAGGGGTCTATTCAACTTCTTATGAAGACCTGTTCGATAAAAAAAAAAAAAAAAAAAAAAAAAAGTATTCAGGGTTGATGCAGAGAAGTCATTTTTCCAAACATGGGTTTAAGCATCAAATTTGAACTTTCAAAGAGTACATAGTGCGTCATCCATTTGTCTTTTTAAAGAGGGGGTATTTTACTTTTATGGGGTATGTAACTGCTAACGTATAACATACTTAGATCACCTTTTATTGTTTTGAAAATGCTACATTCGCCAAAAACAATGTATTAAGATGTTTCATAAGTTTTTATTTAATTTTTGACGCTCTGAGTGTCCCCTCCCTTTGCGCTCTGTGTATCATGTTTTTGTATATTTATGGAGAATTGACGTGTGGGAGCATGGGTGATGTAGACTTATGAGCTGAACTGTGAGGAGGCTTCCAGTAGGGCTTGGGAGAGATCACTACAGTACTGCATAAATAAGCATTTCTACCTAATACTCCCTCTTTAATTCTCTCCATGCAGACTTGAATGACATATGAGTTTGAAGTGGACATCAGGTATAGTAATTTGGATGTTGTTTTTTGGCAGTGGGTCAGTAGGATATGGTGTAGCCCTGAGAGGACGGGGCAGGGTCCATATTTAGCAGCAGAGTGATATTACAAACAGAATGGGTGTATTTTAGGCCTGCCGCTGCTGCCGTTCACATGGAGGCTATTGTGCTACCGTTGGTAAACAAGCCCATTGTGCTACTCCTCTCCAGCACGGAGCAGAGGCCTGACATTCTAAAAACACAACTCTATTGCAGCTGATAATGGCTCTCAGCGCCATTACAACCTCCTCATGCTAACTGCACACCTCCTCATGCTAACCACGCACCCGCTCATCATGCTAACCACGTACCTCCTCATGCTAACCACGTTGCCTCCTCATGATATTCGCGCACTTTCTCATGCTAACTGTGCACCTTGCCACACACTCCAAACAGTATAGTATGTCTTTTTTAAAGAGAAGGTATTATCCTTCTTTTATGTTATGACATTCTCTCATCAAAAACATGTCTGAAGAGTGGATAGAATCATACTGTAGTAAGCAGTATCATCATCATCCATGCTCCTGCACAGTCATTTTCCATAAATATACAAAAACATGATACAAAACAATACACTACAACTTGACAAACCTGATACAATGTACAGTAGTTTCATTAGTGGAATGCATGCTGATTGTGTTGTGACAGTGCTCTGAAGAGGGAGTGAGGGGCTTCTCAGAGCTCAGAAAAGTGAAACTTATTAAACATGATGATACGTTGTTTTCTGTGAATATAGCATTTTCAAAACTATAAAAGGTAAAATGGTGATCTGGTGGTATATGTTAGCAGTTAGCACATAAGTAAAATACCCCCTCTTTAAGAGGCTGGTCAATTATATAAAGTGCAGTACAAATGTTATTACAAAGAAGAGTGGTGTCATGGACTCTGAGGCTGCGTCCTCACACTGCATGCCAAGACAGATACTTAAACACACAAACTTTACTCATGTTTGATTTGATCTTCATAGATGTTGGAGCACATCACTAAATAAGAGGTCAAATGTGTTGATCCAACTCATCATTTGCACCTTCTCTATGACCTGTGTCAGGCTAAGCCGCCCTCCTCATGAGTGTGAGTGTGATGTGGATGGATGATATAAAAAATGGAACCTGCTAGACTGCTCCAGCAGGTTATTAGGAAGCAAGGCAAGGTACCTTGCATTTGAGAAACAGTGTTAATGAACTGAGGAGATGTTACCATGGCAGCACAGAGCTGATGTCAGAGAAGAGGACAGCTATACGTAAATATTCCTCTTGCTAAAGATAGACGTGGTCTTCAGGACTGTGGAAAAACTTTGAGACCTCTTGTCCTCCCCTCTGCTGCCCAGGCACACCCATCCACAGCACTGCATTGTATGTAGATCCATGTAAACAAAATGTGTGAAACAGTGTCACCCCTGTTTGGTCTTGGTACAGTAATGTGTGATATCAGACGGGTGAGCTGTGCAATCATGGTTTGTTATTGTAAATAGTTTGTGGACTTGATTAAGGAGCATAATAAATAATTTATTTCTTTTCTTTATTTTTTCTTTAAAGCACCACTTAGTAAAATTCCTGGCAGGCACACCACCTACATGTTTCCATGGAGTTAGAAAGTTCAGAAACTTCTGAATATTTTCCGAGAGCTGAGAAGTTACAGATCAGGTTTATGGAGAAGCAAGCACGCTAACTGTAGGAACGAATGTTTAAACCTTTTATAGCGCAATTAAAGCAACAATGATGAAACAAATGCTTTTATTTTTAGTTTATTTTTGGTTGAAATCTCAGGAGGTGGGGATTTAGCTCATTTTACCATGGGATACTGAAATGTACAGTACACACACACATGCGCACGCACACTCATGCACACACACACACGCACACACACACAGGCACACACACGCACATACACATGCACACACACATACACACACCCTCTGCGTACATACATCCGGCCACAGGACACAAATAACTGCTGCTCTGCTTTCTAATGACATGGAGTGGACACCAAAAGCCAGAATTACAGAGGCAGGAGACGGGAGCATGTGGGTCCTACTCTTGGGGCTGTCAGCCCTGTGCCAAGGGGGGGCTGGGCGCACAGGCACAAAGAGGAAGGGAGGTGGACAAATCTGCAGAAAAGGGAGAGGGCTGGGTATTGGGTACATGGGCACAAAGGGACATAGGGAGGAAAGAGGGTCAGGCACAAGAGAACAGGAGGAGGGGATGGACACACAGGGGTGTAGCACCAACTTTTGGGTCCTGGGTGCTGTTGAGCTCGAAGCATTTTGTTGTTGTTCTGACATTATGAGGTCATAATGGTCAGAACAACAGATTAGCAGCGCAATCTTTACATCAGGGCACAAAAAATGTGCAAAAATAAAACATTTATGTGGTATGAAATAAAAACATTTATAAACATCAATAATGAACACAATGAACGCAAATCTAACACTCCCTCTTGTTCTCAGGCAGTTTACCTGGAACTCAAATTCCCATAGAACCACTTTTGAAACATGACTATTCTTGCTCTGGTTACAGGTTTTGTTAATATGTCTGCTGCCATATCTTCTGATGAACAGTACACAATATTAACCTTTCCCTCATTTAAAGCTTCTCAAATAAATTGATATTTTACGTTGATGTGCTTTGACCTCTTTCCATTCACTGGGTTTTTGGCCAGAGCAATTGCTCCTTGATTGTCTCTAAATACAGTTGTACAAATGTACATCTTATTGTCCATTCCTTTCAGTAGTTAAGTATATGCTTTCCTGTGCAGAAGTGGTAAGCCCTATGTACTCAGCTTCACAGGTTGACAATGCCACTGTTGGCTGTTTCTTTGATTTCCAAAATACTACAGGACCTTGCTCTGTGAGAGCAAAACAGCACCCAGTGGTATTGCGTCTGCGGTACTTCGCCTTGTCAGTTACTGAGGATGCCCAGTCACAGTCACTGAATGCTCTTAGATTTAGTTCATAATTTTTCGTAAACACCAACTCATGGTCATTTGTGCCTTTGAGATATCGTGCATACATTTTGCCATCAAGTCCTCTCTCTTTGGTTTGTGAGACTTTGCTGACAACCCAGCTAATATCCAGTCTTGTGCAAGTCATGGGATAAATAAGACTTCAATCTCATGGTACTCTCTTTGGTTAACAGTCTCACATTTGTCATTTCTGGTAATGTCTGTTTTCATCTCACAAGGTGTAGATCTGGGTCTGCATCCAAACATACCAAAACTTTCAAGCATTTTCTCAGTATAGCTTTTGTGGTTCATCTTGATCTTTTCACCAAGTCTTTCATGTTGAATTTGGACCTCACTGTGGCTGAGTGGCAACACTCATGCCTCACAGCAAGAAGGTTACGGGTTCGATCCCCGGGTCGCCCGGGCCTTTCTGTGTGGAGTTTGCATGTTTCCTCCCCGTGTCTGGATGGGTTTCCTCCGGGTACTCCGGTTTCCCCCCATCAACCAAAAAAAAACATGCAACACCCCTATGAACAGTATACAATCAAGGACCGTCAAGGAATTCCTCCCTCCTGTGGGCTCACCACCTGCAGAGGGGTTCATAGGGGTCTGGGTCTGGTGCACAGAGTAATGGGCAGCGTGCTGCCCCCGCGACCCAGCCGGATTAAGCGGGAGAAGATGGATGGATGGATGTTTTTTTAAATGGTCTAAATAAGTCCTGATTGCTGGCAGCGATTATCAAGTCATCTACCGAGATAATGACAAATACAGTTTTGTTTTTTGTACATTTTCTATATACACAATGGCGAGAGGGGTTTCTCTCAAGACCATTTTGTTCCAGGTAATCTTGTAAACGTTTTGACCAGTTTCGACCTGATTGTTTTAGACTATAAAGAGATTTTCTTAACCTGTACTCCAAGTTATCTCCTGGCTCCTTGCTCCAAACCCTCAACATTTCCTGCTCTATGGGGGCATGTCAGTATGCCCTCTTGACATCCATTTGATGAACAATAAGATCATTTTGGGCTGCTATCTACATAAGAGCATGCACCGATGTGATATTAGCTGTTGGTGCAAATGTTTCATGGTCGTCTGTTCCTTCTGTTCTTCCTTTTACTTTAAAGATTTTTTCCTGCTCATTTTCTTTAAGTCGCTAAATCCATTTTCCACCCACAGTGGTTCTACCTTCAGCATTTGAAAACAGTTCAAATGTCCTGTTTTCTTTGAGAGGGTTCATCTCTTCCACCATTGCTTCAATTCATTCAAGTTTGTTTATAGCACATTTAAAACAACTACAGCTGACTAAAGTGCTTCACATAAAAGTCAATAAAAACAGAAGAAAGAGATAATAACACAATGCATGTTAAACTACAGTAAATCACCAAAATATCCTGTCTAGCTAGTATTAAAAGCCAGGGGGAAGAGGTGAGTTTTCAGCCTAGGCTTAAATTGCATTACAGACTGAAAGGATCTGACAGGAAGAGGAAGGCTGTTCCACAGTCTGGGCGCTGCCACCCTTAATGTACACATGTTTCTCCAGGCGGGACAGAAGGATGCTGTGATCCACCATGTCAAAGGTGGTTGATAAATCTAAAATCATAAGAACTGCGGCTTTCCCAGAGACAACTGTTAAAAGCAGGTTATTAAGAACTTTTAAAAGAGCTGTTTCAGTGCTGTGCTGGAATGTAAAACCAGATTGAAAATTTTCACCAATTTCAATAAGATTAACGTAAACCTGTAGTTAAACATATGCAACCTTCTCTAAAACATTAGACAAAAAGGGCAACTTTGAGATAGGTCTAAAGTTACAAAAAACATTTGGGTCAAGATTAGGCTTTTTGATGAGCAACTGGACTACAGCATGTTTCAGGGCAGTGGGAAAACAACCAGACATCAGAGACGAGTTCACATCTTTAGCAATATAAGGTCCAACAGAATCAAAAACATCCTTGAACAGATTACTTGAAATAATACCTAGTGGACACAAGGAAGGCTTTAGCTGCTGAACTGTGCTGAAGTTATGTTTGTTCTCACCTGAGGCCTCTGGTGACATCAGGACCTCTTTAAAGGTTTGAGGGATGCCACATGTTGCCCTGTAACAACAGTCAACACTTACACACAGCAAATTGAAGAGTGTCAATTCAACTCCTATATTTTTAATTTTATCACTTTCATGTTGTCATATAGGCGCAACTCTACAAAGATTTAAAACTTCACTTTAAAAGATGTTAAAACCTTAACACTGGCAAAGAGTCCCAGAAACACCCTTCATTGTTGATTTTGACAATGATTAAGAGTTGATTTTTTTCACACTAGTGTTAAGTGTAAACATATCAACACTATATGGATATTATTTTGTCACTTTATGGAGTAGGACTAGTGTAGAGTGTTGTGCAATTTACACTGTTTAAGAGTTTTTATTTTGACACTTGAATTGGTGTTAATTTGTTGAATTTAAATTCCCTTTTGAATTAAAAAAATAATGCAATAAAAACATGAAATTCAATTTAAATTGTTTTAATGTTTTAAAGTTAAAACACCATATAACAGCCTTCATTTGAACAGGTCAAATAATGTGACAATGAGGCACAATATATGTTTTTCCATCCACTGCATTTGAAAATTGCACATCAAAAGGTCTGTAATAATGCAAATCTCCAAGTGGTATGACAGAAAATGAGTCCTCTGTATCCTCAACACAGTATGCATTAAAATGTTCATTCAGAAACCACAAAAAATGCCTGGCTATCTACCACAATTATACCGGTAATCTTCTTGAAAACTGTGCTGTCTAAAACTTTTTCAGTACATACAACCATACCAGTTTGATACTCAGTACCATAGAATTTTACCCAGTTTGTGGTGGCCACCTCAGAGAACACATCAACATTTAAGAAAGAACTCAAAACATCACCACCTTCCATGTGGTTAATGACAACAGGTTTCAAAGGGCCAAACTGAAACCTTTCAAAGTTGAAATTTTCCCAATGGTAAGCTAACTGCCTCTGATGTTGTTTAATCAAGGATTTTGTGACATTCTTGAAGTTTTTCAGTGACCTTTTGAAAAAGTTATATTTTGTTTCGAATCTCATGCACCACACATGAAGGAGAGGCCCTATTTTGCGAATGCACCGAGGGTAATGTATCATGAAATGATGTTTTGGTAATAATCTTTTTTGTGGAAATAACGTCTTAAACAATTGATGGTGTTCTTCAGTGATGTACTTCAAATACACCGTCAAACCACTTGTTACAATTGGAGAGAAAACAATGTTCACAATCTGAATCAATAAAAGGAGGAGACTCCAATGACTGTCATTCTTGTCCACCAAATCTCCAAAAATGAGGGGAGTGTTTCAAACCAAACACCATGTCTGAATGGCATTCAAACCAAGATCTTTACTCCCTTCGTCCATTTTTAGACTGCTCAGCCTATTTTTTCTCTCATTGTATCCGTAGTTGAAACTTTGAATTCTTTGAGACAGCGTTTCCAAAGATATAATTTTTTGGCCAATTAAATACTGAAATAAAAGTTTCAGTTCATACTGAACAACCCCCTCGAGGAGATCATGCATAATATCCACAGCATAGTTTTTACTGGTATGAAAATACTGTAAAGTATTTAACAAGCAGGGCTTTTTAATACCATAAATTGATGTCAACATGGGATTATCCTTTAAAGTTGCACAGTGTTCTTCATGAATCTCCTTTGAGTGAAAACCAAGCCAGGATGGTCTTCAGTGAACATGAACTGAATCTCATCTTTAGAAGTCAAACAAAATCTGCAAAAATGGGTAGCACTGAATGATTCCACAAAACCGAAGAGTCCATACAAACCCAGGTTATCCCCTGTTACTTGTACAACAGAGCCCAACAATGGTTTATCAGAGAATGGAACATTTATGCCATCTGTTTCAAGAGTTTTAATGTCGTCCACAAGAGGCTTCAATATTTCGTCAAATCCATACTTTTTCAAGTCTTGTGTGTGAAAAATTGAAACCACATGAATATTAGTCAATACAGAATTATATTTTGGGGGGAGGTTTCTCAAAATGAAGTATATACAACCAAGTTTATGAATTCCTTTCTTGGAACCCAAAGGGTTTGCTGTCTCAAAATCATCATAATAGAGTTGCATTTGTTGTCTTTGAGAATAAAGCATTTTTTCTAAATTCAGACCCATCACAGATGTCTCTATAAATGCCTTGCTCATGTTGTGTGGACTGCACAAAAGTGGTACATAGCTCTTCATTCTTGAATATTGACTTCAAAGTTCCTAAAATTGGCA
Source organism: Taenioides sp. WSHXM2023 (assembly GCA_029959045.1). Lineage (NCBI taxonomy): Eukaryota > Metazoa > Chordata > Actinopteri > Gobiiformes > Gobiidae > Taenioides > Taenioides sp. WSHXM2023. The sequence goes on from CM057086.1 coordinate 699,039, forward strand.
CATAGACAAACTTATCTGTCACAGGCACTTGTGTATAAATTCCTGTTGTTCAGTTCCTTTGGACATCAAGACGCACCCCTAAAACATATTGAATAGGTTCCACCATTTCCCACTTTTCATCAAAAAATCTTTGCCTTTTTCTTTGTGTGTTCAAATTTGAAAATGGATTTTCTAGATCATTAAAACAAGCCTCCATCTTTTTCTCCAACTCACTGTTTTTTAATTCTGAAACACAACTGAGAAATGTCTCTTTTGCCTGGGTTTGTATATCTTTAACAACATCCTCCATAGACTGTACCATTGCCTGAACTGTGCTTTCAGCAACACCAGATGCCTGCAACTGTGCAACAACAGATCCACACATGTTTAGGAGATGATCCTTACCAATAGGCATGGGCCTTGCCAGACTGCTAGAACTCTCCAAATTTGAGCTTGATGGCTCATCATGAACAACACTGTCAACATTCTTTATACTTGGTGCGTTTTCGGAAATAACAGCTCCACTATCAGTCAAAACAGAGAACAAATGCTTATTGGCAATGTGCCTTCTAAAACCAGCAAATGTACAAAAGGTTGAACTACACCCTTGCTGCCCACATTTGAGATGTAACATTTTGTGTGGATAGAGACCATGAGTTTGTCTTAAATGTTGACAAAAACTTGAAGTACTTTGCAGGTGTGCTTTACAGATGAAACAGATCAACATGGTCAAGACAGGTTACCTAAAGAGTCCTCGTATAAAATTCTAGCTCTGAGATCTTTCACTCTGGGATTTTCTTTGGCACTTCCAATGTCGATGTTGTAGACCGTTGTTTGTATGAAGGTGTAAAAGCTGGTGAGGGACTCGTCATAGTCAAGACTGAAGATGAAGTGGGCTTTGAACAGTTCATCAAAGGCAGCTAGAGACGTCTCAGCCTTGCATGGTATTGCCTTGTGGTCAACGATGATGTAAAATCTCTGGATATTGTTCCTCCCACTTCCAACACACAGGAGAAAGGGCTGTCCAGGCTGAATTCCAGCAAGAAAGGCGTCTATGCTGACTCCAATCTGTAAAATAAAGAGGCAAATAAGTAAAGCATATCCAAGTAAACAACTGACTACATTCGCATTAAAAGAATTTAGCAAGGTACTATTGTTGCTTAATAATTTTACCCCATGATTACTGATGACATACCTGCAGAAATTTTACAAGATGGTCAACAGCTTGAACAGCGCTCATCTTCCCACTTCTCTTGTATCCTTTAGGAGTTGGTGGAAGTAGGCGAACCAATTCCAAAATGCTTGACATGTCGCTATCCCATCCTTGAAAAAATTAATAAGAGTGATTAATGCCTATATGAGGTGATACATCAACTTTGGGTAATTAAAAAAATTAAACTGATGATCATAACAAAAAAAATTGGGGGAGGTTTAGTTATTTTTGAGCTGATTAAAATTCAATTCATGTGGTTTTGTTGTCTTCAACAGGGGAGACAACAGCTCCTTACATTAGAACATTTGCTCCCCCTGGTGGACACAGCAGAACGCCTTACATGTCAGTTCATTGTGACTTCATTTGACAATAGTGATCTGAATTCACATTTTGGCAAATATTCTCCATTCAAGCATGGTAACATACTGTGGTAATATCTGATATCATTTTAAAATTCAATGTACAATAGAAAGAGCTCAGCCGCTGTGTGTTGGAGTTCACCCCGGTGAACGAGAGGGTCGCGTACCTGCGCCTTCGGGTCGGGGACAGGTCTCTCACTGTTGTGTCGGTCTACGGGCCGAACAGCAGTGCAGAGTACCTGGCCTTCTTGGAGTCTCTGGGAGGGGTACTGGACAGTGCACCGACCGGGGACTCCGTTGTTCTACTGGGGGACTTCAACACCCACGTGGGCAATGACAGTGACACTTGGAGAGGGGTGATTGGGAGGAACGGCCTCCCTGATCTGAACCCGAGCGGTGTTCTGTTATTGGACTTCTGTGCTAGCCACGGTTTGTCCATAACAAACACCATGTTCGAGCACAAAGAGTCTTATTGGGCCTTGTTGGCTCATGGGACTCCTGAGGCAGCTGACAGGTACCGGCGGGCCAAGCGTGCTGCAGCCCGGGCAGTCGTGGAGGCAAAAACTCGGGGTTGGGAGGAGTTCGGAGAGGCCATGGAGGAGGACTATCAGACAGCCTCAAGGAAATTCTGGCAAACTGTCCGGCGCCTCAGGAGGGGGAAGCAGTGCTTCACCAACACTGTTTACAGTGCGGGTGGAGAGCTGTTGACCTCGACTGGGGATGTTGTCGTACGGTGGAAGGAATACTTTGAGGATCTCCTCAACCCCACTGTCACGTCTTCTGAGGAAGAAGCAGGGGCTGGGGACTCGGAGGCAGATTCGTCCATCACCCTGGCTGAAGTCACTGAGGTGGTTGGCAAGCTCCTCAGTGGCAAGGCTCCGGGGGTGGATGAGATCCGTCCCAAGTATCTTAAGTCTCTGGATGTTGTGGGGCTGTCTTGGTTGACACGTCTCTGCAATATCGCGTGGCGGTCGGGGACAGTGCCTCTGGACTGGCAGACAAGGGTGGTGGTCCCTCTGTTTAAGAAGGGGGACCGGAGGGTGTGTTCCAACTACAGGTCTATTCCAGGGTACTGGAGAGGAGAATCCGGCCGATGGTCGAACCTCGGATCCAGGAGGAGCAGTGTGGTTTTCGTCCCGGTCGTGGAACACTGGACCAGCTCTATACTCTCCATCGGGTGCTCGAGGGTTCATGGGAGTTTGCCCAACAAGTCCACATGTGTTTTGTGGATCTGGAGAAGGCATTTGACCGTGTCCCTCGTGGGGTCCTGTGGGGAGTGCTCTGGGAGTATGGGGTCCGGGGCTCTTTGTTAAGGGCTGTTCGGTCCCTGTATGTCCGGAGCAGGAGCTGTGTTCGCATTGCCGGTAGTAAGTCGGACATGTTCCCGGTGCATGTTGGACTCCGCCAGGGCTGCCCTTTGTCACCGGTTCTGTTCATTGTATTTATGGACAGAATTTCTAGGCGCAGTCAGGGGCCGGAGGGGATCCGGTTTGGGGACCACAGGATCTCATCTCTGCTGTTTGCAGATGATGTTGTCCTGATGGCTTCATCGAACCGGGACCTCCAGTGTGCACTGGGGCGGTTCGCAGCCGAGTGTGAAGCGGCTGGGATGAAGATCAGCTCCTCCAAGTCTGAGGCCATGGTTCTCGACCGGAAAAAGGTGGCTTGGGGAGTCTTTGCCTCAAGTGGAGGAGTTCAAGTATCTCGGGGTCTTGTTCACGAGTGAGGGGAGGATGGAGCGTGAGATTGACAGGCGGATTGGTGCAGCGTCGGCAGTGATGCAGTCGCTGTAACGGACCGTTGTGGTGAAGAGGGAGCTGAGCCAAAAAGCAAAGCTCTCAATTTACCGGTCAATCTACGTTCCTACCCTCACCTATGGTCATGAGCTTTGGGTAATGACCGAAAGGACAAGATCGCGGATACAAGTGGCCAAAATGAGTTTCCTCCGTAGAGTGGCTGGGCGCACCCTTAGAGATAGAGTGAGGAGCTCAGTCACTCGGGAGGGGCTCGGAGTAGAGCCGCTGCTCCTCCACGTCGAGAGGAGCCAGCTGAGGTGGCTCGGGCATCTGTTCCGGATGCCTCCTGGACGCCTCCCTCGGGAGGTGTTTCAGGCATGTCCCACTGGGAGGAGGCCCCGGGGAAGACCCAGGACACGCTGGAGGGACTATGTCTCCCGGCTGGCCTGGGAACGCCTTGGGGTCCCCCCGGAGGAGTTGGAGGAAGTGTCCGGGGTGAAGGAAGTCTGGGAGTCCCTGCTTAGACTGTTGCCCCCACGACCCGGCCCCGGATAAGCGGAAGAAAATGGATGGATGGATGGATGTTTAACAACATAATAAAATGTTCTTGTTTTAAAAAGTCCAAACCTTTTTTGCTGACTCCCTTTCATAGTCTATTTTATTGCCTCCATTGCTTCTTATGATGATAGTGGAATCTGAATCACCAGAAAAGGATGAGGGTGATGTTTGATAAGATGCAGATGTTGCTTGTGAAGTGTCCGGTGATCCGATGGGTGACAAATCCAGACAAACTGAGTCACACACATCATTAAAGGATATTTGTGAGATTAAATTAGTAGAATTAAAGGATCAAGCTCACCTGTGGACTTTTCGGCTGAAACATTAACAATAAGATTCCCTCTCTTTAAAAGTTCCTCGAAAACATCAGCTTCAACTTCCGTCCCTGTATCATCAGTCATATGTAGATGACTACCAAGCGGAAGTCCAAACTTCTCAATCACTAAAATGACAGAAGAAAAAAAAAAAAAAAAAAAAAGAACTGTTTAGATAAGAGCACGTGTTAACTAATTAAAAAAATAAAAAATACATGAAAAAAAAAAAAAATCTGAGCTCATGTAAAAATTGTACAAACCTACCTTTCAATTGAAATGAATGGAAGTCTTCAAGACCCTCTATAGTTGGAGTGAGAATGATGTACTTTTGGACATCTTCATAGTGCATTTTGCACTAAAAGAAAAATATGGAAATATTTAATATTTTCACATTGCAACATTGCATTGTTTAACACACAAAATACATAAACCACAATATATTAGTATCAAAGCATGTAAAGACTTTGAGTTAGAATTTAGTACTGCTGTTGGCCGAAGTTCATGGCAAACATGTGGTGTGAGCTGAACCTCATGGTCCTGATATGAGCTCTGAAGACAACACCTTGCATTTGTGTGCAAATTCTTTCAAATATATAGTCAAATTCCATTAAAATGCCATTAACCTACAAGTGTATGTCGTGATTAAACAGACGCATGATTTCTTGTTACGATACATACAAGGCTTTTTTATTTTTTTTTATTTGACCTTTATTTAACCAGGAAATATCCCACTGAGATTAAGAACCTCTGTTTCAAGGGAGTCCTGGCCAAGAGGCAGCAGCAAACACAAAACAGTTACATATTTACACAAATAAAACATAAAAGTTTAAAAACATTAAGTGCAAATTGTGGAATTGGTCTCAAAAGCTCTCAGTTTGGATTTAAAAGTGCTCAAAGAAATTAAATCAGTTAGTTTCCAGTCTTTCTGTAGCATATTCCATGTAAAAGGTGAAGAGTAAACAAATGCCTTTTTACCTAATTTTGTACGTGCATAAGGAACAGAAAGCAACAAATAGTCTTGTGAACGAAGAGAATACGATTCAGCATTTCTCAGAGCAATTAAGGTGCAAATGTACGAAGGCAGTAGTCCCAATATTGCCTTATAAATGAAAGTGTACCAGTGACTAGTCCTCCGAGTGGCCAGAGCAGTATAATTCACAGTGGTGAGTGGACATCTTACAGTTTGTAATGAACCTCAAAGAAGCATGATAAACAGTATCAATCATTCGAAGACATTGAGCAGCAGCATTCATGTACAAAAGATCTCCATAATCAGACAGAAGCTATACTAGCAACACGTGTAAGAAAAAAAAACATTAGCCTACTCTAAGCACTAATTAAAAATCCAAATCATGACGAAATAACCATATCAAAGCAATAAAATGCATTTTTCTGTGCGAAACATACACACAAAATGAGAAGATCAACCTACCATCTAATTTGATGAAAACCCCCAAAAGATGAGCAGCATTGGACTGACTAGCCTAAACTAGCCTAGCCAAGTCACGTGTTGCCAGGATGTAAAAAAAAGCTAACGTTCATCACCAGATGAAATTCATTATTTGCGGACCCATCACAAGCATTACGGGTACACATTAGTGGCCTTGGATTGAAAACAACTCATCACAAACTTCAAATTTGCTCTCAATTCATGGCAAGAAGCTAAGCGCTAGCTAGGTATGTGCACTAATGCAACACCAGCTGAAATTCATTTATGCGGACCCCTCCACACGCATTAAGGGCACACATTAGTGGCCTGGGATCCAAAACAACTAATCACAAACTTCAAATTTACTCTCAATGCATGGAAACAAGCTAGGCGCCAACAAGCTAAGCGCTAACATGCTAAGTGTTAAACAAGCGCGCTAATGTCACCTTATGCTAACACCAAGATACACCATACACTTCCAAGTCTTGCACCAATATAAAGACTGTATTTTTCCAACTTCTTCCTTTATGAGATCACTGAACTGGAAACGTAATTACACTTTCCAGTATTTTGCCATGATGATACAGAAAGGCTAAGATTGAAAGGAGCCCAATGTGACGGTCAAGTACTAGCTTGAACATTTCGTTCATTCATTAACGTTAGTATGGTAAAAAAAAAAAAAAAAATCAAACACAAACTCTCTGATGTCCATATTCTAACGTTAAAGCATTTCTGAAGTTTCAGGCTAGTTAATCTACTTACGTTTGAACTGCTTCTGCTTGTGGACAGATCCATGCTCCCACCGCAGTTGAGCTGCCCTGTAATGGCCGCCACCTCAATTTTTCTGTGAGTTTTCGGGCTGCTTATGGCACAGCCTGTAACACTACCTGCAGTGATAAATTCAAATATTCACTTTGTAGTGTTTTTGGTCTAACTCTGTGGATCAACAAGTACTAATTTAACACTGCAACACTGTCATAGTTAAATTAACACTACATTTGTATAAATCATATCTGGATTTTCTTCATTTTACTCAAAATAGCATCAACACTGTATATTCAACACTTTTGAATTTGCTGTGCAGGCTCATCTTTACAGTTTTATGTATAATCCTCAGTCTCTTTAGCGTTTACTGTGCCACAGTGTGGTCACTTGTCTTTTCCTTACTTTACTGGAATCCTCCACTATCAGGAACATTTACAGGTAGTTTCTTAGGTGCTTTGTAGCTGTGCATTGGCATTTGTGACAGACTTAATTCAGTCTGTGATTACTGTTGAACTTGTTCAGCTAACTTGATTTATGTTTTGACACTTTTAGTTCTGTTCTTGTTTCTGATGTGAGCAGCATTTTGAATGGCATAGGGCCACAGCCACTTATCTAACGACAGGCACTTTCCCAACTCAAATTCATTGTCTTTTAGCTATGCCATTCTGATGACGAGAATATGGTACAGAGATGTTTCATGTTTTATGCCTCTTTCTCTTAATACGTGTGTGTGTATATATATATATATATATATATATATATATATATATATATATATATATATATATAAAAAATGTGTTCCTCACCTTCCACGGTGGTTGGTCTCTCTCACCCTCATCAGCTCGGGCCCTCTACCAGAGGCCTGGGAGCTTGAGAGTTCTGCGCAGTATCTTTGCTGTTCCTAGTACTGCACTTTTCTGGACTGAGATGTCTGATGTTTTTCCGGGTATCTGCTTGAGCCACTCCTCCAGTTTGGGGGTTACAGCCCCGAGTGCTCCGATCACCACGGGCACCACTGATGCCTTCACCTTCCAGGCCTTCTCCAGCTCTTCCTTGAGCCCCTGGTATTTCTCTAGTTTCTCATGTTCCTTTTTCCTGATATTACCATCACTTGGTATTGCAATGTCCACCACCACGGCTTTGTTCTGTTGCTTATCCACCACCACTATGTCTGGTTGGTTCGCCATCACCATTCTGTCAGTCTGTATCTGGAAGTCCCACAGGACCTTGGCACGCTCATTCTCCACAACCTTTGGGGGAGTTCCCCACCTTGACCTTGGGGTCTCCAGCCCGTACTCTGCACAGATGTTTCTGTACACTATGCCCGCCACTTGGTTGTGTCGCTCCATGTATGCTTTCCCTGCCAGCATCTTACACCCTGCAGTTATGTGCTGGACTGTCTCAGGAGCCTCTTTGCACAACCTACACCTTGGGTCTTGTCTGGTGTGGTAGATCTGGGCCTCTATTGCTCGGGTGCAGCCAGGATGAGGGCCTCTGTGCTGTCCTTCAGACCTGCCCTCTCCAGCCATTGGTAGGATTTCTTGATATCAGCCACTTCAGTTATGTTTCGGTGGTATGCCCCATGTAGGGGCTTGTCCTGCCATGATGGTCCCTCCAGCACCTGTTCCTCTGACCTCCACTGTCTGAGGCATTCCCTGAGCACATCATCTGTTTGGGCCTTATCCTTGATGTACTTATGGATTTTGACTGTTTCATCCTGGACAGTGGTTCCCACACTCACTAGTCCTCGGCCTCCTTCCTTCCGGCTCGCATACAGTCTCAGGGTGCTGGATTTGGGATGGAACCCTCCATGCATGGTCAGGAGCTTTCGTGTCTTAACGTCTGTGGTCTGTATCTCCTCCTTTGGCCAGCTTATGATTCCTGCTGGGTATCTGATCACTGGCAGAGCATAGCTGTTTATTGCCTGTGCCTTATTCTTGCCATTGAGCTGGCTTCTTAGGACTTGCCTTACTCGTTGCAGGTATTTGGCCGTAGCCGCTTTCCTTGTTGCCTCTTCAAGGTTGCCATTTGCTTGTGGGATACCAAGGTACTTGTAACTGTCCTCAATGTCTGCTATTGTTCCCTCTGGGAGTGAGACCCCCTCTGTGTGGACTACCTTCCCTCTCTTTGTCACCATCCTACTACATTTCTCGAGCCCGAATGACATTCCAATGTCTGTGCTGTAGATCCTGGTGGTGTGGATCAGTGAGTCGATGTCCCGCTCACTCTTAGCGTACAGCTTGATGTCATCCATGACATGACATGACAGCCTTTGCTTGGCAGTTTCGAGTGCTTCAGGTATGGGCATCTGGCTGTACCTCCTGGGTACTTGTTTTTTCATTGCACCTTTCTTGGCCTCTGACAATTGGCTCACTTCTCTCCGCGCCTCCTTGATTTTGCCCTCTAACCGTCTTTTCCATGGTGGGTATTGTCTCTCATGGCTCCCATGGTTGCTCTTATAGCCCAGCACCTCTAGGATCACTGCTGCTGAAGTGTATATCAGCTCATTGGTTTCAGTGATGCTTGTGGTAGGGATCGCTCTCAGTGCTGCATTCACATCTTCTAGGAGACTTTCAGATGGTACTTCACTTAGCCTCTGTAACTGGCGTCGGGGTTGCCTTGTGTTCATTCGGGCCATGATCTTATCTTTCAGGTCAGTCGCTGCCTCGTTCAGCGTGATACTTATTGGGGCTTCGGACCCAATCTCTGGTTGGGGAGTTGGTGTTAACTCCCCTCTGACCTGGCGTCCTGGCTCCCCCTTGCCGTAGCATTTGTGTTGTACCTCGTCAATCTCTAGTTGTGATAGCAGTTGCCGTTTGTGGATGTTGGAACACTGAGCTACTAGTTGTTTGGCTGTCAGCTTGGACTGTGGGTATCGAAGTAACCATTTCTCCCACATCCTGTTCATGTAACCCCTCTGACTAGGGTTACTGGAGTAGTAGCATTCCAACAGAATATCGCATCTCGCCCATTTCCGCCTCATTGTTCCAGTAGGAACAATATATATATATATATAATATATATAAATATATATATATATATATATATATATATATATATATATATATATATATATATATATATACGTATATACGTATTAAGAGCTGGGGAGGCACTAACACTTTTAGCGTCAGATTTACAAATGCAAATCCCCCCCCCCCCCCCCCCCCCCCCCCGAAAAAAAAAATAATAATAAGTCATCATTTGATAGACAACAACTATATATTATATGCAGCAGTGCAGCAGACTCACTTACACCAGGGCTTTTCTATATTCTTAATTCAAAAGAACAAAAACTTCAATTAAAAAAAAGGAAAAATAAAATATGATTGTTGTTCACTATTTCAAAACTGGGAACAAGGTATTTTTTGCAATAAATAGACTAATTTATATGCTTTTTAGCAAAGCAGCTCCCGCGCACGCTCTGTAGCTGTGCATTTATGCGTAACGTGGACGCGTTGGGGAGTTAACACCAACTCCCCAACCAGAGATTGGGTCCGAAGCACGAGGCAGCGAAGAACGAGGCAGCGACTGACCTGAAAGATAAGATCATGGCCCGAATGAACACAAGGCAACCCCAATGCCAGTTACAGAGGCTAAGTGAAGTACCATCTGAAAGTCTCCTAGAAGATGTGAATGCAGCACTGAGAGCGATCCCTACCACAACCATCACTGAAACCAATGAGCTGATATACACTTCAGCAGCAGTGATCCTAGAGGTGCTGGGCTATAAGAGCAACCATGGGAGCCATGAGAGACAATACCCACTTTGCAACACAACCTGCGAAGTGTACGCTCAATGGCAGGGGAATAACACCAGAGCAGACTGGCTGGAGACTGAAAGGTACTGGAAGGGCATATGGGAGAGGGAGGCATCACATAACACCGATGCACAGTGGCTGGTGGCTCTGAGGGAAGACCACAGCAACCTCCCTGAACAAGATCCAGTCACCATCACAGTGGCAGACATTCAGGAAAGAGTCTCAGGCATGAAAAACTGGACAGCACCTGGCCCTGACATGATCCATGCGTACTGGCTAAAGAAGTTCACGGCTCTCCACGAGCGCCTGGCAGCACAAATGAACCAGCTGCTAAGGGATGGGACTCACCCTGAATGGCTAACCCAAGGGCGTACGATCCTGATCCTGAAGGATCCCTCAAAGGGTACAGTCCCATCCAACTATCGGCCAATAACCTGTCTCTCCACAACATGGAAGCTCATGTCAGGCATCATTGCGGCTAAGATAAGTGGGCACATGGATCAATACATGAGCACAGCACAGAAGGGCATCGGCAAAAACACCAGAGGAGCCAAATACCAACTCCTGGTTGACCCAACAGTCGCCCATGACTGCAGAACCCGTCAGACCAACCTGTGCACTGCCTGGATTGATTACAAGAAAGCCTATGACTCAATGCCACACACATGGATCACTGAGTGCTTGGAGTTGTACAATATCAGTCGGACTCTAAGGGCGTTCATTGCAAACTCAATGCGGTTGTGGAAGACCATCCTTGAAGCCAATGGCAAGCCAATTGCACAAGTGGCCATCAAATGTGGCATATACCAAGGAGATGCACTGTCCCCACTGCTGTTCTGCATAGGTCTGAACCCCCTCAGCCAAATCATAGACCGCACTGGCTATGGATACCGACTCAGAAACGGGGCCACCATCAGCCACCTCCTCTACATGGATGACATCAAGCTGTATGCTAAGAGTGAGCGGGACATCGACTCACTGATCCACACCACCAGGATCTACAGCACAGACATTGGAATGTCATTCGGGCTTGAGAAATGTAGTAGGATGGTGACAAAGAGAGGGAAGGTAGTCCACACAGAGGGGGTCTCACTCCCAGAGGGAACAATAGCAGACATTGAGGACAGTTACAAGTACCTTGGTATTCCACAAGCAAATGGCAACCTTGAAGAGGCAACAAGGAAATCGGCTACGGCCAAATACCTGCAACGAGTAAGGCAAGTCCTAAGAAGCCAGCTCAATGGCAAGAATAAGGCACAGGCAATAAACAGCTACGCCCTGCCAGTGATCAGATACCCTGCAGGAATCATAAGCTGGCCAAAGGAGGAGATACAGACCACAGACGTTAAGACACGAAAGCTCCTGACCATGCATGGAGGGTTCCATCCCAAATCCAGCACCCTGAGACTGTACGCGAGCCGGAAGGAAGGAGGCCGAGGACTAGTGAGTGTGGGAACCACTGTCCAGGATGAAACAGTCAAAATCCATAAGTACATCAAGGATAAGGCCCAAACAGATGGTGTGCTCAGGGAATGCCTCAGACAGTGGAGGTCAGAGGAAGAGGTGCTGGAGGGACCATCGTGGCAGGACAAGCCCCTACATGGGGCATACCACCGAAACATAACTGAAGTGGCTGATATCAAGAAATCCTACCAATGGCTGGAGAGGGCTGGTCTGAAGGACAGCACAGAGGCCCTCATCCTGGCTGCACAGGAGCAGGCCTTGAGCACCCGAGCAATAGAGGCCCAGATCTACCACACCAGACAAGACCCAAGGTGTAGGTTGTGCAAAGAGGCTCCTGAGACAGTCCAGCACATAACTGCAGGGTGTAAGATGCTGGCAGGGAAAGCATACATGGAGCAACACAACCAAGTGGCGGGCATAGTGTACAGAAACATCTGTGCAGAGTACGGGCTGGAGACCCTAAGGTCAAGGTGGGGAACTCCCCCAAAGGTTGTGGAGAATGAGCGTGCCAAGGTCCTGTGGGACTTCCAGATACAGACTGACAGAATGGTGATGGCGAACCAACCAGACATAGTGGTGGTGGATAAGCAACAGAACAAAGCCGTGGTGGTGGACATTGCAATACCAAGTGATGGTAATATCAGGAAAAAGGAACACGAGAAACTAGAGAAATACCAGGGGCTCAAGGAAGAGCTGGAGAAGGCCTGGAAGGTGAAGGCATCAGTGGTGCCCGTGGTGATCGGAGCACTCGGGGCTGTAACCCCCAAACTGGAGGAGTGGCTCAAGCAGATACCAGGAAAAACATCAGACATCTCAGTCCAGAAAAGTGCAGTACTAGGAACAGCAAAGATACTGCGCAGAACTCTCAAGCTCCCAGGCCTCCCACATTGTATCTGGGAGTTACATCAGACACACAACTATCATTCAAACAACATGTATTTAAATTCTATGATCTTGCTGCACCTAAATTATTGCAGTACTATTGCAGTACTAGTTGGACTCTGACATGCAAAACTACTCTTAAATTAGCTGAAACTATTTATAAAAAAGCACTTAAGGTATTAGACAAAAGCCCACTTATTATCACTATTGCAGAATATTTGACAAATACAAATGTCTTAATTGGGACAATGCAATCAAATATGCAGATTTAATTTAGGTATACAAAGTTTTAATAATCTTGCTGCACCTCCTCTAAAGGAATTTATTAAAAGAAATTCAAATCGGACAACAAGTGCAGGCTCTAGAGGTGACTGCTCTGTGCCGTTTAAGGAAAAGTGCTTTTGGACAGCTTTCTTTTTCTCATCGAGCAGGTCAAACATGGAATACTGTGCCTGCTCATATACGAGAGCTGGCACTGGCAGCATTTTCTAAAGCTTTAAAACAGTGGTTGTTCAATGTTCAAATACGTTACCATGTTTAACTTTTTTTTTTTTTTTTTTAATATATTGAGGGGTTGTTGGTTTAACTCTTTAACCCTTGACTAGAACTTCAAATGAACTGTCTGAAACGAATTGTATGTATAGTGAGTGTGCTGGTGTTATGTACTTTTGTGTGATTGTTGCTGTACTTTTTCCTGTCCTGTAGAATCTTTGTCACACCCCCTCTAGCTCCTCTGACATCATCTGCCACTCCCTGAGTGGCCACCTCCTTCCCCTCCCCGTTTGTTTCAGGAGTGGAGACAGGTGTGCTGGAGCCAAACTCAGCTGGGCTCACTCTGCAATCAACAGGGGTTTAAGAACCACTCTCACGAGCTCAGCGCTGCCAGATCGTAGAACTCCCTCAGTCAGTGCTGCGTTCCAGCTACTTTTGTTTTACCTACCAGTTGTCGCTTTACTTACCTCTCTGTCCGTCTGCCTCAGATCACCCTGCTCCAGTCTCCTGCTCCAGTCTCCTGCTCCAGTCTCCTGCTCCAGTCTCCTGCTCCAGTCTCCTGCTCCAGTCTCCTGCTCCAGTCTCCTGCTCCAGTGTCCCGCTCCAGTGTCCTGTTCCGTCCTGCCCCGACCTGCAATATTCCTGAAAGTTTGTTCTGTAATAAATACCTACCGATTCCCTACTGACTTGTGTCTGCGCTTGGGTTCTTCCGCTGTTTGTCACAGTACGATCTGGCCAGCAAACATGAACCCAGCAGACTCTGACCCGCTTAACCGGACCCTATCGGCGCAGTCTATGCTGTTGGAGCAGCATGACAACACGTTAAAGGCCCTCATGGAACACATAAAGGAATTTTCTGTTAGTCTTGCTAGCCTTCGTACTCAAATGACCGCCTTGACACCCTGAAAGATGAAGTGGCTTGCCGAGACGAGCCAAGCAACCTTCATGACTTCATTAATCAAGCTATACGGGTGGATAATCGCATTCGGGAGCGTAGGCGTGAGAGAGCTTGTAAGTTGTCCATCTCTAAACCATTCCTCTTACCTTCCACCCTTCCTCCCGCCAGCACTCTTGCTCCCCCTGCTGTCCTACAATCTACAGCAGAGCCTGAACCTATGCAACTAGGCCGGGCCCGGCTTAATCCTGAAGAGAGGCAACGTCGTTTCAATACGCGGAGCTGTCTCTATTGTGGTCAGTTTGGACATTTTCTATCCTCTTGTCCTATCCGCCCAGTAAAAGGGTCGGCTCAGCAGTAGTGGGAGATATTCTGTTGAGCCAAACCAACTATTCATCTCCCTTTAAACCTAATCTGGAGGGCACGCTCAGGCTACGGGACCGTTATGTTACTCTTCCAGTACTCATTGACTCTGGGGCAGATGAGAGCTTTATGGATTGTTCAGTAGCTCATCAGCTGGGACTGGAGACACAACCACTGGCTTCACCCCTGGAAGCTAAGGCACTCAATGGTCAAATCCTTGCTCAAGTTCTAGAAAAGACACTCCCTGTTCATCTGCACCTCTCAGGTAATCACAAGGAGTATATAAGTTTTCACATTTTTGACTGTAAACACTCACCTCTTGTGCTGGGCTTGCCTTGGTTGAAGTTGCACAACCCGCATATTGATTGGTCAACAGGGAGAATAATTTCTTGGAGTTCCTTTTGCCATTCTAACTGTTTGCACTCTGCGTTACCCCCTGTTTGTTCCGAGTCTGCATCTGTTACAGAAGCTCCTGACCTGTCTGCTGTTCCACTTGACTATCATGATCTCGAGGCTGTGTTCAGCAAACGCCATGCTCTCTCTCTGCCACCTCACCGACCTTATGACTGCGCCATCGAGCTTCTCCCCGGGGCACCACTGCCGAGCAGTCGTCTTTATAATCTGTCACGTCCTGAGCAGGATGCTATGGAGAAGTATATCCAGGAATCGCTGGCTGCAGGCATTATTAGACCATCTTCTTCACCGGTGGGTGCGGGTTTTTTCTTTGTTGATAAGAAGGACAAATCACTAAGACCATGCATTGATTACCGGGGCCTGAATAAAATCACAGTTAAAAACAAGTACCCCCTTCCATTAATCAGCTCTGCATTCACCCCTCTGTGTGGTTCAACAATCTTCACCAAGTTAGATCTCCGCAATGCTTACCATCTTGTTCGCATCAGAGAGGGTGATGAGTGGAAGACGGCCTTCAATACACCTCTAGGCCATTTCGAATATCTGGTTATGCCGTTTGGTCTGACTAACGCCCCAGCTGTGTTCCAAAATCTGGTAAATGATGTTCTACGAGACATGATTGGAAGATTTGTTTTTGTTTATATTGATGACATCTTAATTTTTTCTAAGGACCTCGACACTCATAAGCGCCATGTTAGACAAGTGCTCCAAAGGCTCTTGGAGAACAAGTTGTTTGTAAAGGCTGAGAAGTGTCAGTTTCATGCTTCCTCTGTTGCCTTTTTAGGATACATCATTGCCCAGGGTCAAGTTCAAATGGATCCTACGAAGGTCATGGCAGTCCGTGATTGGCCTTCTCCTTCCAGCCGTAAGGAATTGCAGCGCTTCTTGGGATTTGCGAATTTCTACAGAAGGTTCATACGTGACTTCAGCCGTCTGGCAGCCCCTCTTACCGCCCTCACCTCCACCTCTGTCTCTTTTGTTTGGACCCATGAAGCAGAATCTGCCTTCAAGGAATTAAAGCATCGGTTCACCACTGCCCCAGTTCTGATTCAGCCTGATCCAGCTCTCCAATTCATCGTTGAGGTGGATGCTTCTGACTCTGGGGTTGGTGCAGTTCTTTCTCAACGCTGTCCCTCTGATAATAGAGTGCATCCTTGTGCTTATTTTTCTCGCAAGCTTTCTGCAGCAGAGAGAAACTATGACATAGGCAATCGAGAGCTCCTGGCCATAAAACTTGCACTGGAGGAGTGGCGCCACTGGCTGGAGGGTTCCACACACCCCTTCGTTGTTTGGTCAGACCACAAGAACCTGTCATACATCCAGAATGCTAAGAGACTAAATTCCAGACAAGCAAGGTGGGCCCTCTTTTTTGATCGGTTTAACTTTTCCCTGACATACCGCCCAGGATCTAAGAATGTAAAACCAGACTCCTTGTCCCGGATTTTCTCTGTTGATGTCCCTGCTCCAGTGAATGACCCCATTTTACCTGAATCCCGTTTTGTAGCCACTGTTTCTTGGGAAATTGAATCACAGGTCAAACTAGCACAGCAGAACCAGCCTGACCCTGGCAATGGTCCTCCTAATTCATTGTTTGTTCCAGATGCAGTTCGGTCTGATGTTCTTCAGTGGGCTCATTCTACGCGTTTGACATGTCACCCTGGAATTAATCGCACCCTTTCTGTCCTACGGCGCAGGTTCTGGTGGCCATCAATGAAGAGGGACACTAAGAATTTTGTTTCCGCCTGTTCAGTATGCTCCCAAAACAAGACCTCTAATAGGCCACCTTCAGGTCTTTTACAGCCATTACCCATCCCTCAGCGTCCTTGGTCTCATATCTCACTAGATTTTGTGACTGGACTCCCTCCTTCTAATGGCTATTCTGTCGTTCTTACCATTGTTGACAGATTTTCCAAGATGGCTCACTTTGTCCCTGTTTCTAAACTGCCTTCTTCCAGAGAGACCGCAGACTTACTAGTGGAACATGTATTCAAGTTGCATGGCATTCCGGTGGACATTGTATCTGACCGAGGCCCTCAATTTACCTCTCAGGTATGGCGGGCTTTCTGTTCCGCTTTGGATATTAATGTCAGTCTCTCTTCTGGCTACCATCCCCAGAGTAATGGCCAAACGGAGCGGGTTAACCAGCAGATGGAGGTGGCGTTGCGCTGTGTTTCCTCTGCCAATCCTTCTAGTTGGAGCGCACATCTGCCATGGGTGGAATATGCCCATAACACCCTTTTGAACTCTGCTCTGGGTATGTCACCTTTTGAATGTTGCTATGGTTACCAACCTCCCCTATTTGCAGACCAGGAGCAAGAACTAGCAGTTCCCTCAGTCCAAGAGCACTTGAGACGGTGTCACCGTATCTGGACTCGAGCCCGTTCTGCTCTCGAGTGCTCTTCTACAAGGTCCAGAGTCCAGGCTGACCGTCGCCGCACTCCAGCTCCTTCTTACGCCCCTGGTCAGAAGGTATGGCTCTCCACGCGAGACCTGCCACTAAAGGTGGAGTCTAAGAAGCTGTCTCCACGGTTCATTGGGCCATTCGAGGTGGAGCGAGTTATCAACCCCTCTGCGGTACGTCTCAAGCTCCCCACATCACTTAAGGTTCATCCTACCTTTCATGTGTCTTTGATCAAGCCGCTCCGGTCCAGTTCTCTGTGTGCTCCTCCTCCTCCACCTCCTCCTCCCAGGATGATCGATGACCACCCTGCTTATACTGTCCGGCAAATCCTGGATGTCCGGCGCCGGGGTCGTGGTGTTCAGTTTTTGGTGGACTGGGAGGGCTATGGGCCTGAGGAGCGGTGCTGGGTGCCCCGTAAGAATGTCTTGGACCCCTCCCTGATCCAAACATTCTAGTCTTCATCCGGAGAAGCGACGTGGGCCGCCAGGGGGCGTCCGTAGAGGAGGGGGTACTGTCACACCCCCTCTAGCTCCTCTGACATCATCTGCCACTCCCTGAGTGGCCACCTCCTTCCCCTCCCCGTTTGTTTCAGGAGTGGAGACAGGTGTGCTGGAGCCAAACTCAGCTGGGCTCACTCTGCAATCAACAGGGGTTTAAGAACCACTCTCACGAGCTCAGCGCTGCCAGATCGTAGAACTCCCTCAGTCAGTGCTGCGTTCCAGCTACTTTTGTTTTACCTACCAGTTGTCGCTTTACTTACCTCTCTGTCCGTCTGCCTCAGATCACCCTGCTCCAGTCTCCTGCTCCAGTCTCCTGCTCCAGTCTCCTGCTCCAGTCTCCTGCTCCAGTCTCCTGCTCCAGTCTCCTGCTCCAGTCTCCTGCTCCAGTCTCCTGCTCCAGTCTCCTGCTCCAGTCTCCTGCTCCAGTCTCCTGCTCCAGTCTCCTGCTCCAGTCTCCTGCTCCAGTGTCCCGCTCCAGTGTCCTGTTCCGTCCTGCCCCGACCTGCAATATTCCTGAAAGTTTGTTCTGTAATAAATACCTACCGATTCCCTACTGACTTGTGTCTGCGCTTGGGTTCTTCCGCTGTTTGTCACAGTACGATCTGGCCAGCAAACATGAACCCAGCAGACTCTGACCCGCTTAACCGGACCCTATCGGCGCAGTCTATGCTGTTGGAGCAGCATGACAACACGTTAAAGGCCCTCATGGAACACATAAAGGAATTTTCTGTTAGTCTTGCTAGCCTTCGTACTCAAATGACCGCCTTGACACCTCAAGCTGCTGCAGAAAGCCCCCCTCCAGCCCAGTTCTCTCCCCCGCCACCTACAAGAGAGGCATTTGTTCCTCCTCCTGCTCCTTACAGTGGAGACCTTGGTTCCTGTAAGTCTTTTTTAACTCAATGCTCTCTCATTTTTGAACAACAACCCCTATCATATTCAAGTGACCGGGCCAAGATCTCTTATCTGATTGGTTGTCTACGTGGACATGCTTTGAATTGGGCCTCTGCTGTGTGGGAGAAACAAACCCCTTCCTGTTCATCTTATTCAGCATTTACTTCAGAGATGAGACAGGTTTTTGATCATCCGGTCAGTGGCAAGGAGGCAACTAAGAGGCTTCTGTCCCTACGCCAAGGAAACCGTAGTGTGGCTGAACTAGCCATTGAGTTTCGTACGCTTGCAGCTGAGAGCGGTTGGAATGATGAGGCTCTACAAGGTGCCTTCCTTAATGCGCTGTCTGACACCCTGAAAGATGAAATGGCTTGCCGAGACGAGCCAAGCAACCTTCATGACTGCATTAATCAAGCTATACGGGTGGATAATCGCATTCGGGAGCGTAGGCGTGAGAGAGCTTGTAAGTTGTCCATCTCTAAACCATTCCTCTTACCTTCCACCCTTCCTCCTGCCAGCACTCTTGCTCCCCCTGCTGTCCTACAATCTACAGCAGAGCCTGAACCTATGCAACTAGGCCGGGCCCGGCTTAATCCTGAGGAGAGGCAACGTCGTTTCAATACGCGGAGCTGTCTCTATTGTGGTCAGTTTGGACATTTTCTATCCTCTTGTCCTATCTGCCCAGTAAAAGGGTCGGCTCAGCAGTAGTGGGAGATATTCTGTTGAGCCAAACCAACTATTCATCTCCCTTTAAACCTAATCTGGAGGGCACGCTCAGGCTACGGGACCGTTATGTTACTCTTCCAGTACTCATTGACTCTGGGGCAGATGAGAGCTTTATGGATTGTTCAGTAGCTCATCAGCTGGGACTGGAGACACAACCACTGGCTTCACCCCTGGAAGCTAAGGCACTCAATGGTCAAATCCTTGCTCAGGTTCTAGAAAAGACACTCCCTGCTCATCTGCACCTCTCAGGTAATCACAAGGAGTATATAAGTTTTCACATTTTTGACTGTAAACACTCACCTCTTGTGCTGGGCTTGCCTTGGTTGAAGTTGCACAACCCGCATATTGATTGGTCAACAGGGAGAATAATTTCTTGGAGTTCCTTTTGCCATTCTAACTGTTTGCACTCTGCGTTACCCCCTGTTTGTTCCGAGTCTGCATCTGTTACAGAAGCTCCTGACCTGTCTGCTGTTCCACTTGACTATCATGATCTCGAGGCTGTGTTCAGCAAACGCCATGCTCTCTCTCTGCCACCTCACCGACCTTATGACTGCGCCATCGAGCTTCTCCCCGGGGCACCACTGCCGAGCAGTCGTCTTTATAATCTGTCACGTCCTGAGCAGGATGCTATGGAGAAGTATATCCAGGAATCGCTGGCTGCAGGCATTATTAGACCATCTTCTTCACCGGTGGGTGCGGGTTTTTTCTTTGTTGATAAGAAGGACAAATCACTAAGACCATGCATTGATTACCGGGGCCTGAATAAAATCACAGTTAAAAACAAGTACCCCCTTCCATTAATCAGCTCTGCATTCACCCCTCTGTGTGGTTCAACAATCTTCACCAAGTTAGATCTCCGCAATGCTTACCATCTTGTTCGCATCAGAGAGGGTGATGAGTGGAAGACGGCCTTCAATACACCTCTAGGCCATTTCGAATATCTGGTTATGCCGTTTGGTCTGACTAACGCCCCAGCTGTGTTCCAAAATCTGGTAAATGATGTTCTACGAGACATGATTGGAAGATTTGTTTTTGTTTATATTGATGACATCTTAATTTTTTCTAAGGACCTCGACACTCATAAGCGCCATGTTAGACAAGTGCTCCAAAGGCTCTTGGAGAACAAGTTGTTTGTAAAGGCTGAGAAGTGTCAGTTTCATGCTTCCTCTGTTGCCTTTTTAGGATACATCATTGCCCAGGGTCAAGTTCAAATGGATCCTACGAAGGTCATGGCAGTCCGTGATTGGCCTTCTCCTTCCAGCCGTAAGGAATTGCAGCGCTTCTTGGGATTTGCGAATTTCTACAGAAGGTTCATACGTGACTTCAGCCGTCTGGCAGCCCCTCTTACCGCCCTCACCTCCACCTCTGTCTCTTTTGTTTGGACCCATGAAGCAGAATCTGCCTTCAAGGAATTAAAGCATCGGTTCACCACTGCCCCAGTTCTGATTCAGCCTGATCCAGCTCTCCAATTCATCGTTGAGGTGGATGCTTCTGACTCTGGGGTTGGTGCAGTTCTTTCTCAACGCTGTCCCTCTGATAATAGAGTGCATCCTTGTGCTTATTTTTCTCGCAAGCTTTCTGCAGCAGAGAGAAACTATGACATAGGCAATCGAGAGCTCCTGGCCATAAAACTTGCACTGGAGGAGTGGCGCCACTGGCTGGAGGGTTCCACACACCCCTTCGTTGTTTGGTCAGACCACAAGAACCTGTCATACATCCAGAATGCTAAGAGACTAAATTCCAGACAAGCAAGGTGGGCCCTCTTTTTTGATCGGTTTAACTTTTCCCTGACATACCGCCCAGGATCTAAGAATGTAAAACCAGACTCCTTGTCCCGGATTTTCTCTGTTGATGTCCCTGCTCCAGTGAATGACCCCATTTTACCTGAATCCCGTTTTGTAGCCACTGTTTCTTGGGAAATTGAATCACAGGTCAAACTAGCACAGCAGAACCAGCCTGACCCTGGCAATGGTCCTCCTAATTCATTGTTTGTTCCAGATGCAGTTCGGTCTGATGTTCTTCAGTGGGCTCATTCTACGCGTTTGACATGTCACCCTGGAATTAATCGCACCCTTTCTGTCCTACGGCGCAGGTTCTGGTGGCCATCAATGAAGAGGGACACTAAGAATTTTGTTTCCGCCTGTTCAGTATGCTCCCAAAACAAGACCTCTAATAGGCCACCTTCAGGTCTTTTACAGCCATTACCCATCCCTCAGCGTCCTTGGTCTCATATCTCACTAGATTTTGTGACTGGACTCCCTCCTTCTAATGGCTAGTCTGTCGTTCTTACCATTGTTGACAGATTTTCCAAGATGGCTCACTTTGTCCCTGTTTCTAAACTGCCTTCTTCCAGAGAGACCGCAGACTTACTAGTGGAACATGTATTCAAGTTGCATGGCATTCCGGTGGACATTGTATCTGACCGAGGCCCTCAATTTACCTCTCAGGTATGGCGGGCTTTCTGTTCCGCTTTGGATATTAATGTCAGTCTCTCTTCTGGCTACCATCCCCAGAGTAATGGCCAAACGGAGCGGGTTAACCAGCAGATGGAGGTGGCGTTGCGCTGTGTTTCCTCTGCCAATCCTTCTAGTTGGAGCGCACATCTGCCATGGGTGGAATATGCCCATAACACCCTTTTGAACTCTGCTCTGGGTATGTCACCTTTTGAATGTTGCTATGGTTACCAACCTCCCCTATTTGCAGACCAGGAGCAAGAACTAGCAGTTCCCTCAGTCCAAGAGCACTTGAGACGGTGTCACCGTATCTGGACTCGAGCCCGTTCTGCTCTCGAGTGCTCTTCTACAAGGTCCAGAGTCCAGGCTGACCGTCGCCGCACTCCAGCTCCTTCTTACACCCCTGGTCAGAAGGTATGGCTCTCCACGCGAGACCTGCCACTAAAGGTGGAGTCTAAGAAGCTGTCTCCACGGTTCATTGGGCCATTCGAGGTGGAGCGAGTTATCAACCCCTCTGCGGTACGTCTCAAGCTCCCCACATCACTTAAGGTTCATCCTACCTTTCATGTGTCTTTGATCAAGCCGCTCCGGTCCAGTTCTCTGTGTGCTCCTCCTCCTCCACCTCCTCCTCCCAGGATGATCGATGACCACCCTGCTTATACTGTCCGGCAAATCCTGGATGTCCGGCGCCGGGGTCGTGGTGTTCAGTTTTTGGTGGACTGGGAGGGCTATGGGCCTGAGGAGCGGTGCTGGGTGCCCCGTAAGAATGTCTTGGACCCCTCCCTGATCCAAACATTCTACAGTCTTCATCCGGAGAAGCGACGTGGGCCGCCAGGGGGCGTCCGTAGAGGAGGGGGTACTGTCACACCCCCTCTAGCTCCTCTGACATCATCTGCCACTCCCTGAGTGGCCACCTCCTTCCCCTCCCCGTTTGTTTCAGGAGTGGAGACAGGTGTGCTGGAGCCAAACTCAGCTGGGCTCACTCTGCAATCAACAGGGGTTTAAGAACCACTCTCACGAGCTCAGCGCTGCCAGATCGTAGAACTCCCTCAGTCAGTGCTGCGTTCCAGCTACTTTTGTTTTACCTACCAGTTGTCGCTTTACTTACCTCTCTGTCCGTCTGCCTCAGATCACCGTGCTCCAGTCTCCTGCTCCAGTCTCCTGCTCCAGTCTCCTGCTCCAGTCTCCTGCTCCAGTCTCCTGCTCCAGTCTCCTGCTCCAGTCTCCTGCTCCAGTCTCCTGCTCCAGTCTCCTGCTCCAGTCTCCTGCTCCAGTCTCCTGCTCCAGTGTCCCGCTCCAGTGTCCTGTTCCGTCCTGCCCCGACCTGCAATATTCCTGAAAGTTTGTTCTGTAATAAATACCTACCGATTCCCTACTGACTTGTGTCTGCGCTTGGGTTCTTCCGCTGTTTGTCACAGACTGAACTCTTTGATGTGAATGCCAGGCGTCATGTTTGGAGGAAACCAGGCACCGCTCATCACCAGGCCAATACCATCTCTACAGTGAAGCATGGTGGTGGCAGCATCATGCTATGGGCATGTTTTTCAGCAGCAGGAACTGGCAAACTAGTCAGGATAGAAGGAAAAATGAATACAGCAATATACAGAGATATCCTGGATGAAAACCTGCTCCAGAGCGCTGTTGACCTCAGACTGGGGCGAAGGTTCATTTTTCAGCAGGACACCGACCCGAAGCACACAGCCAAGATCTCAAAGGATTGGCTTCAGAACCACTCTGTGAATGTCCTGGAGTGGCCCAGCCAGAGTCCAGACTTGAATCCGATTGAACATCTCTGGGGAGACCTCAAAATGGCTGTGCACAGACGTCTCCCATCCAACCTGATGAGCTTGAGAATTACTGCAAAGAAGAATGGGCAAAACTGTCTAAAGATCGGTGTGCTAAGCTTGTGGCATCATATTCAAAAAGACTTGAGGCTGTAATTGCTGCCAAAGGTGGATCAACAAAGTATTAAGCAAAGGCTGTGAATACTTATGTAAATGTAATTTATTAGTTTTCTATTTTTAATAAATTTAAAAAAAAATAAATAAATAAAAATTCACATTGTCATAATGGGGTATTGTGTGTAGAATTTTGAGGTAAGAGATGAATTTAATACAATTTGGAATGAGGCAGTAACATGACAAAACGTGGGAAAAAGGAAGAGCTGTGAATACTTTCCGGATGCACTGTATACTTCATTGGCCTGTATAGGCATGTAACCAGGTGGTCACCAGTGTTATAACTTCCCACCACGGTGCGTCTGCGAATGCAATGCTGTGCGTGGCGCTCCTGGTGCCACTGATTAGAGACTAGAAAAAGGTGCACCTGCCTCAGTGTGGTTGTCGGGGCTTTCTGCAGGTAGCTGGACACGGCACATGTAAGTAGCTGGAGTTATGTTTTCTGATAGTGATTGCTGTTAAAACCTGTCCTGATGTGGTGTGGCTGGTTTATGATAACCGGGTTACAGGTGTTGTAATGGAGTAGACGATGGTGACACCGGCTGCTCCGATCGCGCTCCAAGCCCCATGTAAGGTGAGTTCTTCTATATTCTAGGTAAATGCCCTTTATGGTGTATATTTGGTTTGGTGGTGGCTTGGCATTCTTGAAGTAACGCATGCATTTTGTGTAACAGAATGCCCTGCTGTTCAGTCTTGCTCTCAAATTCTGCTCTCAATTTTTTTTCCAGTGTAGCTGCTGACAGTTGTGCTTATGTATTTATTGGTCTGGATAGTCATGCAATAGAGGGTAGTGCAATGCAGGTTAGCCTGCTTTCGGGTCAGCAATAATACAAGACACTTTAGACCTTGTAGGCTGCTAGTAGAGAACTGTGTGGGACTTTTTTTCATCCCGCTCCCGCCCGCTCCCGCTGAATTTCTGACCATTACCACCCGCAAGGTGTGCGCAACGTGCCCACCCAATCCCGCGATGTGTATGTCCACTCCCGCCCGCAACCCGCAAAACTCTGACAATCGATAGAGATGCATTGATTTTGTGTCTTCTCGCGTCCCGCAAGAGAAACACGCCATTTATGCTATTAATAAAGAGATTCGTCTGGGTTGTTTGTTTCGTCTCCCTCTCTGCACGTCTTTTGACTCACTGGGAAGAGCGCTTCTATTTCGATGTTTACATTTGTTTTTAAAATGAAATAAATACAGGTTTATATTCGTATTCTTCTCCAATGTAGTTAGCAAGCTCTTACCAACAGGGCTGCTTGAATGAGCTGCTAAACAATTGTTTTAATGGGAACACAAATAGACAAAGCAACACGCATTTAAATATAACTTCGTTTTATTAAAAAAAAACTTGCACCATCACATGGCACATAAAATAGACTGCTTTGCAAATCACAATATTATAAATATGAAAATTACGTCAGATGTCGCAGGTATTCTGCTCTGCCCACTCATAACACCTCCACCACGCCTCTTTATGTAGCCTATGACCTAAATAACAAATAGCAGCGAGAGGCTGAGTGGCTCAAACAGTAGTAGCATAGCCTAAAATAAACAAAGTTAACAAATGAATTTAACAAATCACTTGCCAATATTGCTATGGAGGAAGAGAATGTTGCTGACCGACTGCGGCCCCAGTCTCGTGCGTCTCTTTTCCAAGATGCGCCCACAGACACTAAAGGCCCGCTCTGAAGGCGCACTAGATGCGGGAATACTGAAGATGAAACGCGCTAGCTTTGAGAGTGCTTGGTAGCGCTCTTTATTGAACTTCCACCATTCAAGCACGCTGTCTGGGTCCGGGTTATCAGGAAGCCGGGAGCTGAGATATTCAGCCATTTCGTCATCTAGCGTATTTGGCGTAACATGACTGAGTCATGACTCAGTAGTACCTAGCTAGGTTAGCCTGCATTACTATCCCGCACAAACCCGCAGCTAAATTGAAACCGCCCGTTCCCGCAAGATTTGCGTTGGGTCCCGCGGGACCCAGCGGGACCCAATCCCAATGCAGACCTCTAGCTGCTAGCACCCTGCACTTTAAACATCTAAAACTCAAAGCACTTTAAGCCGTACACTTAAGCACTTTAAACACTAAAAAACAATTATGTTGTGCCATAAAAGAAACCCGTTTTAAAATGATTGTTTAAATAAAGATTGTACGATTCCACTATACAGTATACTGCCTTTGTCCTTTGTATTACCAGACTTGCCTGTGTTTTGTAAATGAATGTATTGTGGTCTTAGTCTTAGTCTACCTGAGGTTACAGGCAAATATGGTATTTACATTTGACTCAGAAAACAGAGGTTAAGCCTGCAGGATCAGTGGGCCATACACCAGATCTTAGTGTATGGACTTTATTACTGTGTAATAACAGGTGACAAGGCGCTTTGACCTCTATAGAGGAAAAACAACCAGACAAGAGTGAAGCCACAGTGGCATTAGAAAAGTTTCTAGCAGATTTCTTCTTATTATTAATTTATTTGTGAAGGGACAGCACATATTAATGAACATTTAAAATAAAATATATGTAAAGATTGTGACAAACAGCGGAAGAACCCAAGCGCAGACACAAGTCAGTAGGGAATCGGTAGGTATTTATTACAGAACAAACTTTCAGGAATATTGCAGGTCGGGGCAGGACGGAACAGGACACTGGAGCGGGAGACGAGCGGGAGACTGGAGCGGGAGACTGGAGCGGGAGACTGGAGCGGGAGACTGGAGCGGGAGACTGGAACGGGAGACTGGAGCAGGGTGATCTGAGGCAGACGGACAGAGAGGTAAGTAAAGCGACAACTGGTAGGTAAAACAAAAGTAGCTGGAACGCAGCACTGACTGAGGGAGTTCTACGATCTGGCAGCGCTGAGCTCGTGAGAGTGGTTCTTAAACCCCTGTTGATTGCAGAGTGAGCCCAGCTGAGTTTGGCTCCAGCACACCTGTCTCCACTCCTGAAACAAACGGGGAGGGGAAGGAGGTGGCCACTCAGGGAGTGGCAGATGATGTCAGAGGAGCTAGAGGGGGTGTGACAGTACCCCCTCCTCTACGGACGCCCCCTGGCGGCCCACGTCGCTTCTCCGGATGAAGACTAGAATGTTTGGATCAGGGAGGGGTCCAAGACATTCTTACGGGGCACCCAGCACCGCTCCTCAGGCCCATAGCCCTCCCAGTCCACCAAAAACTGAACACCACGACCCCGGCGCCGGACATCCAGGATTTGCCGGACAGTATAAGCAGGGTGGTCATCGATCATCCTGGGAGGAGGAGGTGGAGGAGGAGGAGCACACAGAGAACTGGACCGGAGCGGCTTGATCAAAGACACATGAAAGGTAGGATGAACCTTAAGTGATGTGGGGAGCTTGAGACGTACCGCAGAGGGGTTGATAACTCGCTCCACCTCGAATGGCCCAATGAACCGTGGAGACAGCTTCTTAGACTCCACCTTTAGTGGCAGGTCTCGCGTGGAGAGCCATACCTTCTGACCAGGGGCGTAAGAAGGAGCTGGAGTGCGGCGACGGTCAGCCTGGACTCTGGACCTTGTAGAAGAGCACTCGAGAGCAGAACGGGCTCGAGTCCAGATACGGTGACACCGTCTCAAGTGCTCTTGGACTGAGGGAACTGCTAGTTCTTGCTCCTGGTCTGCAAATAGGGGAGGTTGGTAACCATAGCAACATTCAAAAGGTGACATACCCAGAGCAGAGTTCAAAAGGGTGTTATGGGCATATTCCACCCATGGCAGATGTGCGCTCCAACTAGAAGGATTGGCAGAGGAAACACAGCGCAACGCCACCTCCATCTGCTGGTTAACCCGCTCCGTTTGGCCATTACTCTGGGGATGGTAGCCAGAAGAGAGACTGACATTAATATCCAAAGCGGAACAGAAAGCCCGCCATACCTGAGAGGTAAATTGAGGGCCTCGGTCAGATACAATGTCCACCGGAATGCCATGCAACTTGAATACATGTTCCACTAGTAAGTCTGCGGTCTCTCTGGAAGAAGGCAGTTTAGAAACAGGGACAAAGTGAGCCATCTTGGAAAATCTGTCAACAATGGTAAGAACGACAGAATAGCCATTAGAAGGAGGGAGTCCAGTCACAAAATCTAGTGAGATATGAGACCAAGGACGCTGAGGGATGGGTAATGGCTGTAAAAGACCTGAAGGTGGCCTATTAGAGGTCTTGTTTTGGGAGCATACTGAACAGGCGGAAACAAAATTCTTAGTGTCCCTCTTCATTGATGGCCACCAGAACCTGCGCCGTAGGACAGAAAGGGTGCGATTAATTCCAGGGTGACATGTCAAACGCGTAGAATGAGCCCACTGAAGAACATCAGACCGAACTGCATCTGGAACAAACAATGAATTAGGAGGACCATTGCCAGGGTCAGGCTGGTTCTGCTGTGCTAGTTTGACCTGTGATTCAATTTCCCAAGAAACAGTGGCTACAAAACGGGATTCAGGTAAAATGGGGTCATTCACTGGAGCAGGGACATCAACAGAGAAAATCCGGGACAAGGAGTCTGGTTTTACATTCTTAGATCCTGGGCGGTATGTCAGGGAAAAGTTAAACCGATCAAAAAAGAGGGCCCACCTTGCTTGTCTGGAATTTAGTCTCTTAGCATTCTGGATGTATGACAGGTTCTTGTGGTCTGACCAAACAACGAAGGGGTGTGTGGAACCCTCCAGCCAGTGGCGCCACTCCTCCAGTGCAAGTTTTATGGCCAGGAGCTCTCGATTGCCTATGTCATAGTTTCTCTCTGCTGCAGAAAGCTTGCGAGAAAAATAAGCACAAGGATGCACTCTATTATCAGAGGGACAGCGTTGAGAAAGAACTGCACCAACCCCAGAGTCAGAAGCATCCACCTCAACGATGAATTGGAGAGCTGGATCAGGCTGAATCAGAACTGGGGCAGTGGTGAACCGATGCTTTAATTCCTTGAAGGCAGATTCTGCTTCATGGGTCCAAACAAAAGAGACAGAGGTGGAGGTGAGGGCGGTAAGAGGGGCTGCCAGACGGCTGAAGTCACGTATGAACCTTCTGTAGAAATTCGCAAATCCCAAGAAGCGCTGCAATTCCTTACGGCTGGAAGGAGAAGGCCAATCACGGACTGCCATGACCTTCGTAGGATCCATTTGAACTTGACCCTGGGCAATGATGTATCCTAAAAAGGCAACAGAGGAAGCATGAAACTGACACTTCTCAGCCTTTACAAACAACTTGTTCTCCAAGAGCCTTTGGAGCACTTGTCTAACATGGCGCTTATGAGTGTCGAGGTCCTTAGAAAAAATTAAGATGTCATCAATATAAACAAAAACAAATCTTCCAATCATGTCTCGTAGAACATCATTTACCAGATTTTGGAACACAGCTGGGGCGTTAGTCAGACCAAACGGCATAACCAGATATTCGAAATGGCCTAGAGGTGTATTGAAGGCCGTCTTCCACTCATCACCCTCTCTGATGCGAACAAGATGGTAAGCATTGCGGAGATCTAACTTGGTGAAGATTGTTGAACCACACAGAGGGGTGAATGCAGAGCTGATTAATGGAAGGGGGTACTTGTTTTTAACTGTGATTTTATTCAGGCCCCGGTAATCAATGCATGGTCTTAGTGATTTGTCCTTCTTATCAACAAAGAAAAAACCCGCACCCACCGGTGAAGAAGATGGTCTAATAATGCCTGCAGCCAGCGATTCCTGGATATACTTCTCCATAGCATCCTGCTCAGGACGTGACAGATTATAAAGACGACTGCTCGGCAGTGGTGCCCCGGGGAGAAGCTCGATGGCGCAGTCATAAGGTCGGTGAGGTGGCAGAGAGAGAGCATGGCGTTTGCTGAACACAGCCTCGAGATCATGATAGTCAAGTGGAACAGCAGACAGGTCAGGAGCTTCTGTAACAGATGCAGACTCGGACAGTTAGAATGGCAAAAGGAACTCCAAGAAATTATTCTCCCTGTTGACCAATCAATATGCGGGTTGTGCAACTTCAACCAAGGCAAGCCCAGCACAAGAGGTGAGTGTTTACAGTCAAAAATGTGAAAACTTATATACTCCTTGTGATTACCTGAGAGGTGCAGATGAACAGGGAGTGTCTTTTCTAGAACTTGAGCAAGGATTTGACCATTGAGTGCCTTAGCTTCCAGGGGTGAAGCCAGTGGTTGTGTCTCCAGTCCCAGCTGATGAGCTACTGAACAATCCATAAAGCTCTCATCTGCCCCAGAGTCAATGAGTACTGGAAGAGTAACATAACGGTCCCGTAGCCTGAGCGTGCCCTCCAGATTAGGTTTAAAGGGAGATGAATAGTTGGTTTGGCTCAACAGAATATCTCCCACTACTGCTGAGCCGACCCTTTTACTGGGCAGATAGGACAAGAGGATAGAAAATGTCCAAACTGACCACAATAGAGACAGCTCCGCGTATTGAAACGACGTTGCCTCTCCTCAGGATTAAGCCGGGCCCGGCCTAGTTGCATAGGTTCAGGCTCTGCTGTAGATTGTAGGACAGCAGGGGGAGCAAGAGTGCTGGCAGGAGGAAGGGTGGAAGGTAAGAGGAATGGTTTAGAGATGGACAACTTACAAGCTCTCTCACGCCTACGCTCCCGAATGCGATTATCCACCCGTATAGCTTGATTAATGCAGTCATGAAGGTTGCTTGGCTCGTCTCGGCAAGCCATTTCATCTTTCAGGGTGTCAGACAGCGCATTAAGGAAGGCACCTTGTAGAGCCTCATCATTCCAACCGCTCTCAGCTGCAAGCGTACGAAACTCAATGGCTAGTTCAGCCACACTACGGTTTCCTTGGCGTAGGGACAGAAGCCTCTTAGTTGCCTCCTTGCCACTGACCGGATGATCAAAAACCTGTCTCATCTCTGAAGTAAATGCTGAATAAGATGAACAGGAAGGGGTTTGTTTCTCCCACACAGCAGAGGCCCAATTCAAAGCATGTCCACGTAGACAACCAATCAGATAAGAGATCTTGGCCCGGTCACTTGAATATGATAGGGGTTGTTGTTCAAAAATGAGAGAGCATTGAGTTAAAAAAGACTTACAGGAACCAAGGTCTCCACTGTAAGGAGCAGGAGGAGGAACAAATGCCTCTCTTGTAGGTGGCGGGGGAGAGAACTGGGCTGGAGGGGGGCTTTCTGCAGCAGCTTGAGGTGTCAAGGCGGTCATTTGAGTACGAAGGCTAGCAAGACTAACAGAAAATTCCTTTATGTGTTCCATGAGGGCCTTTAACGTGTTGTCATGCTGCTCCAACAGCATAGACTGCGCCGATAGGGTCCGGTTAAGCGGGTCAGAGTCTGCTGGGTTCATGTTTGCTGGCCAGATCGTACTGTGACAAACAGCGGAAGAACCCAAGCGCAGACACAAGTCAGTAGGGAATCGGTAGGTATTTATTACAGAACAAACTTTCAGGAATATTGCAGGTCGGGGCAGGACGGAACAGGACACTGGAGCGGGACACTGGAGCAGGAGACTGGAGCAGGAGACTGGAGCAGGAGACTGGAGCAGGAGACTGGAGCAGGTGACTGGAGCACGGTGATCTGAGGCAGACGGACAGAGAGGTAAGTAAAGCGACAACTGGTAGGTAAAACAAAAGTAGCTGGAACGCAGCACTGACTGAGGGAGTTCTACGATCTGGCAGCGCTGAGCTCGTGAGAGTGGTTCTTAAACCCCTGTTGATTGCAGAGTGAGCCCAGCTGAGTTTGGCTCCAGCACACCTGTCTCCACTCCTGAAACAAACGGGGAGGGGAAGGAGGTGGCCACTCAGGGAGTGGCAGATGATGTCAGAGGAGCTAGAGGGGGTGTGACACAGTCTTTGTCTCATCATACTAGAGAATTTTGTTTCTCATGGTCTGAGAGTCATTCAGGTGCCTTTTGGCAAATTCCAGACGGGCTACCATGTTCCTTTTACTAAGGAGTGGCTTTCGTCTGGCCACGCTACCATACAGGCCTGATTGGTGGATTGCTGCAGAGATGGTTGTCCTTCTGGAAGGCTCTCCTCTCTCCACAGAGGAATGCTGGAGCTCTGACAGAGTGACCATCGGGTTCTTGGTCACCTCCCTGACTAAGGCCCTTCTCCGCCGATCGCTCAGTTTAGACGGCCGGCCAGCTCTAGGAAGAGTCCTGGTGGTTCCAAACGTCTTCCATTTACGAATAATGGAGGCCATTGTGCTCATTGGGACCTTCAAAGCAGCAGAAATTTTTCTGTATCCTTCCCCAGATTTGTGCCTCAAGACAATCCTGTCTCACAGGTCTACAGACAATTCCTTTGACTTCATGCTTGGTGTTTGTGCTCTGACATGCACGGTCAACTGTGGGACCTTATATAGACAGGTGTGTGCCTTTCCAAATCATGTCCAATCAACTGAATTTACCGCAGGTGGACTCCAATGAAGCTGTAGAAACATCTCAAGGATGATCAGTGGAAAAAGGATGCACCTGAGCTCAATTTTGAGCTTCATGGCAAAGGCTGTGAATACTTATGTAAATGTGATTTCTTAGACTTAGACTTAGGGTGCGTCCCAATTCTCTGTCTTACCCCTTCGTCTTAGCCCTACCCCTTGGTTTTGCGCGTTCACGTGAGACCAAGTGGTGTCCCAATTCTAAATTTGATCAAGGGGTAGGGCTAAGACGAAGGGCTACGTACCCCTTGAAACGAAGTGAGCTCCCGACCACACTTGAAACGAAGGGGTACGCCCACAAGCTCGAGCAGGTGTCGAGATCAGGATGGCAGCGTCACATCGATCAGCCAAGGAGGCTCATAAATGTAAGTATTTTCAGCAGTTTTTAATGTCAGTTAACAGTTTAGCAGGTTTACAATTATGACGGTTATGTGCTACGTTACTTTTAGTGAACTGTTGTTGCGCTTTTAGCTCTGTTTAGCCGACGCTATCATTTTCATCGAACTTTCATGTATAAACAAGCTAGTTTTTTGCTGAGGTACCCGATAATCCTTGACATGGTACTTTTTAGGTGAAATCAGTGTGATTGTTTTTTTACTGGTGGACCGGTTTGATTATGGTAAAACTAGCTTACTACGTGATTGACCTAGCGTGTGTTTTCCCTCAGGGACGCCAGCAGAGACTCGGCGGCTCATCAGATATCGGAGCGACAATGAAAAGCGGTGATATCAAAAATGGAGGCTAAGCAACAGTGGGAGTGAGTAATTCGTTAATTCATTGTTCAATAATTTTGTCGTGCTGCTCGTCCGGCTCGTCGAATACGTGCGAATACGTATACATCAGAAGTCAATCAACAACACTATGCAAACAACATATTCCGTAGGGTGAGAGAGAGGGGGGAAATAGAACAACTTCATTATATTCTTGTGTCTGTTTTCTGATTTGTTTAAATTTCTGTGTTGTGCTTCAAATACTGAATGTTTGTACTGTTGGTTGTGATGCAGGAAATTTGTGAAAGAGGCAGGTTTGGAGGGTAAGGCCAACAGGCTTCCAAGAAGTGGGAGAACCTGAAACAAAAATACAAGGTAAGCCTATGTGGTGTACAGTTTAACATAATTTTCAATTGCGGGATGCGTGTATCCACTAGCCATTTGTATTTCAGGAATTGAGGCCTCCCAAAATGGGCTCCGGACATGGGTGAGGTGACTGTTGCTACCTGGCAATATTATGCAGACATGCATGAGGTTTTGGGTGCCAGGCCAGCAATGGACCCCCCTGGGGTGATGGCATCCTATGAGCCAGGAGCTGAGGAAACCGTCTCACTACTCCTGGTGAGGCTAATGTAACATTCACCTTGGAATTTAGTACTGCCATTAATTCTGCTGACATCAGATTCACAAATATTCTCTTTAAATGTCATGAGGAGATATTCCTTGAAAATGTCTAAAACTGATTTGCCTTGTTCCCTTAGGATATTGTGGAGCCCTCCACCTCTGACAGCTTCACTTTTGACACAGCAGCCAGCACTTCAGAGGCCAGCTCCCCAGCATCCAGTACTCCAGAGCCCAGCAGCCAGCGCCACGAAGAGGAGGTCCAACCCCATCCTGGAGTTCCTGGCCGAGGAGGCGCTCAAGGAACAAAAGCGTCACGAGGAAAGTGAGGCCAAGACACAGAGGTTTCTAGACCTCTTTGAAAAGATGGTTGACAAGATGTGAACCAGTTTTTAGTTGTGTTTTTGTTTGTTTTATTAACATGTTACATTTGAGTGTTGAGAATTTATATACATATATATTTGTTACCTGTTATACTTGGAAAAAAAAATAAAAATAAATGTTTATACATGTTATTTTATATTCCTTGCTACAGCTGAGCAATAAATGTTCTTGTACAAAGGCTGTTCTAGATGTGAATACATTCTACAGTAATGCTCAATACACATGTGCGGTGTGTTTAAAAAAAACATTTATTGCAAGCAATTGCAAAAATCCCTCCACAATACCCTACTGTGAACACACTACAGTAACATCTATACAACAATACAAACAACAGTATAGAAATCAAGGAAAAGAACATGAAAACACTACAAAATTATTAAATGTAATATGGGCACATTTGCATCCACCCTGCAGTACATAGGTGGCCGATCCGCCTGGAACAACAAAAAACAATGTTTAAACCTCACGTTTACACTGCTCCAGTAAAACGAGTACGATTTAGCAACTGCATAAATACAAAAAGTACATCACACAATTACCACATGTATAAAAATGCATATTTGTCTGCGATCAGACGATAACAGCAGAGAAGATTGTTTCATAGGTAACGTAGGTAATATAAACATTATGTTTACTTGTTACCTTGTTAAAACATTATGTTTATGCTAATGTTTATGTTAGCTAAGTTACCTATGGTGCCGCTGCCGGTAAATATTATGACATACATACCGTGATTGACTCCGTAAGCAGTCGTATGCGTCTCAGAAACAATCTTCTTCTCTGATGTCTTCATCTGATCGCAGACAAGCGCGCAAAGATAAAACGAGCCCAGGCAATCGACATCATGACCTGAGAGGACGGCATCTGCGTTTGTTTGAGTCAATTGTTGTCGCCTTTTGTACACGTAGCAGCCAGGTAGCGGCAAGGGATGATGACGCAAACGGTAATCGAGTGGTGTCCCAATTCTTAGGGGAACGTTCGTACCCCTAGCCCTTACAGCTTGGTTTCGAGGGGTAAGACGAAGACGTAGATCAAGGGGTAGGGGTAAGACGAAGGGGTAAGACAGAGAATTGGGACGCACCCTTAGACTTAGACTTAGACAAACTTTATTGATCCAAAAGGGAAATTATTTGGATACAGTAGCTCACACATCACAATATAATATAATAACATAGAGTAACAAAAATAGATGGTATAGCAAAAAGAGTAAGAGACAGGTGTCAAATGAGACATAATTATAATAATGTATGTATGTACAAGTCAAAATAAAAAAGAAATATAAGTAATAAGTAATAAAGTAATAAACTATACAGTCACAGCTATATACGACAGTGCAAATACTATGCTGATTGACAGGGCATGAGGTAATCAGTTACTTGAGATTAACTTGTAGTACAGTTGTAGGGAGTATTATCTGTTACATAAGGGTGAGTTGTTGTACAACTGTATGGCGTATGGTATGAATGTAGTCCTGAATCTCTCACTGTTTGAGCGGAGCTGAAGGAGCCTGTTGGAGAATGAGCTCCTCTGTCCCTCTATAGTCTGGTGCAGTGGGTGAGCAGGAGTGTCCATGATGGAGAGCAGTTTGTCCAGTGTCCTCCTGTCCCTCACTGTGACAAATGTCTCCAGCTCACAGCCGATCACGTGTCCAGCTTTACGGATCAGTTTGTCAATCCGCCCAATGCCTCTTTTACTGGTGCCGCTCCCCCAGCAGACCACAGTGAAGTACAGTGCGCTGGCCACCACAGACTGGTAGAAGATCTCCAGTAACTTGCTGCACACATTGAAAGACCTGAGCTTTCTCAGGAAGTAGAGTCTGCTCATGCTCTTCTTGTACACAGCATTACAGTTGTCCCTCCAGTCAAGTCTGTTATTCACCTGTACGCCAAGGTACTTGTAGCAGTCCACTATTTCCACATCCTGGCCCTGGATGGTAATGGGCTCCACAGGTGTCCTCTTTCTCCTAAAGTCAATCACCAGTTCCTTGGTCTTGTCAACGTTCAGGAGCAGATGGTTTGCCTGGGACCACTCCACAAAGTTTGTAATCAGTGTCCTGTACTCCAGCTCCTGTCCATCCCTGATACACCCGACCACTGCAGAGTCATCAGAGAACTTCTGCAGATGGCAGGACCCAGAACTGTACTGGAAATTAGAGGTGTACAGAGTGACCAGGAACGGAGACAGGACTGTACCCTGGGGAGCTCCTACATTACTGACCACAGTGTCAGACAGGGTGGTTCCCAGTCGCACGTACTGAGGCCTGCCTGACAGGTAGTCATTAATCCAGGAGACAATGGAGGAGCTGACACCCATCATAGTCTCGGTATGAGTGTGTTTTCTACAGGACATGTATATGGAGGAAATAAAAGGTGCAAATGCAACAAAGCCATGCAGAGCTTTTAACCATGTTATAGTTCCTCCTCACCATTTACTCACCTGAAGTTGTATTTGGAGTGATTCATGCATGTTTGAATAATTTTTAATGTCTTTTTTTTTTCAAGATGCCTTTTTGCCATTTTGTCATTTTTCATTCTCCAGTTCATGGCAAAAAAAGAAATTCAATTTGTCAACTGGACAAATTGGATTCTATCTGAACGACTGAGGGATTCTACACACTCATTCTCCAGTTGTATTTTGTTAATCTGTGATACGTGTAAGTATCGGCAGTAACCCGTAGTAAATTTTGGATCCCAAAAAAAATCAGCTACTTGTGGAGCTTTTCAAACGAGAGGCCCATAGCATGCGACTCTTTGTTGTGTTGACATTTACGATGATGTCAGCTCCCATTGGGCACTGCAATCTGACTTCATTATAATACCTGCAGTGCACAACATAACTTTGCCACAGGAGGCCATAGAGAAGTGCTACCATGAAACACAGACTCAACAGTATGTAATTATTTAGATATCCGCTCAACTACTGGGAAATGTTGATTCCTTGTATACTGGTGTATCCTCCTCCACTCCTCACCAGGCTAAATACCAACCAGCATCAACTTCCAGTGCCTGGTCTATAGCAACTCATAACATAATAAAGTTATGAGTTGTACTGAGGCCTGCCTGACAGGTAGTCATTAATCCAGGAGACAATGGAGGAGCTGACACCCATCCTGAGCAGCTTCTCACTCATCAGAAAGGGCTGGATAGTGTTAAAAGCACTGGAGAAATTGAAGAACACTATCGTCACAGAGCCCTTAACACTATCCAGGTGAAAGTGAGCCCACTGCAAAAGATAGATTACAGCATCATCCACACTAATGTGGGACTGAGAGGCAAACTGTAGAGGATCCAGGGATGGTGCCACCAGGGGTCTGAGCTGAGCCAGAACAAGTCTCTCAAACACTTTCATGACATGCGATGTCAAAGCCACTGGTCTGAAGTCATTAAGTCCAG
The DNA here is from genome assembly GCA_029959045.1 of Taenioides sp. WSHXM2023. Taxonomy (NCBI): domain Eukaryota; kingdom Metazoa; phylum Chordata; class Actinopteri; order Gobiiformes; family Gobiidae; genus Taenioides; species Taenioides sp. WSHXM2023. The sequence continues at coordinate 736,086 of CM057086.1, forward strand.
ATGGAATAGTCTTCCTGGGCACAGGCACAATGCAGGCTCAGTGTGTAGAGAAAGTGAAAGATCCCAGTGAGCTGTGTAGCACATGTCCTCAGCACGCGGGGGTTGACTTGGTCTGGTCCAGGAGACTTGTTATGGTGAATTTTCTCCAACTGCCTTTTCACCTGCGCAGGTGACAAACACAAAGAGTTGGGTTCCTCCGTGGGGGTGGGAGTAGGGTGTTCCTCTGTAGGGGTGGGAGCAGGTGTGGGAGCAGAGGTGTTGGGCTGATGAATGGTCGTCTGAATGGTCTGTGGTGAGGTGTGGATTGAGCGTCTGGAAGGTGTAGAGGTGGGGGTGCCAGGGGATGAGAAGCGATTAAAAAAATAATAAATTCAAAAACTGTCAAAAAAAACTTTTTTTACATTGTCATAATGGGGTATTGTGTGTAGAATTTTGAGGTAAGAGATGAATTTAATACAATTTGGAATGAGGCTGTAACATGACAAAATGTGAAAAAAAATGAAGCGCTGTGAATACTTTCCGGATGCACTGTACCTTGAATTAACCTTCAGGAGACGACCTCACTAAACAGGATCACTTCAACATGCAAATGGAAAATGGTGGATGCTCGTTATTCTAAACCGTTCTCTTAAGTGTCCTGTGTTTACAGGCAGTGCATACACACAGATGCTTGTGTGGGAACAGACTCACATGTCTGTGTGACCCTCAGGGAGCAGCGATGAGGTGTGGGGCCTAACTGCCGTAACACGTCGCGCCAGAGCTGGTGCTAAGTGCTCAGGGAGGAGGTGCTAATGCTGAGCCTGCCTCTTTGAGTGTGTACAGGGGGTGGTGGTCCCTGTGGAACTGATTATCCTGTTTTAACTCTACAGGGGCGGCGGTGGGTGTGAACAGCAGGATAATTGATAAGGAGCAGACTGGTGGGAATATGGATTTTAAATGCCAGGCAGTGCCCTGGGGAGACTGGCTGTGCCTGGACTGGACTAAAGCCACGGCAGGTCAGCCATTTTTCCCACATTTCCCTGGTGGGATGATCTGGAGGTAATGATCTGGAGATCTTGTGCACCAAATCAGTGGACTAATTGCCACCTTCTATAGCTTCACAAACCCTGAGACCACAGATACCAGTCTGTATTGTAATTCTACTTTTGGTGTGCTGTTATTAAAGAGGGGGTGTTATGGCTAAATCTCACCAATGCTTCCACACTGCAATTCTCCATAAATATATAAAAATACTGTACTCAACTTGAAAACCTGATGCATGTGCAGTAGTTTCATTAGCGGGATGCACGCTGAATGTGTTGTAATAGTGCTCTGAATGGGGAGTGACTTAACACAGGGAGCAAAGGTAACATGGTTCTAAATATGTTATGTGTTAGTACCCCATAGAAGTAAAATCTTTAATGTCTTTAACATCAAATATTATTTCCCTGTGTTTGTAAATGTGGGATTTTTTTTAAACAAAATAACAGTCAATGATGTTTTAGATTGTACATTTTCTAGTGATTCTAATTGGGTAGCCTTTGTCAACTTAACTGCTTTTATTATATGGATTAATATAGGGGTTAGGATTATAGAAAAAAATCTGTCTGATCACTTGTAATATCTGCTTTGACTTTGAGAGACAACAGTGGAATGACCCCAACTGCTGTCTTTGGTTCAAGAGTCTGCATCAGGTGGGAGGCTGACAATGACTTCCAGTGCTACATACTGTAAGTCTCGGTATGAGTGTGTTTTCTACAGGACATGTATATGGAGGAAATAAAAGGTGCAAATGCAACAAAGCCATGCAGAGCTTTTAACCATGTTATAGTTCCTCCTCACCATTTACTCACCTGAAGTTGTATTTGGAGTGATTCATGCATGTTTGAATAATTTTTAATGTCTTTTTTTTTTTCAAGATGCCTTTTTGCCATTTTGTCATTTTTCATTCTCCAGTTCATGGCAAAAAAAGAAATTCAATTTGTCAACTGGACAAATTGGATTCTATCTGAACGACTGAGGGATTCTACACACTCATTCTCCAGTTGTATTTTGTTAATCTGTGATACGTGTAAGTATCGGCAGTAACCCGTAGTAAATTTTGGATCCCAAAAAAAATCAGCTACTTGTGGAGCTTTTCAAACGAGAGGCCCATAGCATGCGACTCTTTGTTGTGTTGACATTTACGATGATGTCAGCTCCCATTGGGCACTGCAATCTGACTTCATTATAATACCTGCAGTGCACAACATAACTTTGCCACAGGAGGCCATAGAGAAGTGCTACCATGAAACACAGGCTCAACAGTACGTAATCATTCAGATATCCGCTCAACTACTGGGAAATGTTGATTCCTTGTATACTGGTGTATCCTCCTCCACTCCTCACCAGGCTAAATACCAACCAGCATCAACTTCCAGTGCCTGGTCTATAGCAACTCATAACATAATAAAGGTCAATAACATTATAATTTTGGCCAAGTTTAAATGTAATGAGCCGATTATATAACAGGCCAATAATAAGTAATAACTATGGCGGGGCAATGATGTCATAACATCTTGACTTGATGTGATTTACTTTGGGATCAATAAAGTATCTATGTATCAGTCAGTGGCTCTCAAACTTTTCAAACCAATTAGCTCCAAAGAAAAGATATGGCTTTCTAGAGCTACCAGATCTAAACCAGGTCTAAACTAGGTCTATAACTATTCCAGGTCTAATTTGATGTGGTCGCTGTATCGGACCGTTGTGGTGAAGAAGGAACTGAGCTGAAAAAGGTCAAAGCTCTCGATTTACTGGTCAATCTACGTTCCTACCCTCACCTATGGTCATGAGCTTTGGGTAATGACCGAAAGGACAAGACTGCGGATACAAGCGGCCGAAATGAGTTTCCTCTGCAGAGTGGCTGGGCGCTCCCTTATAGACACCGGCTGGTGTCCTGGTGCAGCAGCAACAACGCCCAGAAGACAGTGGAGATGATCGTGGACTTCAGGAAAGTCACAGCTCCCCTGCCTCTCCTCACCCTGACAGACTCCTCCATCACCACTGTGGACTCTTTCAGCTTCCTGGGCACCTGCATCACCCACGACCTCAAGTGGGAGCCGACTATCAGCTCCCTCATCAAGAAAGCTCAGCAGAGGATGTACTTCCTGCGGCAGCTGAGGAAAGCCAAGCTGCCAGCCCAGATGATGGTGCAGTTTTACACGGCCATCATTGAGTCCATCCTCACCTCCTCCATCACTGTGTGGTACGCTGGGGCCACGGCCAGGGACAGACAGAGACTGCAGTGCATTGTGCGCTCTGCTGAGAAGGTGATCGGCTGTAGCCTTCCATCTCTCCAGGACCTGTACGTCTCCAGGACTCGGGGACGAGCAGGCCGGATAGCAGCTGACCCCTCTCACCCTGGACATGGACTATTCGAGCCACTTCCCTCTGGCAGAAGGCTACGGTCCATACGGACCAGAACCTCTCGCCATAAGAACAGTTTCTTCCCCTCTGCTGTTGGACTCATGAACACTTTATGAACACTTTATAACACCTGTACTAAGGACACTTTATAATACCTGTACTAAGATGGACACTTTATAACACCAGTCACTTTAAATAAGTCATGCCACATCACTTGATCTTTTGCACTGTTGTCAGTTTGCACTGTTGTTCTAATGCTCCTGTATATACTATTTTTATTTTTTTTATTATATATCTTAATCTTTTTTTGCATGCTCTTACTTTATTTTTAAATAGTGATACTTTATTATTACTATTATTATATATATTTTTTTAAATAGTGATATCTCTACTTTATATTATTATTATTACTATTCAGTGTTCTATGTTGCACCTCATCACCAAAGCAAATTCCTAGTTTGTGAATTGCGTTCACTGACAATGGCAATAAAAGCTTTTCTGATTCTGAGATAGGGTGAGGCACTCACTCACACGGGAGGAGCTCGGAGTAGAGCCGCTGCTCCTCCATGTCGAGAGGAGCCAGCTGAGGTGGCTCGGGCATCTGTTCTGGATGCCTCCTGGACGCCTCCCTCTGGAGGTGTTCCGGGCATGTCCCATGGGGAGGAGGCCCCAGGGAAGACCCTGGGCACGCTGGAGGGACTATGTCTCTCGGCTGGCCTGGGAACACCTCCCCCTGGAGGAGCTGGAGGAAGTGTCCATGGTGTAGTCTGTTCTTTGCTATTCACATGTTGTCCCTTGTCCCACTCCCCTTTTGGGGAGTGTAACTGTTTCAGATGCTGCTGTTCCAGTTTGGACCGCTGCTGCCCCCTAGTGTCGAGGACCTGGACCCCTCCTCTCCTTCCCTATCCTGGATTAACTGTCCTCGTCCTGCTAGATTAGTAGTTTCATCTGCCTGTCCGTCCTTAGGAGTAGGATCTCTCCTTCACTGTGGTTCTCCTCGAGGTTTCTCCGTTTTCCCATTGGGTTTTTCGGAGTTTTTCCTTGCCGAGATGGAGGGTCTAAGGACAGGAGATGCTGGGACAATCATCCATTTGCCTGCTTGTTGTTGAACATTCTGTATTTTTGTTTTATGAATGTTTCTTCTGCTTTATTAATCAACAATTTTGTGAAGTCCACCGAGATAACTCTTGTTGTGATTTTGGGCTATACAAAAATAAATTGAAATTGAATTGAATTGAAATTGAAGGAAGTCTGGGAGTTCCTGCTTAGACTGTTACCCCCGTGACCCGGCCCCGGATAAGCGGAAGAAAATGGATGGATGGACAATTATTGGCCATTTATTATATCTTTGGCTTGGCAAGGACACTTTTCTCTGGCAATGTAAAAACTGCAACCAACAATGTAGTCATTATTGGCAAGATGCTATTACATTCCTGGATCTCCATAGTTATTACATTATCAGTTTATCACATTTAACATGGCCGAAATGACGTGGTACATGTTGAGATAGTGGCCAGTATGGAGGTACTAGACAACTTAAAGAAGATGTGACGGAAAGGGCATCCAGGACGCACTTGCCATCTGCATCACACTGGTTTGCCCAATTTGCCATCACAACCCTAGACCAGGGAAGCACTAAAACATGGTTGAAAATTAGAGTGGTACAGTATTATTTTCTGTATAAGTTATAGTGTGTCACAATACAAAAATTTCAAACTCGATTTCAATACTAAGGAATAAACTCGATACTGATTCCAACACCATAATGATAATAAAAAATACTATTTAGAAAACAGAATATGATTTTCAACATTAAATCATAGTATTTTCTTTCATAGTACAATGTGTCCTTATATCTGTGTAATCCCTCAGTGGTCCAGGTAGGTTCCATAGTAGTCCATGGGCGTATACTAGTATATGTGCTCTTACAGCTCAAGTTCAGGAGAGGTTCATTTCTGTCCTGTCAATGGGTCTTTTTTAGTATCAATACCTGCTTAAACATAGTATCCAGTTTTGATACTAGTTTTTATACTGATTAGTATCTGATTTTCTTTGACAGCCCTATTAAGTTCTGTATCTTTTTGGGTAATTTAACAATTTATTGAAGGTGGAATATTTGAATGGACGTTTGACTGTGTTTGGAGCATTTGTTCCTCCACGGAGTACCTGCTGTAGTTGAATCCCTCACAGAAAAGTGACTTGGAGATGAGTCAGTGATAGACTAAGAATAACTAATGAATAATAAGTGTCTCTGCCCACAGTGGAGCCCACACAAGCTGTCTACACTCCACTGTCCTCTGTGCCTGGGCCGGCTCCTCAGGCAGGCTCTACAGGTGCATAAGGCCCCAGCAGTCACTAGGAGGTCCCTAGCAGTTAAATGTTCATTCTGGTGTTTTATTATGTGTGTGCATTTCTGGGTTGGTTCTGGTTTTGAGCCCAGTTTAGTCTTGAGCTAGACTAGGTTTGGATCCATTCTAGTCCTGGTTTAATCCTCATCAAGTTCAGGTTATTTCCAGATTTTGACCAACTAAGAAGTGCAGCTTGTGCAGTTCAAGGGACTGGGGATTTGAGCAGTTTGTTTTTCCTGGATCCATGGCAACCCTACATGGAGATAGCTATGCTAACCAGCTAGGTGAGAAATCCTACAGACTTTTTACAACAATGCCACAGCTTTCTACACCATATATGGCAAGAGGTAATGTCCTGTCTCATCACCAACCAAAACAACAGAGCAAGAGAGAGAGGCTCAGGAGTGAACTTTGTCTCCAGAGTTCACCTGGTTACCCCTTGAGGCTGCTGTGATGCTGCAGGATGCAGAGGACAGAGAAGAGTGGTGATTTTTTTTGTCCAGAGGGCTGTTACTCTCCGCACACTGCCCTGACACTGGATCTGATAACTCTACCCGTTGAGCTGCACTGAGACTTTTGTTTGAGCTTTTCCACTTACACACAGTACGTCACGTGCCCCACGAGAGACAATAGGACTCTGGACCTCCTGTATGCGAACATCAAAGACGCTTACACCTCCGTCCCCCTCCCCCCGCTTGGACGCTCAGACCACAACCTCGTCAAACTGCTCCCGCAATACACACCAAAGGTGCGAAGAGGACCTGCGCGGAAGCTGTCTGTGAAGCTGTGGACTGAAGAGGCCAATGAGAGTTTGAGGGACTGTTTCCAGACCACAGACTGGAACATGTTCAGCAGCTCTTATGGAGATGACATCAATGGCCTGACCCACTGCATCACGGACTACATCAACTTCTGCGTGGAGAGCACTGTGCCAACCCGGAGGGTACGGTGCTTCTCCAACAACCACCCCTGGGTCACCCCTGAGCTCAAAGACCTCCTGAACCAGAAGAAGAGGGCTTTCAACTCAGGGGACAGAGAGGAGCAGAAGAGGGTCCAGCGGGAGCTTCAGTGGAGGATTCGTCGGGCCAAGAAGGATTACGGGAAGAAAATGGAGGAGCAGCTGGCCCAGAACAACGTGCGGGATGTGTGGAGAGGTCTGAAGAACATCTCAGGATTTGGTCAGAACACCAGAGGGACATCTGATGGAGATCAGCGCTGAGCGGATGAACTAAACGTTTATTTCAACCGTTTTGATTGTCCCCCCATCCCCTCTGCCTCTTTCTCGGATCCCCCCTCTCCACACACCCCCAGGCCACTGGACACACCCACCCTTCCCGGACCGACTGCACCCACCCCCCGCCCCCCACCACCCACGTCTCCAGCTCACTTCACACCGACTGTTCCCAGCACCAGCCCCCCTCTGCCCCCCACCCCCGGCAGTCCACCCCAGTCCCCCCCCCTTACTCCTCCCTCTACATCACACCGGATAAGGTGAGGAGAGAGCTGAGGCGGCTGAAACAGAGAAAATCTGCAGGACCAGATGGCATCTGCCCCAGGCTGCTGAGGACCTGCGCGGACCAGCTCTGTGAGGTTCTCTGCTACATCTACAGCCTGAGCCTCAGCCTGGAGAAGGTCCCTGTCCTGTGGAAGACCTCCTGTGTGGTACCAGTTCCAAAAACAACACATGCCAGGGAACCGGCCCACTTCAGACCAGTCGCCTTGACCTCTCACCTCATGAAGACCATGGAGAGGCTGATCCTCAGCTACCTCCGCTCCGTGGTGAGCTCCACTCTGGACCTGCTGCAGTTTGCCTACAAGCCCAACATCGGAGTAGAGGACGCCGTCATCTACCTGCTGCAGCGGGCGCTCACCCACCTGGAGACTGCCGGGAGCGCTGTGAGAGTCATGTTCTTTGACTTCTCCAGCGCCTTCAACACCATCAGGCCGGCACTGCTGCGGGGGAAGCTGGAGGACGCCGGAGTGAACGGACATCTCGCCGCCTGGACCATCGACTACCTCACTGACCGGCCGCAGTATGTGAGGCTGCGCGGCTGTGAGTCAGAGGTGGTTGTCTGCAGCACTGGGGCCCCACAGGGAACTGTCCTTTCACCCTTCCTCTTCACTATCTACACCTCGGACTTCACCTACAACATGGACACCTGCCATCTCCAGAAGTTCTCTGACGACTCGGCCCTTGTGGGCTGTGTGTCTGAGGGGAATGAGCTGGAGTACCGATCGGTCATCAGGGACTTTGTGGACTGGTGTGAGCACAACCACCTGTGCCTTAACACCAGTAAGACCAAGGAGATGGTGATCGACTTCGGGAGAAGGACACTACTTCCCTCACCGGTGAACATCCAGGGACAGGACATAGAGACAGTGGACAGTTTTAAGTACCTGGGTGTTCACCTCAACAATTAACTGAACTGGTCCCACAACACTGACGCCCTGTACAAGAAGAGCCAAAGTCGCCTCCACCTTCTGAGGAGACTGAGTTCTTTTGGAGTGTGCAGGTCCCTGCTCAAGACTTTTTATGACTCTGTGGTGGCCTCTGCTCTCCTCTACGCTGTTGTCTGCTGGGCCCCGAGCAGCACAGAACGGGACAGGAAAAGACTGAACAAACTAGTCAGGAGGTCCAGCTCTGTCCTGGGCTGTCCTCTGGAGTCTGTGGAGGAGGTGGGTGAGAGGAGGGTGCTGGCCAAACTCACATCCATCATGGCCAACACCTCTCACCCTCTGCACCGGACTGTAGAGGAACTGAGCAGCACCTTCAGCGGCCGACTGAGGCACCCTCAGTGTAAGAAGGAACGCTACCGCAGGTCCTTCATCCCCACTGCTGTCAGACTGTACAACTCCACTGTGTAACACATGCAATAACCTGTGCAATAACCAGTGCAATAACCTGTGCAATAACCTGTAACCATGTCACCTCATCAGTAACCGCCTCCACTGTCCTCAGATTATATATTTATATATTTGTATATTTGTATTCTTTTACATATATATATATATATATATATATATATATATATATATATATATATATATATATATATATATATATATATATTATATAATAGATATGTTTTATTATATATTTACATTTCTTTCACTCCCTGTACATAAGAGCTACCTGATGTTGTAAATATGTTAATATTTATTGTGATTTTATTTTTTATTTACTTATTGTTCTGAGTGTTTGCACAATTTTTCACAACTTTTTGCACTATACTGTCCCCTGACTGTGATCTTCTGTCACGAGTGAATTTCTCCTCTGTGAGATCAATAAAGTCTTATCTTATCTTATCTTATCTTATCTTATCTTATCTGTTATTACTGTATTTTACTGATCTATGTGCTTAAATTGCCCCTTGGGGACAGATAAAGTGAAACTGATTGATTGTTGATGCGTGGGAAGGAGAACAAAACTGAACTGAATGTGAGAGTGTGTGTGTGTGTGTGTGTGTGTGTGTGTGTGTGTGTGTGTGTGTGTGTGTGTGTGTGTGTTAATATTATTACAATATTAGTGAAAGATAAGTATTGAATTTCAGCTATGATTTTTTATTAAAACAATAACAGAATTGCAGAGGTGGGTAGTACTCAGTTATGTTTAGCCAGTTACATTTACTTGAGTAACTTTTTAAAGAAATTGTACTTTTCAGAGTACTTTTATAACATACTCCTACTTGAGTGATACTTGAGTAATTTTTTTATTACTTGAGTAATATATTTTTTTATATTTCTGTTGACATTATGAAATGATTTGAACATTTATGTTTCTTGCACCACTCTGTCTCATTTTTGTGTTTATCCTTTTGAAAATCACAGATTTATGCCTTTCATAATTTGTCCTTTGAATTACATTTATTCCAACTGATAAAATTAGATGTTGTCCTGACATACTCTTTAAGTTACTCAAACTTGAGTAGTAGTTTTCCCAAATACTTTTTCAATCTTACTTGAGTTTCTTGGTCTACAACTTTGTACTTCTACTTTAGTAACATTATTTCTGAAGTAACGTTACTCTTACTTGAGTAATTTTTTTTTAAAACTATTCTTACTCCATCACTTGTTAATCTGTCTTCTCATTCTTTCATATTAGCCTTGTGCTTGTATATGGCATGGATATGGATTATAGAAGCAGTTACAAATAGTGTTTTTGTAACTATGTAGGATAAATGTCAGCCCATCACAGAGCTTGGGCCGGCCCTGCTATGTGGTGGGTGTTGGACATTTTGAATTCTAGTGAGTGAATCAGCCCCTGGTCGTGGATCTATTAAAATAACTGGATAGGGTATTGCTGCTTGTAGCTGTCTTGAATTAGTGGCCACTCACTGGTACTGGTAGAAAATCCCTCCTGCCCAGAAAAGATTTTTCCCATAGCGCAGTGAAATCACAAACTGCTTTGTGATTTCACTGCGCTATGGGAATCCTTAGTTGTCTTAAAAACAGAGAGAGAGAATCGTTAGCTCTGGCTCCACTCTGCTCCACTCTAGCTCGTCTCATTCTGATTGGTCAAAGCAACCACATGGTACAGGAGACCGTGCTCCTTGCGCACGCTTGCATACATTCCCGTGTGCCCGCAGGAGAAAACCGCACTACTGCACATATGCAACGGGCAGGGAGCCATCGGAAGTACCACTGACTTGAATTGGCCTCCTCCTGTACTATTCAACCATTCTTTGATGAGTTTCTTACACTTTAACTGGCAATAAATATATCATTCCTGACAGGCAAACAGGTGATGCCATCAGCCCAAGTTACAGGTCAGATTTGTGGAGATGATCCCTGCTCACACTCATGTTTAAGTTTTTTGGCAATACTAACACCTGTAATTGAATAAATAATAATAAAGATAGTTAAGATTTATGGCATACTGTGGAAGACTCAAAGCAATGTCAGCTAGAAAGCAAAACCACACCATTTACCATTTATTTACCACCATTTATTATGCAAAGGATATTTTTCTCTGATTTTGCCAAATTGTCAGTCTAAATGACAGTCATTGTAATATTTAAGTCATCAACCTTTAGAGTACAATTCAAATGTTATTGAACAAACCTCCCAATAATAACAGTATTTTTTTCAAAAATAATATCTTAAAATGCATTGTTCCAAATTATTCTGCACAACAGAGTTTCAAACCATGTTATTGCTGTAAAGAACTGAAATGGTCCTTTGTTTATTTTTCAATTAGAAGCATTAGCATATTACTGAAATCAAAAGCTATTTCAATCCAAACATCTTAACAGGTCAAGTTACATTTGAACATAGGAGCCCTTATTTGACAGGAGCTTCACAATTCTGCATCCATTGAACTTGTGAGTTTGTGGAGAGTTTCTGCTTGAATTTCTTTGCAGGATGTCAGAATAGCATCTCAGAGCTGCTTTTTGGATGTGAACAACCTCCCGCCCTGATAGATCTTTCACTTGAGGAGCTCCAAAGGTTCTCAGTAGGGTTGAGGTCAAGGGAGAATAGGGCCACACCATGAGTTTCTCTTCTTTTATGCCCATAGCAGCCGATGTTGCAGAGGTATTCCCTGCACCATGAGATGGTGCATTGTCTTCTGTCACGAGTGAATTTCTCCTCTGTGAGATCAATAAAGTCTTATCTTATCTTATCTTGTCATGCATGAAGATGATTTTGCTATGGAAAGCATGGTTCTTCTTTTTGTACCATGGAAGAAGGTGGTCTGTCAGAAACTCCACATACATTACAAAGGTCATTTTCACACCTTCAGGGACCCTAAAGGGGCCGACCAGCACTCTCCCCATGATTTCGACCCAAAACATGACTCCACCACCTCCTTGCTGACATCGCAGCCTCGTTGGGACATGGTGGCCATCCACCAACCATCCACCACTCCGTCCATCTGGACCATCCAGGGTTGCACGGCACTCATCAGTGAACAAGACTGTTTGAAAATGAGTCTTCATGTATTTCTGGGCCCACTGGAGCCGTTTCTGCTTGTGAGCTTTGTTTAAGGGTGGCCGAATAGAAGGTTTATGCATAATTGCAAGCCCCTGGAGGATCCTACACCTTGATGTTTGTGGGACTCCAGAGGCACCAGCAGCTTGAAATACCTGTTAGCTGCTTTGTATTGGCATTTTGGCAGCTGCTCTCTTAATCCGATGTATTTGTCTGGCAGAAACCTTCCTCACTGTGCCTTTATCTGTATGAATCCATGTGTGCTCTGAATCAGCTACAAATCTCTTAATAGTACGATGATCACGTTTAAGTTTTCGTGAAATATCTAAGGTTTTCATACCTTGTTCAAGGTATTCAACTATTTCTCGCTTTTCGGCACTAGAGAGATCCTTTTATTTCCCATGTTCCTTGAAAACGGTGGTCTGCTTAATAATGTGGAACATCCTTCTTAAGTAGTTTTTCATTTAATTGGACTTACCTGGCAAACTAATATCTAACACCTGGCACAGGTGTCTAAGATTGATTTCACTGACTCAGTGTAATAATAATGTAATAATAATTTGGAACACAGTGTATTTGATTTTTTTTCACCAGTAGACAGATGTGAAACCTGTTCCCCTTCCCCTCACTTGGGCCCTCCTTGGATGGGAGATTGCTAGGAATATCAGCTGCTACAGTGGGGTGCCAGTGGCAAAACTGTGTCCTTAGTGTCCTTATTATTATTACATTGTTCAAATCTTTACCCTAAAAATATCCTACATTTGTTTTTTATTAATTCAAACTTCCAAATCACTATAACAGCCTCATCTGAACGAAGATTGGATCCACGCTTCACCCCCATCTTTGCTCCACCTTGGAACCAGTCGGGTCCAGAGGACAGGACAGCCAACCCAGCCGGACGTAGTCCATTTCAGAAATCAGAAATCAGAAAAGCTTTTATTGCCATTGTCAGTGAACACAATTCACAGACTAGGAACTTGCTTTGGTGATAAGGTGCAACATAGAACACTGAATAATAATAATAATAATAATAATAATAATAATAATAATAATAATAATAATAATAATAATAATACAAAGTAGAGATATCACTGTTAGAAAAAGATAATAATAAAGTATCACTATTTGAAAATGAAGTAAGAGCATGCAAAAAGATTAAGATATATAATAAAAAAATAAAAATAGTCAAGTATATACAGAGCATCAGAACAACAGTGCAAACTGACAGTGCAAAAGAGCAAGTGACGTGACATGACTTATTTAAGGTGACAGGTGTTGTCAAGTGTCCTTAGTACAGGTGTTATAAGTGTTCATAAAGTGTTTATGAGTCCAACGGCAGAGGGGAAGAAACTGTTCTTATGGCGAGACGTTCTGGTCCATATGGACCGTAGCCTTCTGCCAGAGGGAAGTGGCTCGAATAGTCCATGTCCAGGGTGAGAGGGGTCAGCTGCTATCCGGCCTGCTCGCCCCCGAGTCCTGGAGACGTACAGGTCCTGGAGAGATGGAAGGCTACAGCCGATCACCTTCTCAGCAGAGCGCACAATGCACTGCAGTCTCTGTCTGTCCCTGGCAGTGGCCCCAGCGTACCACACAGTGCTGGAGGAGGTGAGGATGGACTCAATGATGGCCGTGTAAAACTGCACCATCATCTGGGCAGGCAGCTTGGCTTTCCTCAGCTGCCGCAGGAAGTACATCCTCTGCTGGGCTTTCTTGATGAGGGAGCTGATGGTCGGCTCCCACTTGAGGTCGTGGGTGATGCAGGTGCCCAGGAAGCGGAAGGAGTCCACAGTGGTGATGGAGGAGTCTGTCAGGGTGAGGAGAGGTAGGGGGGCTGTGACTTTCCTGAAGTCCACGATCATCTCCACTGTCTTTTGGGCGTTGAGCTCCAGGTTGTTGCTGCTGCACCAGGACACCAGCCGGTCCACCTCCCTCCTGTAGGCAGACTCATCGCCGTCCGAGATGAGCCCGATGAGGGTGGTGTCATCCGCAAACTTAACCAGTTTCACGGAGTCGTGGCTGGAGGTGCAGCAGTTGGTGTAGAGGGAGAAGAGCAGGGGAGAAAGTACACAGCCCTGTGGAGATCCTGTGCTTATAGTCCGAGTGTCCGAGACATTCTTCCCCAGCCGCACGCACTGCCTCCGGTCCGTCAGGAAGTCAGTGATCCACCTGCAGGTGGAGTCAGGCACGTTGAGCTGGGCGAGCTAGTCCTGGAGCAGAGCAGGGAGGATGGTGTTAAATGCAGAGCTGAAGTCCACAAACAGGATCCTGGCGTAGGTTCCCGGGGAGTCCAGATGCTGAAGGATGAAGTGGAGGGCCAGGTTGATGGCGTCGTCTACAGACCGATTGGTTCTGTACGCGAACTGCAGAGGGTCCAGGAGGGGGGAGGTGAAGGACTTGAGGTGAGGCAGAACCAGGCGCTCAAATGACTTCATGACTACAGACGTCAGCGCCACAGGTCTGTAGTCGTTAAGTCCGGTGATCCTGGGCTTCTTGGGGACGGGAACAATGGTGGACAGCTTGAAGCAGGCTGGGACATGGCATAACTCCAGGGAGATGTTAAAGATGTCCGTGAAGACAGGAGCCAGTTCTTCAGCGCAGTGTCTCAGGGTGGAAGGAGAGACACCGTCCGGACCTGGGGCTTTCTGTGGGTTTTGCCTTTTAAATGTCTTAGTCACATCCTGCTTGGAGAGTGTGAGGGCAGTGGGGGAGGAGGAGGGGTCTGAGGTGGGCTTGGCCGCAATGTCCATTGTAGTCAGTGGGGTGGGGGAGGGGTGTGAGACTTCAAATCTAGCGTAGTAGGTGTTAAGCCTTTCCGCTAGTTGTCGGTCATTTCATAACGGTCTCGCTATCCCCACATAGAACCCGTGCACGGAGGATGCAGCTGGGGATTTTCAACATTAAATGGTAGTAGGCCTACTTTTTTTTCTATTCCCATGTGGCCTTATATCTGTGTAATCCCCCAGTGGTCCAGGTGGGTTCCATAGTGGTCCATGGGTCCATGAAATAGGCTATGTGCTCTTGTACTTGTTCTGATACAGCTCAAGATCATTTTAAAGTGATTCAGGAAAGGTTCATCTCTGTCCTGTCAGTGTCCTTTTTAGTATAATACCTGCTCAAATGTCTATTAATACTAGTTTTAGTATTAATAACACTATAGTTTGAAGTTTGAATTTAGAGTCAGGCAGGTAACCAAACTGTTCTCTCTGAAAGATCCTAAAAAGAGGATGTCACACCATTCTCTCTGAAAGATCCTAAAAAGAGGATGTCACACCATTCTCTCTGAAAGATCCTAAAAAGAGGATGTTACTGACCAGCACACTGTCTCCTGTGGTTTACATGGAGCTGGTGTGTGTGTGTGTGTGTGTGTGTGTGTGTGTGTGTGTGTGTGTGTGTGTGTGTGTGTGTGTGTGTGTGTGTGTGGGTGGGTGTGTGTGTGTGTGGGTGGGTGTGTGTGTGGGTGGGTGGGTGTGTGTGTGGGTGTGCGTGTGCGTGTGCGTGGGTGTGTGTGTGTGTGTGTGTGTGTGTGTATGACAGAATCCCACATGACACCACAATCCTGCATTTGCATCAGTGCAAAGAACACAATGTCCTGTTGCACGGTCCAGTGTTACTCCAGCTTTGTGTTCTCATGTTATGGCTGTCTTTGTGAAGTCCTTATTGCCAGTAGTCATTAATGGTTCTGTTATTTTAGTCCAGGACTGCTGTGGCTATCATTGTGAGTAAGTGTAAAGTGACAAAAGCTTTATGTTGACAATATGAAATGATTTGAACATTTATGTTTCTTTCAATGCTCCTTCAGATACTGTATGATTTAGTGTCTTTCATTTTTGTGTCTATAATTGAAAATACCAGATTTTGTGCATTATTTAATGTTTTGTCCTTCACATTGTATAATGTCAAATTATAAATCAGATGTTACACTCAACAGTTACTTCTCTTCTTTTGGCTGCTCTACCCATCTCTGATTAATATGGCATTATTGCTTTAAATAATAATTTAAATAACTGTTCGAAAACAAGCAAGCAAAGTTTATTTCACAGGACCTTTCACAGACAAGTTTACACATAAAATATAACACATAAAATATAACACACAATTACAAAAGTCAATACAATACAATATGACAACAAATCACTATCTGGGCTGACAGTAGTAGTGGTAGTGTGTTGAGCATTACATTTGAAACCAAATGGTTGCTGGTTTGATTCCTGCAGGAGAACACTCTGCCAGTGATTGATTGTATTTGTTATAGCACTGCCCTATCTATGCCTTTTTCTTAGGTTTATTTTAAATCTCTGTAAGTCTGCTGGTATGACTCTATCTATTGCCTTCCCAATCTGAATAATACTGCTGTTTGTGTGAGGAAGGGCATCTGATAATGTTGTGATGTCATGTGGTAATGCAGGAAGTGCTCAACTCTGTTTTTAAACTCCATACACCTTCATTAGAATCATTTGGATGATTTCAGCCCTGGAATTGCCAATCTCCTCTTCCTTCTGTGTCTCAGGCAGGTACACATGCTTGTGTACATTGTTTGTGATGGGGGTAGTCATCAAGACATAAAGATGCCAGCAGTGTGTGTGTTTGTGCTGTGTGCATGGAGGGAGCAGGGAGGAGGAAGGGGTAGAGGAGGACGAGGAGGGGTTAGAGGAGGAGGCAGTTGAGGAGGAGGAGGCGGGAGTAGAGGAGGAGGGGGAGGAGGAATAATTGCTCCACCATTTTCACAAGCACTGTGAGATTTAGACAGAAAAATAGGCTCATCTATCATAGGTTTGGGTCTTTAATTGTGTAGAAGAGTGCACAGGAGAGATGAAAGGAGAGATCAGAGGAGAGACGGAGAATAGTGATAGGAGCAGGGGGAAAGGAGGAGAGAGGATGACGAGAGGGAAAAATCTGGAGCTAGAGAGTGGAGGAGAGCAGGAGAGGAAGGAGAGAGGGAGAAGAGGATGTGAGGGAGGGATTTGCTTTTTAGCCATTGAAAGTTGTCTCTTCATCAAAAACTCACCTGGTATTTTGCTTCATTCACACTTGTTTTTCTTCTCTGAGTGTTCAATACTAGTTGCGGCACAGATCACAAATGAGAAAGAATTTCTGAGCTAAAATTCAGTTTGTCGTTGTTAGTCCTGGAGCCAAAGCCCTCCACCGACATTTTTCTCACTATGATTTTTCATGAGTCACACCTCGGGACATTACGAGTTCATGGTCTTTTGTTTCAATTCGGCCCCGTTCGGTCTCAGGACCCAATGGGACCCACCTTTTGTGAAATCATATGAGTCTTTTAAAAGTGCTGCTATAGTCACATACATTGTCACATAGTTATGAAATGTGGAACAAAGAATCTTGACATGACAAGGAATACAACAATATAATGTTACAGGGGTTTATGCTTTTCTGTTTACAATTGTTAGACCATCTATAAAGAAAAATATTCAAAAATCCATTCTCATAGACAAATCCTCTTCACAAACTAACTGATTGTGATACACTGGGATGGAATTACAGTTTCATATGTAATCCCCAAATTATCAGATTCAAATGAAGCCCAAGATGAGCTCTGTGTTTCCAACGAATCAGTCATTTGGCCATAGAAAGCATATGGGGCCATGGCATGGGAAACTGGCAGATTTTAGGATAACAATTCAACTTAACTTTCATGGATTTTATTCAACCTTGGCACAATTCATGTTTATATATGAAATATTATCTCAGTGAAATTTGAGTCTTGTATCTTTTAAAATGTTTGAGTTTTGGGGGATCTAAATGGGAGACGTGGTCAAAATCAACAACTTATTGTTAACAATAAATAACAACTTCCCTTAGCCATAGACTTTTGATGTTTATAACACATCATTATATTTGATTCCAACATTGTATACAATGTTAAGTCTTTTTAGACAGTATGTTATAAATGTATATTATACGGCAGGTGTAGGTTTAAAGCAACAGCAGTGTAATTGTGAGACATGATCAGTTAAATGACTTGTTATTCACTGAAGCATAATCTTGTATTACTTACTGAAATGTGCACTCATTTATGTGTATTTTCATTTCATGTGGACCTGTCTCAGGTGTAACTCTGTTGTCTGAAGTATAGTGGGTAATAATGTTGTGTACAACTCTGTTATACAGACAGGTGGTGAAATCTGCCATAAAATCCTGGATAGGGTTAGCAGCTAGCATTCTTATTTTTTTATATTCAAAGACGCTGAACCTGTGTGAGGTGATACCACTAGACTAGGGCATATTATGTTTTTAATTGACAAAAAACAGGATGGCCATGCACACACACACACACACACACACACGCACGCACACACGCACGCACGCACACACACACACACACACACACACACACACACACACACACTTTGTGACAGGATTGTGAAATTTGCTACAAATTATCCTGACAGGATGGGTAGAAAAATTAAACAGCATTCTTGAGTTTGTAGAGTTTTTAAGTTTTAAAACATTCAGCATTTTATAGGCAAAAAGGACATTTTCCCATCACATATTGTTTATTCTGTCCCTGTTGATTTAAATTACTTTGTCCTCTGAGAAAGAAAAAACTTCCTTCTATAATGAAAATTATTACCTCTGTATCTTATAGACGACATCTGCTAATGAAGAAAATATTCAGAAACCTCAAATTATCAAATCAAAATCAAAGTGTAGAATTTACATAGAATTCTGTGGGATTTTATCTGAATTGTTCAGCTCTGAAGTATTTTCCTTCATAGCAAATGTTCTGTTTTTGACAAAGAAGTCATTTTGGTCTTAATCTGCAGCAGAATAAGTGAAGAGGTTTTCTGATTGCATATGAAACAGTGATTACAATCACACAGAGACAGAAGGAACAATATCTGCAAAGGAAATGTCCCCAGAATGGTCATTTTAGACCTTTTTTGCCTATAAAATGTTGAATGTACACTCAAGAATGATATTTAATTATCTTACCTATGAGCATGTGTACCAAATTTCACAATCCTGTTGTGGCACGAGTGGCTGATGGTCAAGAAAACTAAATAAAATAGCTAAATTATGACCAAGCAACACCACTGGGCATAGCCCAGAAAATAACTAAAAGGGACACACAGGTTTGTTCTTAATAACACAGAGGCAAGGTTCCATTTTTAAATAAGTTGTATATTTATTTTACACATAATTTAGTCGAGAGGACATGTGCATAAATAGTTCAGTGTATTTCATTAGTTCAGCTCAAAGTCTGTGAAATAACAAGTTGGGGAGTAAATTAACATTGGAATTCACAGGTCAGGCCCATATGAATGGAGCAAGATGGACAAAAAAGAACACAAAGGAAGCGTTATTTATTGATTGACACCTGTGTGTGTGTGTGTGTGTGTGTGTGTGTGTGTGTGCGTGCGTGCGTGCGTGTGTGTGTGTGTGTGTGTGTGTGCGTGCGCGCATGCGCATGTTCAGACTGAAGCAGGTCCATAATATATTAGTTTGAATAACCATTCTGTTTTTTTATGTTGTTTGTTTGTTTGTTTTTTGTTAATAAAACCATAATTGGCCTAAGTCTAGTGGTATCACCTCAGACATGTTCAGTGTGTTTGAACATAAAAAATAAGGATGCTAGCTGCTAAAATAATGTCCCTATCCAAGGTTTTATGGCAGATTTCACCACCTGTTTGCATAATATGAAGAGCTGTACACAGCATAATTATCCACTGTACTTCAGACAACAGAGTTACACCTGAGACAAGACACATGAAATTAAAATTAAAATGGCTTTAAGTCATGTTATAATGGTGTTACATCCTCAAAAACATACTACTTGGAGTTGTGTTTTGTTTCATTTACACATGTTTGAGTAATCCTGCATTATTAGTTTGTCTAAAGCTCAAAATGCTCTTCCACCTTGTGATGTCATGAAGCAGTCATTTTAATTAAAAGCTCATTTAACCTTTAGCTTAGTAGGGATCGGCAATTATAGGGCTGAAGTCATCCAAATGATTATAGTGAATGTGTATGGAATTTAAAAACGCAATGGAGCACTTCCTGTATTACCATATGACATCACAAGGTGGAACAGTGTTTTCTATTTGAGAACTCAGCCTAAATATGGAAGGTTTGTGTGTTAAACATTTGCGAATGAAACAAAACACAACTCCAGGTCTGTTTGTGATGAGGAAACAACATTATAACAGATCAGGAAAAAACATAATATGGAGCCTTTAAAGGGGAAACTATGTTGAATGGAGATTTGAACTGTTGGAGGAGTTGGTGCTTGTTGCAGTGAATCCATGTGGCCATGGTGAGGAGGGCCGGGCTGTGGCAGCACTCTTTTCCACCTTGTGATGTCATGTGGTAATACAGGAAGTGCTCCATTTTTTATTTTTTTTTAATCCATGCACCTAAAACCATTTGGATGGTTTTTGCCCTGGAATTACCAATCTCTACAGAACAAAAGGTAAAAGGTATCTGGTAACTTGAAAACTACCGCTTCATGTGTAAAGCTTAAAAGTTAATTTTGCATAGTGTATAAGATCTTTAAAACCAACTGAACACCTTGTATTCCACATTCAAACACTCACACTGTTTGATTAGGATGTACGTGGAGCAAACAGGAACCAGAGCAGAGGGACAGCTGTGCAAACGTATGGAGCGTGCCTCATACACATTCATTTCACAGCCACTCTTTATCTAAATGAATACACTTTTAAATGTCTCATCCGAAATCCTTCTATCTGTGTGTTGCATTGTCCCTGTTTATTATAAATACACTACACGATTGTGTAGATCAAATGGAGGGTGAGTTTTAGTGAGTAACTGCTAGCCTGCCCCAACATTTAGTCAGAGGCACTAAGTTCTGGAACACTCTCCAATTACCAATAAGGGAGACTTCAACACTGGCCACTTTCAAATCACACTTGAAACAATGGCTAAAGGAAAACCAGACTTGTGGACACTTTTAGTGTATGCTGCTATTGTTACTTGTTATTGTTTTGCTGTGGTGTCACCTGCCTAGGGACTACAGATGGAAATGAGCATTTTTGCTATAATCTGGCATATTTACAATGCAATGTTGTAGATTTCATTAGTATGCATTGTCCCTATTAAATTAAAGAATGAATAAATAAATAAATAAAATCTTATATTAACATCTTATATTAACATCAGCCAGACCTCCAGCACACACCCCTGCTCTTTGTCTGTCACAACAGCTCAGGTTAGGAGAGAACTGAGCCGGATAAGGAGTAGGAAGGCTGCTGGACCAGACGGGATCAGCCCCAGGCTCCTTAAGTCCTGTGCAGATGAGCTGTGTGGAGTTATGGAGCATGTCTTCAACCTGAGCCTGAAGCTGAAGGTGGTGCCACAGCTCTGGAAGACCTCCTGTGTGGTACCTGTGCCCAAGACACCGCACGCCAAGGACCTCAACAGCTTCAGGCCAGTGGCTCTCACGTCTCATCTGATGAAGACTCTGGAGAGGCTCGTCCTGGGTCACCTCCGCTCTATGGTGAGCTCAGCGTTGGACCCGCTGCAGTTCGCGTATCGGCCCGGCATTGGAGTGGAGGACGCCATCATCTCTCTGATGCACCGCTCACTGTCCCACCTGGAGAGGCCCGGCAGCACTGTGAGAATCTTGTTCTTTGACTTCTCCAGTGCTTTCAACACCATCCAGCCGCTGCTCCTGAGGGACAAGCTGGAGTGGGCAGGAGTGGACTGTGACCTGGTTGAGTGGATCCTGGACTACCTCACAAACCGGCCCCAGTTTGTGAGAGCCCAGGACTGTGTGTCTGACCTCATGACCTGCAGTGTGGGGGCGCCCCAGGGCACTGTCCTCGCGCCCTTCCTCTTCACCCTCTATACTGCAGACTTCAGACACAAAACGGACAGCTGCGTCCTGCAGAAGTTCTCCGATGACTCCGCCATCATCGGTCTCATCACGGACGATGACGACGCGGAGTACAGAGGACTAACGCAGGACTTTGTGGACTGGTGTCACCGGAACCACCTTCTCATCAATGCGGGGAAGACCAAGGAGATGGTGGTGGACTTCCGCAGACGCCACTCTACTGCCCCCCCACCAGTGAACATCCAGGGAAGAGACATTGAGAGAGTGGACTCTTACAAGTACCTGGGTGTGCATCTGAACAATAAACTGGACTGGACTCATAACACAGATGCACTGTACAGGAAGGGCCAGAGTCGGCTCTATCTCCTGAGGAGACTGCGGTCCTTTGGAGTGAGGGGGCCACTCCTGAGGACCTTCTATGACTCTGTGGTGGCATCAGCCATCCTGTACGGTGTGGTCTGCTGGAGCAGCAGCGTCACAGAGAGGGAGAAGAAGAAACTGGACAAGATCATCAAGAAGTCCAGCTCAGTCCTGGGCTGTCCTCTGGACTCGGTGCAGCAGGTGGGGGACAAGAGGGTCCTGGCTAAACTCATGTCTATGCTGGACCATGAGTGTCACCCCCTGCAGGACGCCCTGTCTGCTCTGGAGAGCAGCATCAGTGACAGACTGATTCACCCTCGCTGTGTTAAAGAGAGATTTCGCAGGTCTTTCCTTCCTGCTGCTGTCAGACTGTATAATGAACAATGCTAGTCATGTGTCATCCCCATAGCAACCATGTGTCATCTCCATAGTAATAATAACAATGTGCAATATTATTTAAAGTCACTTTACCTGCTATTATTTATTTACCCACCACTGTCCATCACTGCACTGTACACAATCATCTCAGAATCAAAAACACTTATTGTGCAATGTTCCTGTGCCTTTTAGTTTAGCTTACAGTGTTGTGTTTTTTAGTTGATTGTAAATACTTATTATTATTATTTATCTTGATTTTGATGCATGCTCTTATTTTCCTACTGTTTCTGTAACTTGCGTTGTGACAATGCAATTTCCCCATTGTGGGACAAATAAAGGATTATCTTATCTTATCTTATATGGGCCCTTTAAATGCAACAATTATAAATTATTTATTAATTTTATATAGTTAGTTTTCAGTGGACATTAATAAACATTATCCAGTCTAAGCAGGGACCCCCAGATTTCCTTCACCCCGGACACTTCCTCTAGCTCCTCCAGGGGGACCCCAAGGCATGCTCTGGCCAGCCGAGAGCCATAGACCCTCCAGCATGTCCTGGGGACCCCAAGGCGTTCCCAGGCCAGCTGAGAGACATAGTCCCTCCAGTGTGTCCTGGGTCTTCCCCGGGGCCTCCTCCCGGTGGGACATGCATGAAACACCTCCCGAAGGAGGCGTCCAGGAGACATCCAGAAAAGATTCCCAAGCCACCTCAGCTGGCTCCTCTCAACGTGGAGGAGCAGCGGCTCTACTCCAAGCTCCTCCCATGTGACTGAGCTCCTTACCCTATCTCTAAGGGAGCACCCAGCCACTCTGAGGAGGAAACTCATTTTGGCCACTTGTATCCGTGATCTTGTCCTTTCGGTCATTACCCAAAGCTCATGAACGTAGGTGAGGGTAGGAACATAGACTGACCGGTAAATTGAGAGCTTTGCCTTTTGGCTCAGCTCCCTCTTCACCACAACGGTCCGATACAGCAACCACATCACTGCCAACACTGCACAGATCCGCCTGTCAATCTCACGCTCTATCCTCCCCTCACTCGTGAACAAGACCCCGAGATACTTGAACTCCTCCACTTGAGGCAGGGACTCTCCACCCACCCGGAGAGGACATTAATAAACATTTCAATAATGTAAATGTACATTTTACCAGATGGTAATAGGCACCGTAAATGAAACTATTCTTTTGTGAGAGTTGGGAAGCTCTGAATTCATAAATTAAGTGAGGAGCAACTTTGGACCATTGCAAGCAACTAGTTCTGTTTTTCATGTTTTTAAGAAAAAAAATGTGGTCATGAATGTTGTAATGTGAGTTGCATGATGCATCTACCACATATGCATGACGTCTGTGTTCAACATCCCCCCCCATGTGCCGCCCTCTCACACGTACATCAGATGCCCTACAGGACTCTGGCATGGCGGACAAGACTGGCGGAGAGGGCATGGCATGTGAGCATATAGGGATGTAGTGTCTTGCTCACTGGCTTCTGAGGTTTGACTCTAAAGGAGTGCTGTTCTTTTTAGTGACCTAGTGGCATGGCATAGGATCTCCCCCTCATGAATGCATAGCACTTGGGTGACTGCGCTAGGGTGAAAGATTGTTAATTTTCTCCCTACCTGGTATGTTCCTGTCCTATTGTAACCCTAAAATGGTAATGGATTAATGTAACTTGTAATAATTAATGACTGTGCTGTAGGGGCCTGTACTGTTGCCAGCCTCCCTTTTGATGACCCGTGTACATGCTCTACTCTTCTGATGTAGCAATGTTGTGAATGGTCATGATTCGTGCAGAGCTCTTTAAACTGTGCAAAGAACTGTTCACTGTGGCCCGGTATTGTATTTATTTTTAGAGACTGAAAATGAATGACAGCTGCCAATGAAATGTTCACAAACGCTGTTTTTTTAATATTACAAAATCAAGCAATAACTTATGAATAATTTTAAACCTACAAACCTCATATCTCTTCCATTTCAGTCATGTGTACTCCCTATGTCCTCTACTGGTCGCATAAACATCATGATATAAAATTTTTACATACTTCACCATCCATTTGCACATGTGATGAAATGTATGAAATGTAAGTTTTTAATGTTGTGCAACTGCTTGAACTCATTGCAAATGTTGCTGTTAATAGAAGCACTTTTTGCTATAGCAAGCTTTCAAGCTTCACTCTATGTGTAATGAATCTATATAATATATGGATTTGACTTTTTGAAATGAGTGACAAAAAATCTTGAACATTTTCATGATATTCTAATTTTTTGAGAAGGTCTATACATCAACCACTACTATTCACTACTATTTCCATCTATTTTAATAAAATAAGTGCAAAATCATGGGAATAAATAATTTAGGCCCCAGCACTGAACCTTGTGGAACACCATACTTCAATCTATACAGAGTGTATACAGATCACACAGTACTCAGTCAGTAGTAGTGAGCAGTACTGCAGTATTGTGTAGGTTCACCTGTAGGTTTACTGCCTGTGTGTCCTTTGGCAGGTGAGGCCTCTCTGTCTTTTAGTGTGACGAGGAGCTGTTAAGGGTCCTATCTCCTCTGAGCACCAAAGACAGACCCGTAAATCAAACTCACCCTCATATCTGTGACTCACCACCAGGATTTATGTGAGGGGAGGCCGGAGCACATCTATCAGGCTGTCCCAGGAGTGAGGGGGGGGGGAGAAGGGAAGAGAGAAAAGTAGGAGAGAGGGGAGGGGGAGAAAGGAGGAGATAGGGGAGATGGAAAAGGGGCAGAGAGGGGGGAGGAGAGGCAGTAGAGAAGGGAGGGAGGCGTGGGCGTGAAGAGAGGAGAGTGAGTGAGAGGGAAGAGAGAAGATGTGGAGAGAGGAGCGGAGGAAAGAGGAGAGGGTCAGAACAACAGTATTTAAGACAAACAAGAGACGTCTTACTTCCTACTTCTCAGACCCTCCCCTCCTCTCAGATCCTTCCCCCCAGGCACCACACCCCTCATGTCACCTCAGACCCCTCCCCTTAGACAGAGTGGGCTGCACACGTCCCTATCTGGACATTTGCACACAGCACAGAAGCTTTACAAGAGCATGTCATACATTCATAGGGCTCTCTCTGCTCCCAGCTATCACCAACACATGTTACAACTGTCTCCACAATGCAAGTGTGTGTGTGTGTGTGTGTGTGTGTGTGTGTGTGTGTGTGTGTGTGTGTGTGTGTGTGTGTGTGTGTGTGTGTCTGGGTGTGTGTGTGGGTGGGTGTGTGGGTGGGTGGGTGTGCGTGGGTGTGTGCGTGTGTGTGTGTAAAAAATACAAAGTAAATATACGTGTGTGTGTGTGTGTGTGGGTGGGTGTGCGTGTGTGTGTGCGTGTGTGTGTAAAAAATACAAAGTAAATATACGTGTGTGTGTGTGTGTGTGTGCTTTTGTAAATATACAAAAGCAGGATATAAAACAGTACACTACAACTTCACAAATCTGATGTGATGTGCAGTAATTTCTTTAGCGGAATGTACACTGACTGTGTTTCGATAGCGCTCTGAAGGGGAAGTGAAAGTGAACATTATTCTGACTATCCCCTAGAATGTGATAAATACCTGCCCACACACTCTCTTGCCCCTCCCCCGGCTCCACAATCACCCCTCCCCTCCTCTCCACTCACTTGATCCCTCTGCTTTCAGGGCAGGGTTGTTTGGAGCAGTTCAAGTGGCCATGTGCGGAGGTCAGTGGGAGGTCATATGGCTCAGTGACACAGGTTCAGGGCGGGTGCAGGTGAGTGTTTGTTTGTGTGTGTGTGTGTGTGTGTGTGTGTGTGTGTGTGTGTGTGTGTGTGTGTGTGTGCGTGCGTGTGTGTGTGTGTGTAGAGGGTGTGTGTGGAGGGTGTGTGCAGGTATTTATCACAGTTTGGGGACTAAAATTATATTATTAGATTAACAGCATCTTTTGTTGTGATCCAGGGAAGTATAGGTTAAGGTTAGATTTAAAAAAAATTGTGCTTGTGTCTGCTCTATGGTTATAATCTGTGACATCTGTGGACCATTATGTTATAATAACATTATGTTATAATAATAATAATATTAAATCACAATATTCATCTAAAATGATGTAACAAAAGAAACAAGTTCACTGACTTCCACGTTAGAAAACTGTGGTGCTGGGGAGCTGACGTAGCCGTAAACGTCATCACAACAAAGTGCTGCATGCCTACAGCCCCTCCTGTGGACAGCTGCACATCACACTAGTAAGCAGAGGAGTTCTTTTTTTACATTTGTTCCAAAATGACTACATGCGCTACGTGTATCATTGGTTAAAAAAATAACATTGGAGAATGATGTAGAGAGCAATGGGCGTATGCAGGGGGCGGTGAAAAGTCGTTCAGGAAAAATGGCGTCTCGAAAATAAGCTATTAAATATTACTCAAACATGCATGAATTACTCCAAATAGAACTTCAGACAGTCAAGGAGAAGAAAATACTATAACATAGTTAAAAAGATTCACTTTAAACAAAATGTGTCTTGCCCCAGTACAGATAAGTTTTATTATATTAAAGGTTGTATAGAGGATTTTCCAAGGAATGAGAAATCCAGCGACTGTTTGTCCTTTTTAAAATGTTGCGTATGCATGAACCCTTCCCCCCCACAGCTCTGCTTACACTGCTTGTTTATAGCCGGTCCGCATTCAGAAGTGGAGTTAATATGATTAACTTAGATTCAGGAGCGGACCACGCCTCAACCGCCTCGCCAGCCAACCACAGCTCATCTCAACCACACCTTCAATTACCCAGAAGCCCTATTTATACAGCCTGTCCCGACAACACCGTCAGTGTCCGCTCTCTCGACTCGGGCTGCGAGCAACCCGTCAGATCGCAACACAGACCTGTCACACGTTTCCTAGTTCCTTCCAGTTCGTGAATTCCTCATGCCGCGACGCATCCAACGAGAATCTCATCCAGGGATCTGCAGCCGGATGATCTTCCATCGCATGTCCGCTCCGCGGCCGCTTCCCCCTCCTCCTTAGGCGTTCGGCGCAGCCCGACTCCCAGCGACCACAGCAGTCGGCGCGGCCCCGGCCTGCAGCGACTACGGTGCTCAGCACGGCCCAGCCCCGCGAAAGCGGCTCAGCCCCGGCAACCACGGCATTCAGCGCGGCCCGGCATCCAGCGACTACGGCGCTCGGCGCGGCGCGGCTCCGGCAACCACGGCATTCGGCGCTGCCCGGCAACCAGCAACTACGGCGTTTGGCACCGCCTGGCACCCGCCTAACCCTTCAGGCTGACAACACATCAGAACAGGACCATCAACCGTTTAGGCAAGAAAACCCTGGCGGTCTGAAACGAGACGAACGAGCTTCCGGCTTCCCGCCACGGTTCCCGCGCGCAGCTGCTGACATCATCACTCCCACCTCTCCTCTACTACAGTCTCACAGCTCCCCCTGCTGGGGGCTAAGTAGCATCACCACCAGTGGCCGGTAAATATCTTCCGTCTACTGTGCAGTCTTCTCTGAATCCCCTTGCAGCCATCTCAGCCCACATCCACAGCCCCCCTAGAGGGGGCAGGTTGTTTCTCCCCCCGTGCCTGCTCCCTCAGTGTTAGACCTCGATCAGGTCGCCCCGTTCGTCTTATCCCTGTCTCGCAGGCTGCACAATTCCCCATCCACATGCATCTTCTCCCCATCATTTTTCTCTTTTTCAGTCATCATGAGCTAGATGGCTTCTCGCGCTCTACCCACAACAGGCAGAGCCTCTAATTTGTTTCCCCTCTTCTGCTCTATCCCTTTCCCTGCCCTCCCTACCCTTACCCAACACCCAAATGTCATTTCTCATGTTGTTGCACAGCCTTCAGAGTCACCACGCCCACTCACACTATTCTCGTTAGCACTCCAAAACGTCATACCGACTCATTCGATCACTTAACCCGTCTCTACAGTCCCTGACAAAAGTCTTGTCGCTTATCCATTTTGTAGAAACAAATGCTTATAACCTGACTTTAAATTAATCGATTGGTTTTAGAAATGTCTCATATGAAAGCTAAAACCCTCCCAAATTATGCTCAATATACTAAAATAAATTTGCTTCACTGAAGAAAGATTGATCATTTAATGAACACAGAAAGGTCAGATTTTGGCAAGACAAAAGTCTTGTCGCCTTGTCATGTGATGCACCCAATCCTAGATTACAGCCTCACCTGTGATCAGTTACTGATCAGTCAATTAGTGGGTGTGTATAAAAAGAACCCCAGCACACCAGACCTTCACATCAACTGCAACTTGACCTCTGACAACATGCCTAAGATCCACCCTGAGACCAAAGCATTAATTATCAAGAGGCTGAAGACCAGATCCACTGCTGAGGTGGCTGACACCTTCAATGTGTCTCAGCGTCAAGTACAAAGAATAAGAAAAAGATCTGAAAAGACTGGAGATGTTTTTGACAAGCCCAGGTCCGGCAGACCCCGCAAGACAACTGCTCGGGAGGACCGTTTGTTGATTCGAAAATCCAAGGCCAGCCCCTTTTCCACTGCAGCAGAGCTCCACCAGGCCTGGTCACCTCAAGTCCCTGTGTCAACCAGAACAGTTTGTAGAATTCTGTCTCGAAATGGCCTCCATGGTCGAATCAGTGCACAGAAACCAGCACTAAACAAAAGGCAATTAAAAAACCGTGTGGCATTTGCCAAGGCCCACAGCCTGCTAAAAGGATGGACACTGGAAAAGTGGCAGAAGGTGGATTTCTCTGATGAATCCTCGGTTGAATTACATCACAGCCGCCGCAAATATTGCAGGAGACCTACTGGAGCCCGCATGGATCCAAGATTCACCCAGAAAACAGTTAAGTTTGGTGGCGGAAAAATCATGGTCTGGGGTTACATCCAGTATGGGGGTGTGCGAGACATTTGCAGGGTGGAAGGCAATATCAATAGCCTAAAATATCAAGAAGTATTAGCTACCTCTTACATTCCCAATCATAAAAGGGGTCAAATTTTGCAGCAGGATGGTGCTCCATCGCATACTTCTATCTCTACATCAAAGTTCCTCAAGGCGAAGAAGATCAAGGTGCTCCAGGACTGGCCAGCCCAGTCACCAGACATGAACATCATTGAGCATGTCTGGGGTAGAATGAAAGAGGAAGCATGGAAGGCAAAACCAAAGAATCTTGATGAACTCTGGGAGGCATGTAAGACTGCTTTCTTTGCTATTCCTGATGACTTCATCAACAAATTGTATGAATCATTGTCGAACCGATGCAGTCCTTCAAGCTCATGGAAGTCATACAAGATATTAAATATGGATCTCACAGCACCACTACTTAATTCACTGACGTTATGCAACATATTTTTGTATTTGAAGTAAATTATTTGTTCAATTTTCTGTAGGCGACAAGACTTTTGTCTTGCCAAAATCTGACCTTTCTGTGTTCATTAAATGATCAATCTTTCTTCAGTGAAGCAAATTTATTTTAGTATATTGAGCATAATTTGAGAGGGTTTTAGCTTTCATATGAGACATTTCTAAAACCAATCGATTAATTTAAAGTCAGGTTATAAGCTTTTGTTTCTACAAAATGGATAAGCGACAAGACTTTTGTCAGGGACTGTACACCTGCACACTACGCCATCCCCGTATTTAACCTCTCCTACCGACTTGCATCTGCCCATCCTAGCTTATGCAACTCACGCTAGCTCATGCTATTCTAACACATGCTAGCTAAGCAGTCTCTACACCCGCTCTCTGCTATTCCGATATTCAGCACCCGTCAACTCGTGTCGCTCACTCTATTCCAGCTCAAGCCAATCACGCAATTTTGACGTACGCTAGCTGTCTTTACACCGACTCGCTATTAACTCATATTCCGGCCCTTGCCGTCTCACGCTATTATAGCTCGTGCAGCTCACGTCATTCATTACATGCTAGCTTAAGCCACCAGTAACCACGTGTCACGCTATATAGCCCCTCCCAGCGCTGCCCTCACCCTGGGTTACAACATCTCGGCTCATCACCTCGTACCCATTGAGAATTCTGCCATCATTGTCAGCTCACGACTTCTCCACTGTTCTATCCTCATACACCGCCTTAGCGACGCTCTCGCCATCTCGCCCTCACCTCCCCCTGCTCATGCTACATCATTCTCCTTCATCATTCTCTCCTCATGTTGCGGCGACTTACACTGTCTCCACATTCACCCTCTCTCATCCATCCAGCGTTCAACCCGTAGCCGCCCCGCCAACACCCCCAGCACACACCTCCACCCTCAGGTCCTCGGCCGACCCTCAGCCTTCCCACAGGTTCCGAACCGACCAACCCACAATGGGTCCCCCCTCTCTCTATCTCTCCTGACCCATGACGGGTCCCCCTCTCTCTCGCTCTCCTGACCCACGACGGGTCCCTCTCTCTCTTTCTTCCTGACCCACGACGGGTCCCCACCTCTCTCTCTCTCTCCCGACCCACGACGGGTCCCCACCTCTCTCTCTCCCGACCCACAACGGGTCCCCTCCCCCTCTCTCTCTCCTGACCCGCGACGGGTCCCTCTCTCTCTTTCTCCCTGACCCACGACGGGTCCCCACCTCTCTCTCTCGCTCTCCCGACCCACGACGGGTCCCCCTCTCTCTCTTTCCTGACCCACGACGGGTCCCCCTCTTCTCCCTGACCCACGACGGGTCCCCCTCTCTCTCTTTCTCTCCCGACCCACGACGGGTCCCCACCTCTCTCTCTCTCTCCCGACCCACGACGGGTCCCCCTCTCTCTCTCTCCCGACCCACGACGGGTCCCCCTCTCTCTCTCTCTCCTGACCCACAACGGGTCCCCCTCTCTCTCTCTCCTGACCCACGACGGGTCCCCCTCTCTTTCTCCCTGACCCACGACGGGTCCCCACCCCTCTCTTTCTCCCTGACCCACGACGGGTCTCCCTCCTTCCCTCCCTCTCTCCTGACCCACGACGGATCTCCCTCTCTCCTGACCCATGACGGGTCTCCCTCCTTCCCTCCCTCTCTCCCGACCCATGACGGATCTCCCTCCTTCCCTCTCTCCTGACCCACGACGGATCTCCCTCTCTCCCGACCCACGACGGGCCTCCCTCCTTCCCTCCCTCTCTCCCGACCCATGACGGATCTCCCTCCTTCCCTCTCTCCTGACCCACGACGGATCTCCCTCTCTCCCGACCCACGACGGGCCTCCCTCCTTCCCTCCCTCTCTCCTGACCCACGACGGGTCTCCCTCCTTCCCTCTCTCTCTCCTGACCCACGACGGGTCTCCCTCCTTCCCTCTCTCTCTCCTGACCCACGACGGGGCTCCCTCCTTCCCTCCCTCTCTCTCGACCCATGACGGGTCTCCCTCTCTCTCGACCCACGACGGGTCTCCCTCTCTCTCGACCCACGACGGGACTCCCTCCCCTCTCTCCTCTCGACCCACGACGGGTCCCCACCTCTCTCTCTCTCTCTCCCGACCCACGACGGGTCCCCCTCTCTCTCTCTCTCCTGACCCACGATGGGTCCCCCTCTTTCTCCCTGACCCACGAGGGGTCCCCCTCTCTCTCTTTCTCCCAGACCCACGACGGGTCCCCACCTCTCTCTCTCTCTCCCGACCCACGACGGGTCCCCACCTCTCTCTCCCGACCCACGACAGGTCCCCCTCTCTCTCTCTCTCCTGACCCACAACGGGTCCCTTTCTCTCTCTCTCTCCTGACCCACGACGGGTCCCCCTTTCTTTCTCCCTGACCCACGACGGGTCCCTCTCTCTCTTTCTCTCTGACCCACGACGGGTCCCCACCCCTCTCTTTCTCCCTGACCCACGACGGGTCTCCCTCCTTCCCTCCCTCTCTCCTGACCCATGACGGGTCTCCCTCCTTCCCTCCCTCTCTCCCGACCCATGACGGATCTCCCTCCTTCCCTCTCTCCTGACCCACGACGGATCTCCCTCTCTCCCGACCCACGACGGGCCTCCCTCCTTCCCTCCCTCTCTTCCGACCCATGACGGATCTCCCTCCTTCCCTCTCTCCTGACCCACGACGGATCTCCCTCTCTCCCGACCCACGACAGGCCTCCCTCCTTCCCTCCCTCTCTCCTGACCCACGACGGGTCTCCCTCCTTCCCTCTCTCTCTCCTGACCCACGACGGGTCTCCCTCCTTCCCTCCCTCACTCTCGACCCACGACGGGTCTCCCTCTCTCTCGACCCACGACGGGACTCCCTCCCCTCTCTCCTCTCGACCCACGACGGGTCCCCACCTCTCTCTCTCTCTCTCCTGACCCACGACGGGTCCCCCTCTCTCTCTCTCTCCTGACCCACGACGGGTCCCCCTCTTTCTCCCTGACCCACGACGGGTCCCCCTCTCTCTCTTTCTCCCAGACCCACGACGGGTCCCCACCTCTCTCTCTCTCTCCCGACCCACGACGGGTCCCCACCTCTCTCTCCCGACCCACGACGGGTCCCCCTCTCTCTCTCTCTCCTGACCCACAACGGGTCCCCCTCTCTCTCTCTCTCCTGACCCACGACGGGTCCCCCTTTCTTTCTCCCTGACCCACGACGGGTCCCTCTCTCTCTTTCTCCCTGACCCACGACGGGTCCCCACCCCTCTCTTTCTCCCTGACCCACGACGGGTCTCCCTCCTTCCCTCCCTCTCTCCCGACCCATGACGGATCTCCCTCCTTCCCTCTCTCCTGACCCACGACGGATCTCCCTCTCTCCCGACCCACGACGGGCCTCCCTCCTTCCCTCCCTCTCTCCCGACCCATGACGGATCTCCCTCCTTCCCTCTCTCCTGACCCACGACGGATCTCCCTCTCTCCCGACCCACGACAGGCCTCCCTCCTTCCCTCCCTCTCTCCTGACCCACGACGGGTCTCCCTCCTTCCCTCTCTCTCTCCTGACCCACGACGGGTCTCCCTCCTTCCCTCCCTCACTCTCGACCCACGACGGGTCTCCCTCTCTCTCGACCCACGACGGGTCTCCCTCTCTCTCGACCCACGACGGGACTCCCTCCCCTCTCTCCTCTCGACCCACGACGGGTCCCCACCTCTCTCTCTCTCTCTCCCGACCCACGACGGGTCCCCCTCTCTCTCTCTCTCCTGACCCACGACGGGTCCCCCTCTTTCTCCCTGACCCACGACGGGTCCCCCTCTCTCTCTTTCTCCCAGACCCACGACGGGTCCCCACCTCTCTCTCTCTCTCCCGACCCACGACGGGTCCCCACCTCTCTCTCCCGACCCACGACGGGTCCCCCTCTCTCTCTCTCTCCTGACCCACAACGGGTCCCCCTCTCTCTCTCTCTCCTGACCCACGACGGGTCCCCCTTTCTTTCTCCCTGACCCACGACGGGTCCCTCTCTCTCTTTCTCCCTGACCCACGACGGGTCCCCACCCCTCTCTTTCTCCCTGACCCACGACGGGTCTCCCTCCTTCCCTCCCTCTCTCCTGACCCATGACGGGTCTCCCTCCTTCCCTCCCTCTCTCCCGACCCATGACGGATCTCCCTCCTTCCCTCTCTCCTGACCCACGACGGATCTCCCTCTCTCCCGACCCACGACGGGCCTCCCTCCTTCCCTCCCTCTCTCCCGACCCATGACGGATCTCCCTCCTTCCCTCTCTCCTGACCCACGACGGATCTCCCTCTCTCCCGACCCACGACAGGCCTCCCTCCTTCCCTCCCTCTCTCCTGACCCACGACGGGTCTCCCTCCTTCCCTCTCTCTCTCCTGACCCACGACGGGTCTCCCTCCTTCCCTCCCTCACTCTCGACCCACGACGGGTCTCCCTCCCCTCTCTCCTCTCGACCCACGATGGGTCTCCCTCTCTCCCCTTCCTCTCTCGACCCACGACGGGTCTCCCTCTCTCCCCTTCCTCTCTCGACCCACGACGGGTCTCCCTCTCTCCCCTTCCTCTCTCGACCCACAACGGGTCTTCCTCTCTCCCCTTCCTCTCACGGCCCACGACGGGTCCCACTCCCCCGACCCACGACGGGTCCCATCCCTTCGACCCTCATCCCTTCGACCCTCATCGCATAATTCAGCAAGTCGAGCAGTGCTTCCTTCACCCGCAGGTTCCCACGCTTGCCAGCTACACCCATGCTGGAGCACTCACATCAGTGCTATCATGATCACCTGTGACAACCATCCGTGCCAGCGCGTGCAACCCCAACATCTCCACTCCAGAGAAGGTCCAGCTTCTCCGTCAGGGGAGAAGACCCTCCACGCCACGGTCTCTCCACATCTCTCCTGACTCTTTCTTCATCGCACCTTCACAACGCAGCTCCAGTTTCTCCAGCGTTTAATCTCCAGCAGTAGTTGGCTTCCGCGTAGCTTCCAGAGCCCTCCAGTTGCACAATTAGTCTTCAGCTTAATCGGCACTTCGCCCTAACATTCCACCATTCTTTGGGGGTCTGACTAATCCAGAAGGGACATTCCCATTCATTCTAACAATAATAGATCAGTCAACACCATCTACAACATAATACCTCTCCTCCAGCAATTGCAATTCTGCAACCCACTTCGATCTCCAGGAATAAGTCGTCATTCAGGACATTCCAACCCCGAAATCCTATTGCCTTCTTCCACCTGCTCTCATGAAATTAAGATTCTCGACACTGAACTCTAACTTCCATCTCGTTCCACCCCCGCAGCTTCAGTGATCTCCTTCAACTACGTTTTCCATCATCTTAACACGTATCTGCCTAACGGAAAGACTTACTCACCA
Organism: Taenioides sp. WSHXM2023; assembly: GCA_029959045.1. Classification (NCBI taxonomy): domain Eukaryota; kingdom Metazoa; phylum Chordata; class Actinopteri; order Gobiiformes; family Gobiidae; genus Taenioides; species Taenioides sp. WSHXM2023. The sequence goes on from CM057086.1 coordinate 770,948, forward strand.
TCCCGCACCATCTTCTCGCAGTCTTCATGAACATCGGCTCCTAATCATTCATTCAGCATCAATTTGACCCAGTTTCACGTTCCCTCAGTCCGCATCGTGAACCCCGTCCTCGCGCATGTTCTTCCAGTTCTCTATTCCCCACAAGTTCTAGTCATTTCAACTCCTCCATCTTTCGAGGTCGTCCCTTCTCTCCTTAGTCAAGCTCACTCGACTTCCACCTCCCAAGGACAGTTCTTCAGGCAACATAAATCCTTCCGCCAGTCCACACAACCTTGCACTCGAACCTCTCCTCCCGGTTCACATCCGACTCCTGCCCCTGTCCGACCAGTCCACTAAAGAGAATCCTTAGCCAGAATCTCCTACTATTCCCACGATCCACGATAAGCAGCCCCTTCCGGCTGGACATTCCTAATCATTGCGACCCTCGACCGTCAGTCCTCTCGTGTCCACCTTCTCGTACGTTCTTCAGTCCTCTACCAACTCCTTGGCTCATTCCTCATTCACTCATCTTAATCCATCTTTTGGGGGTTCCGAATCAGCTGGGTGACCATTTTGGATTGGAGACGGAGCCCCCACCCTGAGTCTCCCCCCAGCCATCACATCTATTCACCGTCAATAAACAATCTTTATCGTATTTCATTGTTGTGGCGTGGTCCTTGCTAGTGACGTGGAGTTAATATGATTAACTTCGATTCAGGAGCGGACCACGCCTCAACCGCCTCGCCAGCCAACCACAGCTCATCTCGACCACACCTTCAATTACCCAGAAGCCCTATTTATACAGCCTGTCCCGACAACACCGTTAGTGTCCGCTCTCTCGACTCGACTCCCTCCCTCCCACCTCGTGTCTCTCTTCCATCCTTCAGTCCGAAGACATCATCGTTAAGGAGGGGGGGGGGGTTCCGAATCAGCTGGGTGACCATTTTGGATTGGAGACGGAGCCCCCACCCTGAGTCTCCCCCCAGCCATCACATCTATTCACCGTTAATAAACAATCTTTATCGTATTTCATTGTTGTGGCGTGGTCCTTGCTAGTGAATCTCTGTTACTGCTATAACTATACTGTACGTTTTCAAATGATAAGCAGAAGTTACTTGTCCAGAAGTAATTTAGCAACCTACATGCCAGTCTGTGGACCCTCTGCGTCAGTGCACACCATCGCTGGAAGGAATCTCCAAGAATCACCTTAGTTTAGCTTCGCTCCTTTTCCCCTTCTCTTCTTTTTTCAGTGACCTCAAAAACAGACTTTCTTTTGTGGCTAACTGATAGTGGATTCTTGTCTGCCATCACAACAAACTTTGTGCAAACTGCAAGGAAGCTACAGTTGGAAAAACCCACTAAGAACCGCTGCATTGGTTGAGTAAACAGCGTCTTGCGTCTGTGGAATGCGTGAGAGGCATATGTAAACCACGACGACGATACATTATCTATACCGAACGATATAGATAACGAGGTAGCCTCGTTATCTATTGGCTAATGTTTATCTGGCCCCACCATATCCACAGTTGATGGATTTTCATTCATATTTTTTTTGGTCATCATAATTACAAGCCTGCTGCATCTCTATAATGCTATCATTGACAATTTGAAACAAAAAAATCTTCCATACAACCTTTAAAATATGCCAGCAGTGTACTGTCTGCTTATATTTTTTTAATTGTTGGATAATGAAGTAGGCGTTAGCGTGGGAGTTGTAGTTATCTTAAAACTCTGCTCTTAGAAACTCATTGCAGTAAATAATTTGGACGCTCAGAATGCATAAGGTGATGAATAACTTTGGATCACTGCAAAATCAGGTGCTGTGTCATTAAGGCTGGGTAAAGATGTCCAGGCATTGAATGGAAGTCAATGTGATGTCCCCAAGAAGCATGGAAATCATGGAAACATGCATGTAATTTTGTACGGTGCTGTTTTTCATGTTTTACTGAACAAAGGAGGAAGCTTAAAAACACCACACACTGTACAGACCTGAGGCAGCAGTCAAATGTACGTGACACTGAAAATTTTCAAGTATCCCAGCTCCTCAGACCTGCTCCTCAAACCAGTTCCTCAGACCTGCTCCTCATACCTGTTCCTCAGACCTGCTTCTGCTGGTTTTCTGTTCAAGCTGTATGATGTCTGTCAGGGTCTGCACCTGCTTGTCTTCATGGAGATACTATTGCTTTGCCTGGAATTTTAGTTTGGTATTAAATGTTTCCTACTCCAGAGAAGCAGGTGACACCATCAGGCCACATTTAGATTTGTGGAGAGGCGAGCCCACTCACAATAAGAATGCATGTTTTTCAGGCCATTCAAGCATGAACAAACACCTGAAATTGACAAAATGTAAGATATAAAAGATTAATGCTGCAAAGTAGAACATTCCAGGTAAAGCATTAACGTCTCCAGGTGACAGACAGGTGACAGACAGGTGACAGACAGGTGACAGATAGGTGACAGATAGGTGACAAATAGGTGACAGATAGGTGACAGGCCTGTAGGGTAGTCTGCATGTACAGGATCAGGGACATTTCCATCTTCTGCAAGAGGCCCCTGGCCCCTGGGCCACAGAGCTGCTCTCTGTGTGAGATCAGGACAGAGATGTGAGTGCCTTATCCATGAAGTCTCTGACAGAACAAGGCCAGGCTGTGCTGAGGCACACATCATATGTCACACAGGGGGCCCGTGGCCCCGGGGTCACTCACACATTACACAGCACACTGAGGGCCGATCACAAGGACTGTTCCTCTGTCTGCTCCCCTGCTCTGTCAATGCATTTACACAGCTGTTATTTAAAGCTGCACTATGTGACTTTAGTGGTGGAGGGTCCAACACCGAGTTGTCTCTATGGAAACTGCACTAAATGGTCACGGCCACATTTTTATATAACACTTTTCCACCTTCAAGGCACTCAAAGCACTTTACAACAAGGAACCACTCACCCATTCACACACACATTCATACGAAGGTGTGTGCTCTGGGGTGTAGGGATGAACATAAACCTAAACAATATGACAACATTTTGTCTGCCTCTCCTCATGAAGTTAGGAATCTAGTAGTTATCAGATGTACTGTATATTACTTTGTACTATGTCAGAACTGAAGAAGCAGCTTGGATGAGCTGCGAAACGTATTCGACCAAATAAACTCTGTCCAGTTGACAAATTAAATTTCTCCTTTTGCTATGTGACAGTAGTATACATGTAGTACTGTGTATCAACAAAAAGTTGATACACGGTTACACTGGTTTCATTTGCATAGCCCCGGCGCCACAGAGACAAGCCTCACCCCCTACAGACCAGCTCTATGCAACTATGAGCTGCATGGAAATAAGTGACACCGCAAGCAAACAGAGCTGAACTCATGAGAGAGAGAAGGCAGGTGAGGGAAGAGGAGAGAGAGAGAGGGCAGGTGGGGAGAAGGAGAGAGGGAGGGGAGAGGGCAGGTGAGGGGGAGGAAAGAGGGAGAGGGCAGGTGGGGAGGTGGAGAGAGGAAAAGAGAAGAGAGGAGGAGAAAGGGAGTGAGTGAGAGAGTGAGGAGAGAAGAGAAGGCATATTAAGGAAAAGGAGGAGAGCATATGAAGATCGTGAAGTGTCATCCTATTTTCTGGCATACACACTGTTGTTGTGTCCTTGAGCAAGATAAGATAAGATAAGATAAGATAATCCTTTATTTGTCCCACAATGGGGAAATTGCAGTGTCACAACGCAAGTTTCAGAACAGTAGGAAAATAAGAGCATGCATCAAAATCAAGATAAATATAATAAGTGTTTACAATCAACTAAAAGACACACACTGTAAAGCTAAAAAGGCACAGGAACGTTGCACAATAAGTGTCTTGATTCTGAGCAGTGAACAAACAGCAGTTAAAGTGACTCCAGTATAGTAATAAATAATATTACTACAATAAAGTGACTCAGATGATTGTGTACAGTGCAGTGATGGACAGTGGTGGTTAAATAAATAAGTAGAAGGTAAAGTGACTTTAAATAATATTGCACATTGTTATTATTACTATGGAGATGACACATGACTAGCATTGATCATTGTACAGTCTGACAGCAGCAGGAAGGAAAGACCTACGAAATCTCTCTTTAACACAGCGAGGGTGAATCAGTCTGTCACTGATGCTGCTCTCAAGAGCAGACAGGGTATCCTGCAGGGGGTGACACTCATGGTCCAGCATAGACATGAGTTTAGCCAGGACCCTCTTGTCCCCCACTTGCTGCACCGAGTCCAGAGGACAGCCCAGGACTGAGCTGGACTTCTTGATGACCTTATCCAGTTTCTTCTTCTCCCTCTCTGTAACGGTGCTGCTCCAGCAGACCACACCGTACAGGATGGCTGATGCCACCACAGAGTCATAGAAGGTCCTCAGGAGTGACCCTCTCACTCCAAAGGACCGCAGTCTCCTCAGGAGATAGAGCCGACTCTGGCCCTTCCTGTACGGTGCATCTGTGTTATGAGTCCAGTCCAGTTTATTGTTCAGATGCACACCCAGGTACTTGTAAGAGTCCACTCTCTCAATGTCTCTTCCCTGGATGTTCACTGGTGGGGGGGCAGTAGAGTGGCGTCTGCGGAAGTCCACCACCATCTCCTTGGTCTTCCCCGCGTTGAGGAGAAGGTGGTTCCGGTGACACCAGTCCACAAAGTCCTGCATTAGTCCTCTGTACTCCCCGTCATCATCGTCTGTGATGAGACCGATAATGGCGGAGTCATCGAAGAACTTCTGCAGGACACAGCTGTCCGTGTTATGTCTGAAGTCTGCAGTGTAGAGGGTGAAGAGGAAGGGCGCGAGGACCATGCCCTGGGGTGCCCCCACATTGCAGGTCATGAGGTCAGACACACAGTCCTGGGCTCTCACAAACTGGGGCTGGTTTGTGAGATAGTCCAGGATCCACTCAGCCAGGTCACAGTCCACTTCTGCCCACTCCAGCTTGTCCCTCAGGAGCAGCAGCTGGATGGTGTTGAAAGCACTGGAGAAGTCGAAGAACAAGATTCTCACAGTGCTGCCGGGCCTCTCCAGGTGGGACAGCGAGTGGTGCATCAGAGAGATGATGGCGTCCTCTACTCCGATGCCGGGTCGATACGCGAACTGCAGCGGGTCCATCACTGAGCTCACCATGGAGCAGAGGTGACCCAGGACGAGCCTCTCCAGAGTCTTCATCAGATGAGACGTGAGAGCCACTGGCCTGAAGCTGTTGAGCTCTTTGGCATGAGGTGTCTTGGGCACAGGTACCACACAGGAGGTCTTCCAGAGCTGTGGCACCACCTCCATCTTCAGGCTCAGGTTGAAGACATGCTCCATAACTCCACACAGCTCATCTGCACAGGACTTAAGGAGCCTGGGGCTGATCCCATCTGGTCCAGCAGCTTTTCTACTCCTTATCCGGCTCAGTTCTCCCCTAACCTGAGCTGTTGTGAAAGACAAAGAGCGGAGGCGTGTGCTAGAGGTCTGGCTGAGTACTTGATGTGGATTCGGGGGTTGTGGGGCTGAGGCAGAGGTGTGAAGAGGTGGCAGTCTGGGTCTTTGTGCAGAAGACAAGGTGAACCCATGCAGCAGTGCGGGGGGAGGGGTGGGTGATTGATCAAACCTCAGGAAGTGTGAATTCAGATCGTTCAACCACTGTCGGTCTCCCTCTGTCTGGACGGGCGGAGGATTGAAGCCAGAGACACTCTTCAGACTTCTCCACACCTCTCTGACATTCCGCTGCTGCAGCTGCTGTTCCATCTTCCTCCTGAAGTTGGCCCTAGCCTGTCTGATTTTCCTCCTCAGCTTCTTCTGTATAGTCTTCAGCTCCTCTTTGTTCCTGGACCTGAAAGCTCTCTTCAGCAGAGCTTTAATTTCCGAGTTAATCCACAGCTTGTTGTTTGGAAAACACCGCACCGTCCGAGAGGGTACAGTGTTTTCAAAACAGAAGTTGATGTAGTCCGTAATACAGTCCGTGATAGCATTGATGTCCTCCCCATGAGTCTGGCAGAGCTCTGACCACACAGTGGTGCTAAAGCAGTCCCTCAGAGCCTCCTCACTCTCTGCTGTCCACCTCTTCACCACTCGGGGCTCCACAGGCTGCCTTCATACACAGGCCTCATATGGATGATGTTGTGGTCTGCTCTTCCCGGGGGGGGAGGGGTAATGAGATGTAGGCCTCTTTGATGTTGGCAAAGAATAAGTCCAAAGTTTTATTGTCTCTTGTGGGGCAGGTCACATACTGGGTGTATGTTGGCAGGACAGATGAGGGAGATGCATGGTTGAAATCCCCGGTGGTGAGGAAGAGGGCCTCTGGATGCTGAGTCTGAAGAGCAGCGTGTCACAAGCATTCTCCGCGTTAGCACTGGGAGGAATATACACAGCCAGTGTGATGACGTGTGAAAACTCCCGGGGCAGGTAGAATGGCCTCATGCTAACAGCAAACAGTTCAGTGTCTTTGTTCCACATCTGCAAACCAGAACACTGTACAGTGGTACAGTGTCCTGGTTTGCACCATTTCTCGTTCACGAACAGCGCTAGTCCTCCTCCCTTCTTCCGTCCTGTCCGCGGGCAGCAGGTGAAAGTTGTCCACAGTGACGGTAGAGTCTGGGATTTGCGGTGTTAGCCACGTCTCCGTAAAAACAATGATGCTAGCGTCCCTGTACTCCCGCTGGAATCTAACGAGCGCCGCGAGCTCGTCCGTCTTGTTGGCGAGGGAGCGCACGTTTCCCATGACGACGGAGGGGAGAACCAGTCTGCAGCGTCTCTTCTTTTCCCGGAGTTTACGTCCCGCGCGGCGTCCACGGCGTGTTGTCCTTAGGATCTCTTCGGGGATGATATGCCTGTCCCGAGGGAACACAACAGCGCTGCACAGCGCCATCAGCCTTTGTGTAGACGAGCAGGGGTCGGGGTCCCTTAACACATCTTAAGCCGAGACAGGTAAATAATCCACCAAAAGTGTGGAAAAATGCAGCGTCGAGTGTAGCACAAGCTTAACGAACAATATTGAGAAAAATATTTACAAAAGTGAGGCGGTTTAAGGGCAAAAAGTTAGAAAAGTTACGAAAAGTGCGGGAGCGCTGTGACGGGCAGCTAGCGCAGCGCCAGCGCCGGAATGCAAGACTGCATTCCTGAGTGTTTGGGGGTTGTGCTACTGGCTAGCTCTGTGTGTGACGAAGAGGAATGAATAATGGAGCCATTGCTGTAATGCGCAAAATCATTCAGCCGATATTATTTATTAAGAACTGAGTGTGCAAGTGTGTGGATGCATATTTCACACAGCATGGGGACAAAAATCTGCACACACATCATGGAGACCTGCCCTTACGGGACAGAAATCAGGTCACCATGGTAAATGTGTTATTATTAGATCAACAAAGCACAGTTTAAAGTTTGGGTATCGGTTAAAATAGGTTAGGTCCCATATTAGGCTATTTTCTGATCTCTGTTCTAATGTCGTTTCCTCATCACAAACACACCTGGAGTTGTGTTTTGTTTCATTCACACATGTTTAACACACAAACCCTGCAGATTTAGGCTGAGTTCTTCTTTCAAACAGAAACAATCTGTTCCACCTTGAGATGTCATGTGGTCATACAGGAAGTGCACAGCCAACACCAGTGTGAGGCCGTGTTGTCGGTACCCAATGTGGGCGGAAGTACCTGATGTGGGCTCTGTGTTCGCGCATGTGCAGTTTGTGTATTGTTGTACGGGTTTCACGACAGTGCCCGATTCGTCCCTTGCAGTTGGTTTACAGCTCTTGCAGTTTGTTTATGTCTGCATTGTGCGTAGGCAGCTGTCGTCGGTTTTACTGTACGCGATGGCGATGAGCGAGGATTTTCAATTTTATGCTGCACTGCTGGACTACATGTCCACAGGAAAAAGGTCCACTGTGGTGAAAATAAAGAAGCTAAGACACGGCGAGGATTTTCAATTTTATGCTGCACTGCTGGACTACATGTCCACAGGAAAAAGGTCCACTGTGGTGAAAATAAAGAAGCTAAGACACGGACCGGGGTCTCTCCGCGGACCTAGCCCAGTGACAGTGCACTGTCTCTGGGTAGGTGGTCTGGGGATGTCCCCTGTTTGTCCCGAAGCTGAGGAGTTCCAGACCCAGACCGGGGTCTCTCCGCGGACCTAGCCCAGTGACAGTGCACTGTCTCTGGGTAGATGGTCTGGGGATGTCCCCTGTTTGTCCCGGAGCTGAGGAGCTCCAGACCCAGACCGGGGTCTCTCCGCGGACCTAGCCCAGTGACAGTGCACTGTCTCTGGGTAGATGGTCTGGGGATGTCAACGTTATTAAACTGGCTACGAATAATCCGTGTCTATCTATCTCTATCCATCTATCTATCTATATCATCTATATCTATCTATCCATCCATCTATTCGTTGTCAAAATACGTCTCTGTCGTAAATAAAATAAATAATAAAAAAAAAAAGCCCGAATCGGACAGGAAAACCCTCCTTCTTCCTGATACGTCATGTCCTGTTTCCTGATACGTCATGTCCTGTTTCCTGATACGTCATTATACGTCATTGTGCGCATGTGCAGTACACACAGAGTCCACATTAGGTACTTCCGCCAACATTGGGCACCCACACGTGTTCCATTTCGGGGTCTGCAGCCTCAAAGGCCGGGTGCCTCGAAGGCTGTGAAGGCTGCAGCCTTCGAACCAGCCTCTGAGGACAGCATGGCCGTTGGCGAAATGGGACAGGCCCAGCCCACGGAGCCGCTCCCGTCGCCCAGCAACCAAGACACGCTGCTAACGCTCATGCTAACAACACGCACCAAGCAGATTACGCACACAGATCAATAACAAAGATTACGCATCGGTAATTTTGAGACCAAGTTATTCTAATAATTCTCATCCAAATCTTGTGGCTGAAACGAAAACGTATGTTTAACTTTTGCAAAACAAAACTGTTATATTTCTGGGATAGATCTGAAATAGGCTAAATTACCTTAAAGTTTCAAATACAGTGATGAGATATGCATTATTCATTATTATTATCATTATTAAATATTTTTATATTGACCAAGGATTACATTTATACAGGGAATGCATTTAAATCAGTTTATAAAGAAAGACATCTCTCCTTTGAGAAAAGATGGTTTATTAAACATTCAAAGGAACTTCTGGAAATACTTTATCTTGATGTGAAAAGTCAAACATTGAACCCATTACACACATTCAATGCAATAATAGGTGAGTAAAAATAGCTGTATGTCAGTGAACTCTCAAATTGTGTTCCCTTTTTGCTGAAGCAGGTGACAGTCCAAAATGAACAAATTATCTTCGCAAAATATGATCAGGTGGATTACCATTGCTTAATTGCAGTACAATAGTACATTCTTATAGTACATGTAATTAATTACTGTCAAAAGAAGTGGCACATTTCACCATGATTCAAATGTCAGTATAGACTGAAAAACATTCAAATAAACGTATGAGCAAATTATATGTTTTCAGTTTTGTTTCACACACTTGTTAAGGTCATATAAGGCCACATTTATCATGGGACACTTCTTCAGTGATTAAGATGTTTAGGTGCTCCTCTGCTAAGATGCAAAGAAACTACCATTTGACTATTTTACTTGTGCAGGAAATTAGAAGTTAAACCTAAACATCACTATTAGGACACATTAGGGACAGCAGCAGCACGTGCAGGAGGGAGGCCTGATGCAACCAGAGACCCCACAGGTCTTCTACAGTCAGCATGGACAGTGGAGACATGACCCAGTGCACTTGGACCACTCAGTATGATGTATCCCTTGTCTTCTGGAGGAGGAAGAGCAGAATGGGCCTTATGTCTGATTGATCAAAGTCCTGTCCTGCAGAGTGAAAACCTGTAATGACACACACATTAAGAAAACTACAAAACTATTACAGGAAAATATGGTTCACAGTGTATATACATTCAGATCCAAAGGCCGTTTATATAAATCGAAACATCTTAATTAACAGAGGAATCCCACACATATTTTCACAATTTAGATTTCAATATGAGCATGATTAATTTGCAGCCCTTATTATTGCAGGCCTAACTTCTCCAGTATTGTCCTGAGTCCAACAGAACATAAACATTCACATTTACATAATAATAAATACAGTACATTTATAATTATATTATATATAATATCTATTACAGATCTCCTAGTGTTACTGCAAACATTTGTTCAATAACCATGCAGCACACGCTATCCTTTCATTTATGTAGTTAATTATGTCTTTTTTTTATTACAGTTTCCAAGGTGCTTTTGTAAGGGAGATATAATGGATAATAACACTTAATAAGTCCAGCTTATTTGTGAACAACTGTCTACTGACAAATAGGTAGGTTTAGTTCTCCACTGTGGTATTACTACATTACTACACATGATAGTACTACATTGTGTAGTATACTTTTCAGATCACCAGCTTCCCGGCCATCATTTAGTAATCACAGAAGTACAGGCTGTGGATAACATAGGAAATAAATGGGGAAACCCAGGTTAATTCATAACTACTCACATATGTACAAATGAAAAAGGTTTTCAAATTGCAGTAATGCCAGCGTTGATATAGTTTTCATGGCTGATGTTATATTATCTAACAGGAGCATATAGCACTGTTTTAATACTTACCTCCAAGCCATGTTCGCGGAGAATTTAGCCCCGGTGAACAGGTGGTCGTTCTCCCGCCTCAGCTCAGTTAGTCGGGTGGTCTGCTCCTTGTTCCCTGAAGACAAGAATATTCTTACATACTGGAGAATATCCAACATTACAACAGCTAAGCTAATAAACAAGTGTAAGAAATAACGCTACTAACCGAACACAGTCAGAAACACCATTAAAACAGCAGCAGCAGAGGTGGCATTAACATGGATCTATGTATGTATGTATGTATGTATGTATGTATGTATGTATGTATGTATGTATGTATGTATGTATGTATGTAGCATACACCATATATGTACTATATACCATCTGCATGCAGCTGTGGCCATACCTGCTTGTCAATGTCTCATCAGATCTCAGAAGCTAAGCAGGGATGATCCTGGTTAGTACTTCGATGGGAGATCTTTGGGAAAATCAGGTGCCACAATGGGACACTAGTGGCTCTAGTGAAAATTAGGCAAGACATTTCACCTTGCTCAATGGATGGATTTGGTGTGTGGCCTAATGGTGGTGGTTCGAAGGGCCATTGCTGCAGATTGGCAGCCTCACTTCAGCTTGCCCCTGGGCAGCTGTGGCTACAATAGGAGCTTACTACCACAGAGTGTGAGGTGAATGAATAATGCACTGTAAAGTTATACATAAATATAAAAGCACTGCATTAGTCAAATTAGGTTCAGTAGGGCTTCTCATATGATTACAATTTAGATTCTTCTTCTTCTTCTTCTTCTTCTTATTATTATTATTATTATTATTATTATTATTATTATTATTATGTGAGTACCATGCTCTCACACATGGCACCATAAGTGGACTTAGACTCCATTTAAAGCAGCACTGCACATGTGATGCCTGGTGGTGGCACCTCGTCATGCAAACTTTGCAAAGTTTAACCCAAACTGTAGAACAATCTCTATGGAGACAATTCAGCATCAACCTGCCAACCACCAGACCAACTTATCATTCAGGTCTGTGGAAAGGCCATCCATAGTGAGGATTCAAGTTTCTTTAGTGCAATAAATATACCAATAATAATGAATACACGCTTTAATGGTCTATTGTCACTTGAATGTTTACCTTGTTTGCACTTTTTTGTTTTTTGTTGTTTGCACATTTTGGTTTGGTTTGGTTTGGCACATTTAAATGTTTGCAATGTTTGCACTGAGGTGGGAGAGGACAGCAATTTCATCTGTGCTATATATTTTGTATGTATATGCGCATGTGACAATAAAGAAATTTTATTTTATTTTATTTTATTTTATTTTATTTTATTTTATTTTATTTTATTTTATTTTATTTTATTTTATTATTTATTTATTATTATTTTTTTTTTTTTCAGACTTTAAGACACTCATCACTCCTGGTAATTGTAAATGTGTAGTGTCAGAATACTGAACCCTAACTCAAGCAATTACCAGCTTAAAACCTCCACTTGTTTAACATTGAGCTAAGATAACTCACAGTGTGTAACAGCACAATCTCCATCTCTATACAAGGACTCAGGTCTACATCAAGTCTAAACCAGATATAAACCAGGATTAAAATGGGTTAACGTGGACCTCGGTAGTATCGTGTGTATGTGTGTGTGATTTATATAGTAGAGTTTGGTTTGTGGATTCTCTTTCATCGCAAGCTCATTTAATAAAAGCCTCTTAATTACAATTTGTTTTGTTGGAATAAAAAACAGCACAAGTGGGTCAACAGTCTGGACAAAACAACTTTATTTCTGCATATGCTTCTATACACTGTACATTCAGTCATTGTTGAATATGAGCACAGCTATTTTTGAACATAATCTCATCAAGTCCTTTACAATGGAGACTGTGTCGCTGGGGGGAGGAGCCTGTGTCACCAGGGGAGGGGTCTGGGAGAGGGGGTGGGGTGCAGAGCCAAGCCGTGGTATATTGTATGGTTAATATTGTAATATGGACTTTGTATAGTTTGTGGAGTAGGGATGGGCGATATGGCAAAAATGTTATTACAATTTTGATTTGTAAATCTGTTTCCACTGAGAGTTCACACTTCACTCTGATTGGTTGAAAGTACCTGCCGCTCACTCAGAGGGTGACAGGGACTGACCAATTGGATGAGGTGGTGTGTCCATAGATTGTCATAGGGTCACAATAAGATTTAATTTGACATTGTTAGATTGCCCAAGTCTACGAAGCTTTTAGTCTGAGGATGAGGCTAGGGGGACAAAGGGACATGGGAACAGGTGCATATAGAGGGACTAGTGGACATCCAAACATGGCCATTGGGACATAGGTTCAGGAGGATAGCAAGTAATGGGACAGGAGAACATGAGAAAAGAGGGACTAGAGTAGTGGGGACCTATAGCCTGAGGTGCCTGGGGTGGAACAAGTGAAGGCATGGGGAGAGGGGCACAGGAGGGAATTAAGACAGAGGGATTTTGGGACATGGGGACAGAGGGTTAGTGTACACAGGCACAAGTGGACATGAGGACAGAGGGACAATTGGAGTTGGTGTCAAGTGTATATAGGAACATGGCAGAGGGACATCAATAAGGAACATATGGGGGAAAGAATCATCAGTGGAAATATTGACATTGAACATGAGAAAAGGTGGACATTGAGACATGGGGATAATTGAACTTAGGATCAAGCACAAAGGGACAGAGATGCAAAGGGATATCCCTTACATGGATAAGGGGGGCATGGGGACAGGAACATGTGGGGAAATAAGACAAATGCACATATTGAATTTGGAAAATGGGGACATTAAGATGACGAGGACATAAGGGCCAGAAGACATGAGGACAGAGGGACAACTGAACGTAGATAGACAGAGGGACACCAATAAGGAACAAGAACAGATGGGGAAAAAGGACATAGTGAATTTGAACATGGGGAAGAAGTGGACATTGAGACATAAGGACAATTGAACATAGGGTCAAGTACATAGGCTTTAAGGGGCAGAGGGACATGAATAAGGGGGCAGTGGGGACAGAGACATGGGGGGAAAAGACCAGTAAACATAGTGAAAGTGAACATAGGAAAAAGTGGACATTACGGATGCTCACACACTAGGACTTTAGAATCGTGCCCAAGCACGAATAGCCCCTAAAGCACAGTACGTATGTCCAGTGTGAGTGCAATCGAACTGTGCCCAGGTACTTTGGCCCGGTTGGAGGTGGTGGGCCAAAGCACAGTACGGTTGCTTATGTATGCACACACACACAACTTGACTATACAAGCCCTGTCAGGTGCGCCAATGTTACTCATACGAGGAAAACAGTGAATAAACTCTGCTCCAAAACACACCGTGAATATGCGCTTACCTTCAATAAGGACTGTGACAGAGACAGAAGTTTTGCAGCCTCGTCTCTGGCTGTCCTCACTCCTCCATGCTGTTTTTATATCCATAAACTCATGGAGGAGCGTGTATTATCAGTATTTAATAGATAGATTTCATGCCACTGGACTTATTTTCTCTGGTAAAAGCGTTAGCTCTGCTGCGCATCATGTAAACAAGCCGTGTGATGATGTCATTGGGCCCTGGCCCGGTTCAGCTGTGCAGGTGTGAGTGCGGCCATAGAACACTACGCAACTGTGCTTAAGCACAGCACGGTTCTAAAGTTCTAGTGTGAGTGCACCATAAGACGACAGGACACGAGGACAGGTGGCGATGGAATAGAGAACAGGGGAAGAGACATCCCTCCACAGACTCCCAGTGAAGTCCAGTGGCATGTCTCACTGCATCAACTGTTACATCATCAAAAAGAGACAGCTATAGTAAAGTAAGAACTTGTTTGAAAAAGTAAACAGCATGTACATATCTTACACATTATCCAGTTGAAAAAACATATTTACAAATGTAATTCTTCACACTAGTTAGGTTCTGTATTCAGATGGACTGTTATTGCTTCATAATTGTCCTTTTAGAAAACATTTTGTCTCCTCTTTTGTAGAAAATGTGAGAGATTTTTTTTTTGTAAAGTGTAAAAACAAATATAAAAAGTTCGGTACCAATTTGAGCGATGGGATTAGAAAACATGCATATTTCAAATAAAGCACTCTCAAATCTGTCCTGGACACCTTCGGCCCACAGGCACTTGAGGTTGTCCAGCATTTGATGTTTGACTTTTGATCTGATTGTTTATTCATATTGCATATTAATATAACCCCTACAAGTACAGTATCAATGCCCAATATCTGACTATATACGTGTATGGCAAAACTCATGCAAAAGAAACAATGCTATTGGAAAAAGAACAGACATCAAACATGTCCACGCTAACACAACATCAAAGGAAAGACAGTCATGTACATTCGGATTGCATGTACCCGCCACGTGAGGCGGGTATAGCCACCAGGGTCCTGTTAACACCTCCTCCATTTGCTTCACCAAAACAAAGTACAATCCAAAAAGTCAGACGAGCAGCAAAATGTCATGCTAACCTGGATCTAGCCAAATTAGAAGTTTGATCCTACCTCTGACCAGCTAGTAAAGTGCACATGACAGGTTCAGTTACTCATTTTACTAAAATATAGTTAACATAATTATATTTAAGATTTTATAAGATTATGTAATTAGAAAAACATGTCATATGCACTTTAATGTTTTTGTGTCCTTGAGCAAGACACTTCACTTGCCTAAACATGAATGTGGTATTAAATGATAGGTTATCATCAGGGCAAATGGCATAAAATGGCAGTTACACTCGGTCTTACCACCACTGGCTTTAAGTGTGCCAAAACATAATTCCAGTTGATTCTGCATAGCCATTGTAAACTACTGATACTTTGCAGTTGATATCACCAACATTCCCTGTTGTGAAACCATAAAACCTTTCATCTAACTGATGAATATAACACCACAGAGATACATGTAGAACCCCCCGAATGTGACATCACTGTACAGTATCATTTGAATGTACATTAACTGATGTTTGACTGAATGAGGAGGAGCTAATGTCGTGGTGCAAACAGGACCCCCACCGAGCACCTCACACCCACACAGGAGAGCCTCAACTGTCCTCGTATTTACAATAGTCTGCGATAATCAAAGGTTACAGGTGTCTAAGGATGACCGCTGAGATTAAGACATCTCTGTCTGCTTTCCAATGAGTCAAAGTGCCATTCAATTTATGAGTAAAAAAACACAAATATTTACATTAATTTAACTCAAAATGTGGTAGTAGCCCTGAGGGCCAAAGCAAGGGTCAGTGCTAAGTGGACTAGACCTCGGCACGGTTCTTCTCAAGTGCTATCGACAACCTCCATGAGACCAGTCCAAGGACCTCTTCAGGGGCCCAGACTGCCCCAGGGGCCCAAACACGTCCAGGGGCCCACATTTGTTCAGTCTGCTCATTTTGATCGTCCACGAACCAGCTCCTGAGGCATCACTCCAATCACTTTCATTATTGATATCTGAATAGCTTATAATTTTGCCTTCTTCTCTATGGTCACAGTGAAGAACTTGGTGAAGGATGAGTAAAAAAAGGGGATTGTGTGGAGCGTTGAAACACCTCTTGGACAAAGTTCAGCTGGAGGAGCCGTGTCGGAGTGTGCAGGTGGCGCTATAGTGAAGTTCTGGAGATTTTCTACACATCCAGCGGTGTGTCCCCTGATGCCTCCTCCTTACAGCCGGTCCCACTGGAGGACTTGGGCCAGAGCTGTTGCTGGAGCTCCTTGACCACTCTCTCCAGGTGCTCCCGGGCCTCCCGCTCCTGAAGGAGGTCTGAGCGGAGCTGTTCGCGGTCAGCTTCAGCATGCTGGAGCTTCATCTGGAGGTCTTCAATCTGAGGGAACAAAACAGTACTTTGACCACAAGCTCATCTCCACACATTTGGCGTGTTACTTTAAAGGTTCTGTTAAGCAAATTAGATTGTTGTGAGCTTTAATCCACATTATAATGCTGTTACTTCCTGTGTGTTACAGTTCTGCTACAGCTCAAGCTCATTCTAAAGCTATTCAGAAAAGGCTCATTTCTATCCTGTCAATGGGACTTTTTTAGTAACAATACCTGCTCAAATGAGAATTTAGCTTCAATACTCGACTTATTATCAATTTGTATCGTATGTTTGATACTCTGAATATCCTGGTAAGAAGTACCTGAGCGGAGTACTTGGCTCGCAGTCGTCCGGCCTCACAGCCCTTGTCACATACACGTAGCTGCCGGGCCTGCTCTAGCTCCCTCTTGAGGCGCAGTCGGGCCTCGTTGGCGTCCTTCATCTTGCGCTCGCTCTCTGCTCTCAGACGCTCCATCTCTTTCCTCAGGCTCCTCTTGGCCTCCGTCGCCTCTCGCAGCTTCTCCTTCTTGGCCACTCGCAAAAACTCCAGCTCCTGCACAGAGACATTACACCTTTGAGCAAATGTTTCCATATCAACCAATACCAGTGCAAAAACTGAAGACAGCATTTACTGCCTTCAAACTAAAATATGAACATACAAAACTGATCCAAATGTGTGATGTGTCTGTTATTTATTTCTCAAGTAACTATAGAACACCTACTTAACGGTAACTAAGATTTAGTAGCTCATTTGCATTTTCTGCTTCTTATATTCTTTCTTTCTTTCTTTCTTTATTTATTTTATTTTTTATTTTAAGGACAAAGCATTTGCTAAGCCCCAAATCATTTAAAAAGTACATGATTTTAGGATGGTGATTTGTGAATTCTGTAGCTGACAGAGGTTACATGCTCAGTATTCAGCACTTGGTTATGTAAATAGACAGTGTCTCTACAGCTGCCCTTCTACAACCTACAACAAATAACATGTGAACTGATACACGTAAACAAGCAGGGCTGCAGTGGTGTGAGTATCTCTCAGGGGAGCGGGGAGAGCACGGACAGCAGGGGCCAGGCTGGGGCCACTCTTCCTCTGAACTCCGGCCCCTATCAGAGGGCTGGTCCTGGGAACTGGGACCGGCCGCTCCTGTCTGTCAGCAGGTTTTGTGGAGGTGGGACAAAGCATGAGCCTGAACAATGCATCACACCCTCCACTCTAAGGCGACAAGGACAGCGCTGATGGGACTAGTGCCTAGATTAGCCTGGAGCCACTCACACCCTGCTCTAATCCTGCTTTAAACCTGCTTTAAGCCTGCGCTAACCCTGTTATCAGCCTGCTCTAACCCTGTTCTAACCCTGCTCTAAACCCACTTTAACCCTGCTCTAACCCTGCTTTAAACCTGCTCTAACCCTGCTCTACCCCTACTTTAAAACTGCTCTAACCCTGCCCTTTACAGTGCCTACATTGGATCTGAGGCTCTGTCAACTCTGTGTGGGTAAAGCCACCCGCTGTTAGATTCTTAGACCAAAACAGTGAGTCAAAGTGCACACATGTGCTGGTGCCAAGGACAGGTCTGGGAAAGCACACACTTCCTTCCTCTGCTCTTGTTTGTGACCATGGCTTATGCAAGTCCTGTTTCCTCCCAGAGATGGGTAGTATCTACTTTTACTCAGTTACATTTACTTGAGTAACCTTCCATCCATCCCTCCATCCATTTTCTTCCGCTTATCCGGGGCCAGGTCGCGGGGGCAGCAGCCTAAGCAGGGACTCCCAGACTTCCTTCACCCCAGACACTTCCTCCAGCTCCTCCAGGGGGACCCCAAGGCCAGCCAAGAGACATAGTCCCTCCAGCGTGTCTTGAGTCTTCCCCGGGGCCTCCTTCCGGTGGGACATGCCCGGAAAACCTCCCGAGGGAGGCGTCCAGGAGGCATCCGGAACAGATGCCTGAGCCACCTCAGCTGGCTCCTCTCGATGTGGAGGAGTAGCAGCTCTACTCCGAGCCCCTCCCATGTGACTGAGCTCCTTACCCTATCTCCAAGGGAGCACCTAGCTACTCTGCGGAGGAAACTCATTTCGGCCGCTGCACCAATCTGTCTGTCAATCTCACGCTCCATCACTCGTGAACAAGATCCCAAGATACTTGAACTGCTCCACTTGAGGCATGGACTCTCCACCCACCCAGAGAGGACAAGCCACTTTTTTCCGGTCGAGAACCATGGCCTGGGATTTGGAGGAGCTGATCCTCATCCCAGCTGCTTCACACTCGGCTGCAAACCACCCCATGTTGGAGGTCCTGGTCTGTTGAAGCCATCAGGACAACATCATCTGCAAACAACAGAGATGAGATCCTGTGGTCCCTAAACTGGGACTGTTGCAGAGACGTGTCAACCAAGACAGCCCCACAACATCCAGAGACTTAAGATACTCAGGACAGATCTCCTCCACCCCCAGAGCCTTGCCACCGAGGAGCTTGCTAACCACCTCAGTGACTTCAGCCAGGGTGATGGACAAGTCCGCCTCTGAGTCCCCAGCCTCTGCTTCCTCCTTGGAAGATGTGACGGGGAGATCGAGGAGTTCCTCAAAGTTTTCCTTCATCCCCAGCCAAGGTCAACAGCTCTCCAGTTGCACTGTAAACATTGTTGGTGAAGCACTGCTTCCCCCTCCTGAGGCATCAGGCGGTTTGCCAGAATTTCTTTGAGGTTGTCCGATAGTCCTCCTTCATGGCCTCTCCAAACTCCTCCCAACCCCAAGTTTTTGCCTCTGCGACTGTCCGGGCTGCAGCACACATTGCCTGCCGGTACCTGTCAGTTGCCTCAGGAGTCCCACGAGCCAACAAGGCCCGATAGGACTCTTTCTTCAGCCTGACAGCATCCCTTACTGCCGGTGTCCACCACCGGCTTCAGGGATTGCCGCTGCAACAGGCACCACAGACATTACAACCACAGCTACAAATGGCTGCATCGACAATAGAGGCCGAGAACAAAGCCCACTCGGACTCCATGTCCCCAGCCTCCCCCAGATATCTGGGAGAAGCTCTCCCGGAGGTGTGAGTTGAAGGTTCCCCTGACAGAGGGCTCTGCCGGACGTTCCCAACAGACATAGCAAAAGGAGAAATTTAATTTGTCAACTGGACTGGAGTTTATTTGGTCGAATACGTTTCGCAGCTCATCCAAGCTGCTTCTTCAGTTCTGGTCAGATGCTGGTGGACACTGCTTTATATCTGCTTGAAGGGAGGAGCTTAATTACAATGAAAATTACTCTGAGACAACACATATTTATTTACAGTTTCTGTTAGTCAGAAACACTTTAAGACAAAAACTGGTCCATCCTAAGGACCAAACACCGAGCCACAAACAAAGCAATGTGGTCTACTCCATTCAGTGTAGTGAAGACTGCAGTGAGCGCTACATTGGAGAAACAAAACAGCCACTTCACAAAAGGATGTATCAACACACACGGGAAAACCAGGGTGGGCCGCAATCTGCCGTACATCTCCACCTAAAAGCCACAGGCCACTCCTTTGAGGACAGCGAGGTCCAGATCTTGGCCAGAGAAAAGAACTGGTTTGAGAGGGGAGTTAAAGAAGCTATTTTTGTCAAGAAAGAGAATCCTTCCTTGAACAGAAATGGGGGTCTCAGACATCATTTGTCTCCCATCTATAACTCTATCCTCAAACCTAAATCAAAACAAACTGGGAAAACAATGGGACTAGCCAGGACATGTCCAGAGGTGTGAAAACACCATCATGGCCCTGAATGGATATGCTAAGTACTCCCCCACTCCCACTCCATATTGAATAGACACACCTAACTAACAGAAACTGTAAACAACTCCATATTGAATAGACTCACCTGACTAACAGAAACTGTAAATAAATATGTGTTGTCTCAGAGTAATTTTCATTGTAATTAAGCTCCTCCCTTCAAGCAGATATAAAGCAGTGTCCACCAGCATCTGACCAGAACTGAAGAAGCAGCTTGGATGAGCTGCGAAACGTATTCGACCATATAAACTCTGTCCAGTTGACAAATTAAATTTCTCCTTTTGCTATGGATTCTACCTGGACGACTGAGGGATTCTACACACGTTCCCAACAGACCTTCATTATACGCTTGGGTCTGCCAGGTCTTTCCAGCTTCCTCCTCCGCCAGCGGACCCAACTTACAACCAGCTGAGTGATCAGTTGATAGCTCTGCCCCTCTCTTCACCCGAGTGTCCAAGACATGCGGCCGGAGGTCAGATTATATGACAACAAAGTCGATGATCGACCTCCGACCTAGGGTGTCCTGGTGTCATGTGCACTGATGGACACCCTTGTGCTCGAACATGGTGTTCGTTATGGACAAACCGTGAGTAGCACAGAAGTCCAATAACAGGACACTGATTGGGTTCAGATCAGGGAGGTCTTTCCTCCTGATCACCCCTCTCCAAGTGTCACTGCCATTGCCCACCTGGGCGTTGAAGTCCCCCAGTAGAACAACTGAGTCCCCGGTCGGTGCACTCTCCAGTACCCCTCCCAGGGACTACAAGAAGGCCTGGTACTCTGCACTACTGTTCGGCCTGTAGGCCGACACAACAGTGAGAGACCTGTCCCCAAATCGAAGGGGCAGGGACACAACTCTCTCATTCACCGGGGTGAACTCCAACATACACCAGTTGAGCTGTGGGGCAATGAGCAGGTCCATACCTGCCTGCTGCTGCTCCCCGAGGGCAACGCCAGAGAAATGGAGAGCCCAGCCCCCCACAAGAAGTTGGGTTGCAGAGCCCAAGCTGTGCATGGAGGTGAGGTCGACTCTAGTCAGTAACGCTCAACCTCCTGCACAAGCTTGGGCTCCTTCCCCCCAGCGAGGTGACATTCCATGTACCAGAATCTAGTCTCCATGTCCAGAGATCCGGTCGTCGAGGCCCCTACCTTCGATTGCCGCCCAGATCTCCCTGCACCACCTCCTTATGTCTCCTCCTGTGGGTGGTGGGTCCACGGGAGGATGGCCCCACATCGCTCCTTCAGGCTGTGCCTGGCCGGGCCGCGTGGGGGAAGGACCAGCCACCAGACACTCTCTATCAAGCACCCACCCCAGGCCTGGCTCCAGGCTGGGTAATTGGCCTTGCTGTTTTCTTCTTCATAAAGGGCTTCTGAACCGATGGCGTCATTGCAAGGCGCTGTTTGGTTGCATGTCACACGGCGGAGCTGGCGCTTTTGGCAGAGAGGGTGGGTCCAGCGGCATGAGTGGTGGGACCGATGTGGGTCCTGCTGCAGTGCACGCTCCTCCGTGGGTTTGTGGATGTGATGGCGGCGTGTGGAAGTGGGGGCAGCCAGGAGGCTAC
This sequence comes from Taenioides sp. WSHXM2023, assembly GCA_029959045.1. Classification (NCBI taxonomy): domain Eukaryota; kingdom Metazoa; phylum Chordata; class Actinopteri; order Gobiiformes; family Gobiidae; genus Taenioides; species Taenioides sp. WSHXM2023. The sequence continues at coordinate 792,627 of CM057086.1, forward strand.
AGGGATTCTGTCCGGTCCTTGACGGGCGTGGGAGCGGATTCGCCGTATGTTTTGGAGTGGACTTTGTTTTCTGTTTTTTTGGGTGGCATCATCGCGCGCAGGGCTTGTGTGGTGAAGCATGTGCACATGAATGGGCAGCTGTGCTGTGCTTTGGCCCACCTCCTCCAGCCTGGACTTCTCAGTTTTGTACAAATTGTTTTCCTTCCTGTTTACCGCCGGATCCTGTAGTTTTTCTAACTTTACTAGTAGTGGCCACAGCTTATGAAAAAACTAGTTCACTAGGTCACAAAGAGTGTTAAAAAATTAACAATGTTAAAATTGGTTTGCATTAATGCATTAATGCATTAATAGCGCGATATTTTTGACAGCATCACTTTTCAGAGTAGTTTTCAAGCATATTCTTTTATACTTGAACTTGAACGTCCTACTGTGAGTGTCACAAAAGCTTGATGCTGACAATATGAAATGGTCTGAACATGATTTTAGTGTTTTGCAACATTCCTTCAGATATGATTTAGTTTGTCTCATTCTTGTGTCTATCCTTAATAAATACCAGATTTTGTTTCTCTTTAAGTTACTCTTTAAATTAAGTTTAAGTTTCTTCAGTAGTACTTTCCCAAATACTTTTTCAGTCTTACTTCAGTAATTTCCTGGACCACGACTTTGTAGTTCTACTTCAGTAATATTATTCTGAAGTAACATTACTCTGAAGTACAATTTTGGGCCACCTCTGTTTCCTCCTGAATGTGTTTTTGAGCAGCAAAGCTTTTAGCCTTTCACAGTCTAACTAAACTCATATATGTGATATGTGATATGTGTGATATGAGTAATATGAGTGATATATGCGATATGAGTGGTATGTGTGATATGAGTGATATGAGTGATATATGTGATATGTGTGATATGAGTGATTATGTGTGATATGTGATATACGCTATATGAGTGATATGTGTGATATGTGACAAGTGAAATATATGCGATATATGTGATATGTGATGTGAGTGATAAATGTATGATATGTGTGATACAATATGTGAGACGTATGATATGTGAGATATGTGTGATTTACCTGCTGGAGGTTTCGTTTTGCCTGCAGCGCGGACCCCAGCTTCTCCTCCTGCTTCACTCTCATCTTGATGATCTCATGGAGGAACTTCTCCTTGGCCTCTTTAGAGTCCAGCCCACAGTCCAGGGCCTGCCTCAGGCTCTCCAAGTCCGATTCCAGGCCGCACTCTGGGGGTGGAGCCGGAGTGGATGGGGGTTGGGCTAGGGTGGCGGAGGGAGGGGCCGCTAGGCTCTCTGAAGTAAAGGCTGAACTGACAGGCCCCTGGGAGCCAGGAGAGCTCAGGTCCTTGGCTGAGCTGCTGGATGAGGTGAAGGACGGAGAAGACAGAGATGACAGGGACGAAGTGACTGTGGGACAGAGCAGAGATTGATCAGACACAGGGCAGAGACACAACACTGAGTTTTCTATAATCATGCAAAACCTATTCAAAAGTTTATACATGAAAACAACTGACTTACACTCGTCACGACTTTCAACTTCTATCTCCACTTCCGAGTCCTTGTCGTCAGGAGGCGGGGGTGCAGGGGCCTTACAGACAGGGGGTGCAGTGGGTGCAGTGGGTGTGGGGCCCTCACTGGCTGGGGACCCCTGGTCTCCGGTGGCCCTTCTCTTCCGGGACCGGCAGCTGCTGTTGGCACTCTCCCCAGGAGCCTCACCTCCGCTGGGGTGGGATGTGCTGGGGACCGAGGGCGACATGGGACCCATCTTCCCCAAGTGCAAAGGGGTGAGGGCCACATTGGGAGCCACAGCGCTCTCCAGGCTCTTGTAGTTGTAGAAGCTGGAGGAGAGAGAGGAGGGTTAGCATGGATAGCACAGATATCATTATCACAGAGGGTATTAGTGCAGGATGAGCCCAGGTCCAAACATTGATGGAGCCAGTGACTAGAGCTAAACAAATTTCTGATTGTGATTTTTCTTACAAGCATTACAATAGTGATTAGATTCATGATTGTTGTTTTAAAAATAGGATTCTGAAAGTTCATTTTAAATGTGATAAATTACAGCTACATAACAGAGTTGGGTCAGTTTTGTCTATATTACATTCAGGGCTGGCCCAAGGCATAAGCGAACTAAGCCCCCAAGACCAGTTGGAATGGCCACTTGCTAAAATATTTTTAAATTAAAAAGCATAATATCAATGATATGATATGATAAAAGAAACAAAAACAATGTTTTTTGTATCATTTTCATATTTGGTACAATGTAGGTCAACCAATTCTTGCTGCTGGTTGCTGCCACTGCACTGCTACGCAACTAGGCGTACATGACAGGAGTGATTGACTTTTAATGTCGGAAGATAGGTGGACTAGTTGGCTGTGAAACCATGTCTCAAAAACAAGGTTATCCGTTTGGAGCAGAGAAGAGAAACATGCCACACATCACTCTGAATATTTTATATTGCAATAGCCATAATGACACAAGTTACAGTATAATGTAAACCAACTAAAAACGCAGATGATAGTGGGTGTCTTAGACTAACTGTGTAACCTATGAAATGATAAAGCAGCCAGTAGTACAGTTTTGGTGGTGTGGGGGGGCACCCAAATCAAATTCTGCTTAGGGCCTCATAAAGGCTTGGGCCGGCCCTGATTACATTATTTTGTGATCTTAGGGTTAGGGTTAGGGTTTTATAATGTTGTGTCCGCATCAAAAATATACCTGGAGTTCGTCTCTCAAATGGAAAACACATCTGAGTCTAAGTAACCATTTGTCTGTCTACATCTCCAAAGCTCAAAATGCTCTGTTCCACCTTATATGGTAATACAGGAAGTACTTCACTGTGTTTTTAAACTCTACTATACACCTTCACTAGAATTATTTTTGATACTTTCAGCCCTGGAATTTACATTTATTTCTACAAAATGAAAGGTAAAAGGAAGCTGTTAACTTGAGAACTACCACTACATGGCATCATAAGGTGGAACAGAGCATTTTGAGCTTTGGAGATGTAGACAGACTAATAACAAATGGTTACTCAGACATGTGAATGAAATAAAACACAAGTCTGGGTATGTTTTTGAGGAGGTAATAATGTTCTAAGATAGTTTAAAGCTCACAAGAATACATTTTGTGTAATATAGGACCTTTAATAATGATAATTTCAGTCTCTTCACTGGTTGTGGTTGAAAACAGGTATTAAGAGATTCTTAAAGCTATAGTAGGAAATCGGTATTAGAATTGAAAAAGCTGGACAGGGTCACCCCTAGTGTTGCGTTGCTGCATTTGGGTGAAGAAATTTGTTTATAAACTCATTTGTTTATAAACTCGCCACAATCCAGCCGCAGCACAAGGTTAGATTTTGACTTGTAAATACAAGAATTTACATATTTGTTTAATGGGAACTGACCAGACAAGATGGAGGCCAATATTAAAATGTTATAATACTATCTAAGGATATTCAAAAGAGCCACGCCCAGGCTAGTCCTCCCTCCCAGCCCAGCATACACACCTGTCCCGCAGCAGGGCTAAGGGGTGGCTGGCCAGCTCCTTCTCCCCAGCAGAGATGTGAGGAGACCATGGTCTGAACGCTGACGGCCGCTGTCGGGGCTGAATGCAGTTCACTCCCTGAGAAGACACATGGACACAGGAATTGGTACACATGCTCTTTGTTATCTCAACTGGAGGTCAGGTTGAAAGTGCACTATGTAACTTGTATGGTGGGGTTGGGTTTTCATTGAGACATGTTCCACACTATGGCATTAAAGGAGGAATGTTCCACGTTATGGCATTAAGCTTCTCTGTCTTGCATATGTTCATTTTCAGGTATAAAAATAATACTTACTCATACTTCTCAAATACCTTTTTCCTTATACTGGCCTTTTTTAGTTTTACAGTTCAGTTTTACAGTTCAGAAAAGTATTAGCCTTCTTCAATGGCTTTTTCGAGTATTGGCCTTCTTCGATGCTACGTTTTACCGTATTATATTCAGAAAAGTTTTACCAACCAAAACTAACCAAACCCTAACCTTAAACATGTTCCTAATCTAGACATAAATAAGTGTAGCTTCAGACTCTCTAATATCCCAAGCAAATCAATAAGCTCTCCAACATTTCTTTACCTTAAATGTTCCACAGTATGGCATTAACCAAATATTGTATTTTATTTTATTGATCTTTATTTAACCAGGATTGTCGCAATGAGATTAAGAATCTCTTTATAAGGGGAGTCCAGGCCCCACAGGGACCCTACTGTACATGTTTTTAGTGGTGGGAGAAAGTGGAGCTTCCTATGCAGGCACAGGGAGAACATGCAAACCACACAGAAAGATCCTGCACCGCCTCAGAATCAAACCCAGGACCTTCTTACTGTGAGGCGGATTTGCCACCGTGCCACTGGTTTTTGTGTTCATGGAGAACACAAAAACCAATTCATCTATAAAACATTAATTGGTAAAACCCTTCATTATCTTCGCTCACTCATCAACATTTCCAATAACACACATAACCTACGCTCCAGTAACATTATCACCATGATCACCCCACGAGTCCGTACATCCTTTGGTCAGTCATCATTTCATTTCGCTGCACCCAACGACTGGAACAATTTACAAAAAACACTAAAACTCAGTATTCTGACTCCAGTAGATACATTGATCAGCTCAATAAAATCTGTAGTATGTGACCAATGTACCTGTTTTTAAACTCTGCTCACTCATGTGTATATATGTAAATAGTGGAAAATAGGAACTGTCTTAATGTTGTTGTTTTGTCTTGTCTTTGCCTGTATGGATGGTGTTGTATGTTGTAATTTCTGCCTCTTGGCCAGGTCGTCGTTGAAAATGAGAATTGGTTCTCAATCGACCTACCTGGTAAAATAAAGGTTAAATTTAAAAAAAAATAAATAAAATAAAAGATAACCAGGTGTTACCTTCAGACCAAATTACAGGTCAGATCTTTGGAGAGGCAACCCTGCTCACAGAAAGAATGCATGATTTCAAAGGGTTTGGATTTTGTTTCTTGGCAATAAATACATAGGTAATTTATTACAATCGAGGCAGATAAGTTTAATATTAGTGGGGAACATTCCAGGCAATGCAATAACATCTCCAAGGAAATAAGCAGGTGTTGGGCCCTTCAACAGGAAAGTAACATAGTGCAATTATTTTCACAACCTTATTTATACTCTTGCTCTGTGCATAATAAAAAAAGATGGAACAAAACCAAATATTTGCAGCATTCCCAGGCCTAAATCTAAACTGTGATGAACAGCTCCAGCTCCAGTCTCCTCCTGAGGTTTGGACAGATCGACGTGCTGGCCTCCATGGGCCGATGGAGTTACCGCACTCAGGGTAAGTGATCCCCGGCCCACAACGGCTCTGGTTTCCGCGCTCGGATGCCCTGCCAAATCTAAATTTAAGCTCCGGCGCACTCCCAAACACAGGCTAGCATTACAGGACATGTCATCTGACCAGCCTCTCACCTTCTGGGACAGGGCTTGCAGGATGGATTGGGGCTTGGGCTTCTCCGGCACAGGGGAGGGGGGGCATGCGTCTTCATGTTTGGGCTTCTTCAGAGGGATGGCATCCGGCATCTGCAACACAGTGAGGACAACAGATAAGGAATCATAGTTGTACACATACTTAGCAAAGCGTCTGAAGTAATGTTGACACAATACTAAAATTGAAAACTCAATTTTGATACTAAGGAATAGACTTGATACTCAATATCAATTCCAATACCATGATAATAAAAAAAACTCTTTCTTTAAACAATAGGATGAGATTTTGAACATTAAATCCTTTCTTTTATATTATATAAGATAAGATAAGATAAGATAAGATATGCCTTTATTAGTTCCACAGTGGGGAAATTCCAGTGTTGCAACGCACAGTTCAAGAACAGCAGGAAAATGGAACATGCAATAAAACAAGATAATAGATAATGGCTAAAAATATAAAAAATAATAATTTAGAAATAGACTTAAAGATAGACTCTAATTTTGTTCCGGTGGAGCAAAAATATAAAATACAAAATACAAAATATAAAATATAAAATACCAAAAAAACTATTATGTACAATAAAGGTAACAGTGCAGCATATGAACAGAGTAAATCTCAGTAAAGTGACTTCAGTATATTATGTTATTTACAGTAATGACTATGTTTATTTACAGACAGGATAAATATCAGTAAAGTGACATGAGCGAATTGTACCAGAGGTCTTCAGTATTGCACATAGATATAGTTCAGTGTTAACAGTGTTCATTATGCAGTCTGATATATGATATATATATTACATTTATATATTTATACTGATACAGCTCAAGTGAATGTGACTTTTTTAGTATTGATACCTTCTCAAAAGAGTATCTAATTTGGATACTAGTTTTAATATCTTATTTTATACTTTTGACAACCCTACCTTGAAGTATGTTAGGCCACGGGCTAGGATAGTCACGTGTGCACCCCCCCCCCACAACCCTATAAATTTGGTATCACTGGAAACCTTGGGATGTCTAGATTACAATTATAACTGGTAACAGTAAAAAAACTGGGACTTGCTATGACATATCAATAGTTTTATTGACCTACCATAAAACTCATGAAATGGCTGAATGCGAAACATGTGATTTCGCCACATGATACAAAGACTCAGTAAATCATCAATTTTTCACTTAAATAAACATATAAGGCATGAAATGAAAGCTGACTCTGTGCCAAATCATTCCCTTTTTAAATGATATGTCTGTCTTAATTGTGTCTGAAGATATGCTTTAGTGAAGTATGACACCATATAAACAATAAATGCTCGTATGACAATACATGATGAATATGACAATAGTTCTGTTTTCATCATAATTCTACATACATTTGCCTAAACTATATGCACAACAAGAAAGCCCAATCTCTCAGCTTTGATCTCATGCCAAAAGTAATCTGGTAGGACAAATACTAGCAAAGATATCATATGTTTTACCTAGTGATCGATAAAACACTTAAATGAATGCTGAAGATCGCATCATCACTTCAACTTGAATTATATATTATTAAAATGTATTTAACTTGAAATAAAATTGAAATGCCATAGGTTTTAGGGTGTCAACAAACCTGTACTTCTAATATTCCCAAGTTTCACCCACATACAATGTTTAATATGTCTTAGCAGGTGCAATTACTACCTATCTGGTTCACAGGTGATTTCCTGCCAAAAGAACTTCTAGATATTGCTCAGGAAACTGTGGTAACTGAGGACTTCAGTGAGGACCTGGATGACTTAGATTCAGATCTGGTTTGTGATATCGATGCTGACTTTGAATCATTTGTGGAAGATGAAAGTGACTGTGATTCAGACTGAGATGATCTATGTTACAGGTCAAAATAAATGCACAAAAAACTCACTAAAACAAAACGACCGAAAAAAACATGTTCATTAGTTTTCTTTTATGTTTCAGAAAAGATAAGTAACAGAATCAGTTATTGTTTTTGACATATGTTTTGAAAGCTTGGCGAGATTGACTTTTTGTGTCAATTTATGTGTTACTGGTTATTGAGTTATTGTGGCACACTGAGACATATCAAACATTGTATATGATGGAAATGAAAGTGGTAATATTGCAAGTGTAGGTTTGTTGATACCTCAAAACATATGGCATTTCAATTTTTAAGCTGAATATGGGATCATTATGCGATCTTCAGCATTCATTTAAGTGTTTTATCGATCACTAGGTAAAACATATGATATCTTTGCTAGTATTTGTCCTACCAGATTACTTTTGGCATGAGATCAAAGCTGAGAGATTGGGCTTTCTTGTTGTGCATATAGTTTAGGCAAATGTATGTAGAATTATGATGAAAACAGAACTATTGTCATATTCATCATGTATTGTCATACGAGCATTTATTGTTTATATGGTGTCATACTTTACTAAAGCATATCTTCAGACACAAGACAGACATATCATTTAAAAAGGGAATGATTTGGCACAGAGTTAGCTTTCATTTCATGCCTTATATGTTTATTTAAGTGAAAAATTGATGATTTACTGAGTCTTTGTATCATGTGGTGAAATCACATGTTTCGCATTCAGCCGTTTTATGGTAGGTCAATAAAACTATTGATATGTCATAGCAAGTCCCAGTTTTTTTTACTGTTACCAGTCATAATTGTAATCTAGACATCCCAAGGTTTCCAGTGATACCAAATTTATAGGGTTGTGGGGGGGTGCACACGTGACTATCCTAGCCCGTGGCCTATGTGTGATACCAATTGAATTGAGATATAAGCAATCCATAAAACCACTTTAACGGTTAATTTAAGCATGATATAACAGAGAAATTGCATTTCTGTGCTGTCCCAGCCCCACATTGCCAACTTAGTCTTTGTTATCTTGGCCTACGTCATTAAAGGTATAATACTCCCTACAACAGAAGCATAGCAAGACCAGACAGGAATGGACAACACTGTCACAATATCTAGAGGGCATGGTCTATAGCAGACAGGAGCAAAGTCAGGGAAATAGAGCCAGAGAAGCAGACAGGAGCAGAGCCAGAGGAGCAGAGCCAAAGGAGCAGAGCCAAAGGAGTAGGGCTAGAGGAGAAGACAGGAGAACAGCCGGAGGAGCAGACAGGAGTCAGAGTCAGAGTCAGAGGAGTAGAGTCAGAGGAGCAGAGCCAGAGGAGCAGACAGGAGCTGAGCCAGAGGAGAACAGCCAGAGGAGCGGAGTCAGAGGAACAGAGCCAGAAGAGCTGAGGAGGGAGCAGACTATGGGTGCAGAGGTGTGGGTAGAACACTGGTTGCTTGAGGTGCAGTGGGTGTGGGTAGGAAATGATGGGTGCTGTGGTTGCTGAGGTGTGGGTAGAAGTCACTGGGTGTTCTATAGTAGACTCTGGCTGCAGTGGGTGTTGGGTGATGGGTGTGGGTAAAAGTCATTGGATGCTCTATAGGAGACTCTGGCTGCAGTGGGTGCTGGGTGTTGGGTGCAAGGATGTTGGGTGTGGGTAGCAGACTCTGGGCGGGGTGCTAACAGTTCCTGTGGTTTTAACGCTTTACACTTCCTCGTCTGCAAGGGACTGTCTGTCGCACACCACACTCACAAACACACACAACTTAAGTATGAAATCCATACTGTTAAACTAACACAAGCATCTAGTGGAGACACAGGGAGGGCATCTGACACAGAGGGAGGGTATTTGACTCAGGGACATTTAGTTCTCAATATCTGAAAGTACAGTTTTTAGTAAATATCTGCATATATTTTGACCGTTTCAACGATTTTGATTTTCTGTAGCTGCATCTTAAGAGTGAAATACAAGTCAAGGTCTGCCCTAATAACCACAGTAGAGCAGGGGGAGAGAGAGGAGGAGGATTGAGAGGTAAAGGAGAAAGGAGAAAGAGGAGGGGGAGAGGGGGGAGGAAGAAAGAGGAAAAGGAGAAGAGGGAGAGAGTGGAGGAGGAGAGAGAAAATGGAGAGAGGGAGAGAGGAGGCAGAGAGAAGGAGGATATAAAGAGGGGCAGAGATAATAGCGAGTAACTACATTAAGGGTGTGTGCATGTCTCTCTCTGTTCCTCTGTCTCTCAGTGACAGACAGCCTCACCATGTCTCACCCTGTCCCCATTTCCTGCCCCCGCTTCCTTCTCTATTTCCTGTCCTCACAATTCAAGACAAGACCAAAAACAACATTCAATTCTCATCAGTTGCTGTATGATTTTTTTCCCCATGTATTTGAGCGAAATGTGTCTTGCCCCAGAACAGCTATATTATGGAAACAGCCACTGAGATCAAAATGAGACTGCTGTGCTGTATCTAACTGCAAACTGTTTTATTTTATGAGAATCGAGAAATTTGCTGTTATCATGCCAACTGTTGTTAGCATTTACCGTGACTACTCTGGCCTCTGCAATTGTGAAAAAAGATAGATAGATTATTACCTCTGCCAAGGAGGTTATGTTTTCGCCTGCGTTTGTCTGTTTGTTTGTTTGTTTGTTTGTTTGTTTGTTTGTTTGTTAGTTTGTTAGTTAGCAAGATAACTCAAAAAGTTATGGACGGATCTTGATGAAATTTTCAGGAAATGTTCCGAATGGTAAATCCAACAGATGATTAAAGAAGAAATCCTGGATTCTGGATCACTTTGAAAATTTCGTTAGCATTGCGTTAAATGGGGCTTGGAGGTAACAAGTATGATGTAGTTCATTCACCATAGATCTGTCGCCTGTTTAGCCTTGTTAGCGCAGTAGGTAGCGCGTCAGTCTCATAATCTGAAGGTCGTGAGTTCGATTCTCACACAGGGCAAGGTTTTGTTAAACTTATAACCAAAACAATGTAAGGGCTAACAAAGTAGATCTCCAGTCAAGCCAGCCTAATCAAAGTTATTACCTCCGCCAAAGAGGTTATGTTTTCACCTGAGTCTGTCTGTTTGTTTGTTTGTTTGTTTGTTTGTTTGTTTGTTTGTTTGTTTGTTTGTTAGCAAGATAACTCACTCAAAAAGTTATGGACGGATCTTGATGAAATTTTCAGGAAATGTTCCGAATGGTAAATCCAACAGATGATTAAATTTGGTGATGATCCAGAAGAAATCCTGGATTCTGGGTCACTTTGAAAATTTCATTAGCATTTTGTTAAATGGGGCTTGGCGGAGGTCTGCGCTCTCTGAGTGCTTTTCTAGTTTAATTTGAATTTTCATTGTAACCATAATAATGAATCAAATATACAGAATTGATAGTGGCATCATTAACCCTACGTATATGATTTTTACTACGATTTTTTAAATTGCAACTAAATGCAAAGAAGTGGGCTGAGATAGGGGGTAGGTGAAAACAGTCTTTTTATGAGCACTAAAACAACAAAAAACAAAACAACAGGATTACTCAAACATGCATGAATCTCTCAAAATAGGGGTCTCCTAAAAGTTTGGCGGGACTTAATATTTTGTTGCAACCATGGCAACCCACTTCTAAACAGTGTTTTTTTATTCACATGAGCTGCTAAGCCAACAGGCTTTTAGACAAAGCAAAGCCAGTGTAGACCTAAAATGATAACAAAACCACATCCAGACATTGGGCGGATTGACAAACTGATCCGTAAAGCGGGTTACGTGATCGGCTGTGAACTGGAGACATTTGTCACAGTGAGGGACAGGAGGACACTGGACAAACTGCTCTCCATCATGGACACTCCTGCTCACCCACTGCACCAGACTATAGAGGGACAGAGGAGCTCATTCTCCAACAGGCTCCTTCAGCTCCGCTCAAACAGTGAGAGATTCAGGACTACATTCATACCATACGCCATTCAGTTGTACAACAACTCACCCTTATGTAACAGATAATACTCCCTACAACTGTACAACAAGTTAATCTCAAGTAACGGATTACCTCATGCCCTGTCAATCAGCATAGTATTTGCACTGTCGTTCTTGTCTCTTGTATATAGCTGTGACTGTATAGTTTATTACTTTATTACTTATATTTCTATTTTATTTCAACTTGTACATATACATTTTTATAATTATGTCTCATTTGACACCTGTCTCTTAATCTTTTTGCTATACCATCTATTTTTGTTACTCTGTTATTATATTATATTGTGATGTTTGAGCTACTGTATCCAAATAATTTCCCTTGTGGATCAATAAAGTTTGTCTAAGTCTAAGTCTAAGTCTATCCAGCTTTTTTTTTACTTTCTGCTGAAGGTCAAGTCACATTTATGCCAAACAGCAGTCACTTTGTGTTAATGGTTAAGCTGCAAATGCTGATTTTTGTCAATATATTTTTTCAGTCAGATTAAGGATAGGGACAGGACAATTATAAAAAGAGTTAACTTTTAATTAACTGTATTTAATAGATCACCAAAAATACAGTTAATGTCTCTGAACCTTAAAGAACCCATATTGTGGTATTTTCTGATCTATGTTATAACTGTTGTTTCCTCATCACAAACCTGGAGTTTTGTGTCATTCACTCATGTTTAACACACAAACCCTGCATATTTAGGCTGAGTTGAAAAAACAGAAAACAAGAATAAAATAAATAAATACAACATTATAACATGGCTTAAAGCTCACAAGAGTCCATTTTGTGTAATATCTCTACCAGGAAGGTTACATAGCCTTGCTTTAAACCAAAAGATGGTAGCCTGTGTATTAGCAGCTGTTGCTCTCACATTCTCTTTGATATGACCTGGCTCAGCATTTTGGTGTGTTCACTGCATTTAACTAGAGGAGCAAAGAGGAGCAGGCAGAGGAGCGGGGCAGAGGAGTGGGCAGAGGAGCGAAGAGAAGTGAAGGGGAGTAAAGAGGAGTGAAGACAAGCAAAGAGAAGTGGGCAGAGGAGCAAAGAAGAATGGTCAGAGGAGCCGCTGTCCACCAGGCACCTGCTCCAGACTTGCTCCAGACCTGCATGAGGACCTCAGCTAACCACAACTACACTCCCAGCATCAAGGAACACATAGACACAGGTGTTTGCATGTTCTGCCTGTGTCTGGGTGGGCTTCTTCTATGAAGGATGCACTACTGTTTAAAGTGAGACAAGACAGCATATTTGAAGTGGATTAAGGGAGCATGACATCACCCATACCGTTCAGCTCCAGCTAAATGAAGCTCAGTAAGGCTAGCATTTATAGTGGCTAATCTTCAACCAGAGACCATATTTGGAAATCCAAGTGGGAAACCAATGAGCAAATCTAGTGCTTAGCAATGAGGCTGTCATTCAACCTTCTGCTAACTCTAACGGGAGCAACTTTGGGGGAAGCAGGAGAATTCATTCTATGATTTTATTTTTGCCGGAGCCCACCGCAGCCTTTTCCCTTCATAAATGAATAGTTATTCATATTATCTAATATTAGAACACATGGTGTGCAGCCTTCAAACAGCACAGCAGAGCTCTACTCCTGGTGTGAGTGTCACAATAAGACTGTGAGGCAAGGCGTTCTTATCTTAATTTAGGGACAAAATAGTGAAATAAAAAACCCAGGATCATGTAAAGCGGGTTAATACCAATATTTTACCACCAGGCAATAACAACAACAAACTTGGAAAAGTTACATAGTGTGCAGTAGGTGGTACTAGTATGGCATGTGTCAGAGCTGTGTAGTGTGTACTTGAACTGCATGTACTGCATCAGAGATGTGTAGTATGCAATGTGTACTTTTGTACTACAAGGACGACACACACATGCACTCAGCTGTGCTTCCTCTCTGCACATTTACTTTGGCATGTTTCTGCATGGGAATCGCATGAGCTGAGTACCTAAACCAGAGCTGGAGCCAGAACCAGCCGCCTCAATCTCCACCCCCGTCACAGAGCCCACCACGGAGGCAGGAGGGAGCCATCCAAACATCCCTCTACCTGAATCTCCACCTCCATCACAGAGCCCAGGGCCAGCCTTTTGCACCTCCACCCCTTATTTATCCCAAAGCCAGGACAAACCCAGTGCAGAGCAGGGCAAGCCAAACACCCCCCCATCCCAGTGCTAGAACCAGGGAGAGAGAGCAGGGAGAGGGGGCAGGGAGAGGGCCAACCACACCCCCACTGTCTGCACCTCCACCCCCCAAACCAGAGCCAGGACCAGCCCAGAGCAGGGAGAGAGATCCAAAACAAGATGGAGGAGGGATAAGTAAATACAGCTGCACAGACTAGGGCAAAGCAAGGCTACAGTCTCTTACATGCATAGCTATAGGACCTGCCCGCGCTAAGTCATGCCCCCTTCAGACAACTGTCAACACAATCAGCATGCATCCTGCTAATGAAACTCCTGTACCTCACATCAGGTTTTTCAAACTGTATTGTATTATTTTGAATCCTGCTTTTGTATATTTATGGAAAAGTGCCGTGCAGGAGCATGGGTGACATAAGCTTGTGGGTGGAGCACTGGACAGAATTTTACAGCCAATTGTAAGGAGGGTTTGAATAGGGCCCGGAAGAGATTGCTAGATTTCTCAAACATGCTTAAATGACATATGAAACCTCTTGAGGTATTTTGCATAATACTCCCTTTTTAAGGATTACCAACAGGATTTGGTTGGTTTCTAAAATGAGTTAAAGATGCTCTAACTTTCCTGATAAGTTAGAGCATCTTTAACTTATGGTCCACTCAAATAGTGATCTAGGCTCCATAAGGCTCATCTTGCAGGCCTGGTAATGCTCTGAGTTTAGTGGGGGCAGTGCAAGTGAATGGAGCTGAGTTAGAGCACTTCTGATGCTGCGAGCTGCTGTAACTGGACCCTCATTGATTCTGTGAGCTCCTTGCTCACACACACACACACACACACCTCCACACACACAGCTCCAGACACACGTACACCTCCTCACACACAGCTAGTCACAGACACACACACAAAGCTTCTCACACACACACACACACACACACACCCACACACGCACACACACACACACTCCTCACACACTGCTTCTGACACACAGCTCCTCACGGAGGAGCATGGAACACAACCAGGAGGGGGCGCTCCCCACTCACTACCATCAGATACATAAGGAAAACACTTCTCAGCATGTACCCCAGAGCTCATGGCAAAACGCAGTGCTCCACAGTACAGTGGACTTTAATCGATCTTGCTTGTATTGAATTACAGGTGTAATTGCTTGAACAAGCCAAGCCAAGTTATGCATGATTTTAACGTTATTTTATTACAGTAAAACATTGATAACTGAATAAATGCAACATATATGTTTAATGCCATACTTAGGAACTTCCCAGGCAAAGCAATACCATTGCCATAGAACTAAGCAATTGGGAGACTCTCACCAGAAAAGTTAATTCGTTGAGCAAGCACAGTACCCAGGGAATCAGGTTTAGGTTAAGGTTAGGGTTTAGGTTAAGGCTGGGTGAGACGTGACCATGGTTAATGTTAGAGCCAGTCTCCAGGAAGTGAATGGAAGTCAACGTAGTGTCCCCAAAAGTATGTAAAGCCAGCATGTGTGTGTGTGTGTGGGTCTGGTGGTACTAGCCCGGACACTGTCATAAGCCTCTCTCACAGCTGTGATCTGAATGTGCAGGCATGTGGAAGGAGTCCCCACACATGCTCTCTGCTCCAAGCCTACACACACACACACACACACACACACACACACACACACACACACACGCACGCACCTACTCACACAGATACACATACACATTATACAACATAAAATTGTATTCATATTGTTTTGTGATTTACATTCCTACAGTGTAGAGAAAAGTGCAGAGGATTGTAAGAGCTCTTATTTGTTGCTGTGTACTACTGTGTACTACTGTGTACTACTGTGTACTACTGTGTACTACTGTGTACTACTGTAAGCGCGTTACTCAAGAGAGGAGAGACAGACCGGCTCTTCCTGCTCTGCACACAGGAAGTCACCCTGAGGACTGAGACGAGACGCAAGGTCATGTCCGGAGAACTGTCTGTCTCTCTCACACACCTGTTTCTCACCTGTCTCTCTCATACCTGTCTCACACCTGTCTCTCTCAGAGCTGTCTCTCTCTCAGAGCTGTCTTAGACCTCATCACATCATTTGACACAAAAGTACTCCAGTGTCTCACAAAGTCTGACAGAGGATGGCCTGTAGAGCTCTTGATTAAAGAGTGTTCTTGATAAGTAGACAATGCCAATTTCCATTCTAATTGCATGAATTGTACAGTCTTATCTGGTCTCCCTCTTTTTTTTTTTTTTTTTTTTTTTGGTTATTTTGTTAAAAAAATGACATTTCAAGGAGAATGTTCCAATGTATGGTTGTCACAGGGGGAGAGGAGGGTGATGTGTGTGGGTTGGTCCTGTCCTCTACAGCAGTCACAGTACACATAGAATACACAGACTAATGCAGCAGGTGTCACCGTGGAGACAAGCCTGCGACAGGACCGGTTGACAGGACTGCACTGTCAGGAAGAATGTGTCACAGCGCGGGCACTAACCATATTCACCTTATTTATGCAACAGGAAACGTGGCAACATCTACGGTGTCACTGAGACCAGTGCTCATCAACAGACACAGGAGTTAGGCCTGAGCAGACAGAGGTAGAGCTGAGAAATCTGAATGTGTGAAATGCAAATAGAACTCAGTGAAACTCAGACTGACCAGGTCAGACTCTGACTGACCACGTGAAATCCAGAAGGCGAGGAGAGTACATCTTATACACTCAGCTGGTATAAGAAAAGCACACCCTGTGGGTAGGTAATTTTGACAAAACATTCCAGCTTTATATATTATTTGCTCTGCATCTGTTGTCCCACATTTGCACACTCTCATTCATACACTGAGATAAGTGTCATGCCCAAGGACAAAACAACAATTCGTAATGTAGAGTCACTGCTGCCTCACTGTTAGGCCTGTTACATTAAGAAATTCTGAAGTGTGATATATTGATTCTGAAAATAAATATAAAATAAGATAATATGGAAATTATTATTCCTCTTTTGCAAAAACCTTAAAACAGGATCATCACAGTAAAGTATTTTCTAAGTGAACCATATGAAACATAATTTGGTCAGAAATATATCAATAGTACAATGAAAAGTTAGTTCTAGTATCTATAATGTGTATTATGTGTTTTCATTATTGGACCATCTACCAACTGAAATGTCATCACACAGGACAAATACTACATAAAATTAAAGGTCCTATATTGGATTCTTGTGAGCTTTAAGCAATATTATAATGTTTTTACCTCCTCAAAAACAGACCTGGAGCTGTGTTTTGTTTCATGCACACGTTTGAGTAACTCTTTATCATTAGTCTGTCTACATCTCGAAAATGCTCTGTTCCACCTTGTGATGACATGTATTTTCAACCTCTTTACCTTTAGTTCTATGGTGTACAGAGTATGGTATTTAAAAACTCAGTGGAGCTCTTCCTGTATTACCGCATGAAACAGAGTGTTTTCTGCTTGAGAGAAGAACTCAGCCTAAATATGCAGGGTTTGTGTGTTAAACATGTGTGAAAGAAACAAAACACAAGTCGAGGTCTGTTTGTGATACAACATTAGAACATAGATGAGAAAATAGCCAAATATGGGAAATATGAAAAAAAAAAAAATCCCCACAAGTGTGAAGAAAAGGTACGTATGGAATGATAACAGGACAGAAGGGAGCACCTGGAGCAGGTCTGGGTCAATCCAACATGGCTGACAGTGATGGTGGCAGATGGCTCATGAGCAGATTACTGGCTCACAGGCTTAAACGTGCACACCCAAACAGACACAAGAGAGAGAGAGGGACAGGAGGAGAGAGAGTGAGGAAGGGAGAGAGGAGTGGGAGAGAGAGGGAAAGACACGATAAGCCATAGATAAAGAGAGGGAAAAGAGACTGGCACACAGAGAGAAGACAAGAGAGGGTGACAGAGAAAGAGAGATTGAGACAGACAGAAATAAAGAGTATAAGCAGTGTAAGAGGAGAGAAAGAGAGAGAGTGAGAACGGAGGCAGAGAAAAGGAGAAAGAAGAGTAAAATAGAGAGAACGACAAGAGAGAGGAGAGAGAGATAACACCACTGTCACCCTATAACCTCCAAACACAGACCTAACACAGAGAAGATGGGCCTCTCCATGCATTGTAAAACAGTGTGTTAAAGGTGAAACAGGGGTCAGTGGAGAGCTGGACCGGTCATTCAGTGGTCAGCAGCTGTAAACACGTCTGAAGTTTATAGTCTCTATTTGGGTTCGTTGTTGTTTGTCACCAAGCTGGCCCTGACCAGGGGGATGACCGGGTGAGGGTGGGTGGGGTGAGATGGTGACCAGGGGGAGGGGGAGGGGAGAGGGACAGTTAAACGGACATTTGGCTCAGACAGGGGACCCCCGTCTGTGTTACTGATGGAGTGATCATGAGCTGTCATTCAGTCTGACTCCTCCCTCTAAAGTGTGAGAAGGACATGGAGTAAAGTTGTAAAAAAGTACAAAAAAGACTAATTTATACCAGATATTAATCAATAATGAAACTAGAATCAAAAGTAGATACTCATTTGAACAAGTACTGCTCTCACACACAAATTACACAAAATGGACAAGTATATCTATGTATCAATACTGACTAGGGTGACCAGATGAATTGGCTGATATTTTCGGGACGGTGTTGGCTGAAATTTGGGATGGGGGGAAGGGGGAGGCAAAGTGTAGGCTCAGAATTGTTGATGCGTTCTAAGTTGCTTTTCTTTACAAACACACAAAAATCATGTTAACTAATAACAATAACAAAATAAAAATGTAAATGACAAATCGGGGTCTTAAACCCAGAAAGTCCACACTAAAGAGAAGCAACTTAATGTAGTGAGCTAAACTACATGATGTAGGGGAAAGCTTAGGAGGCAGTGCCTCACCTCCCTTCCCTGACCGCACATCGCTGGTATTCCACCTCGCTGTCTCCCGTCTACTCTCTATTTGACTCCAAACTCGGCAGCATGCTGTGTACTGTCTGCTCGCACATTCAGTCAGACGCTCTTTCCTTTTATGACGTAGGAGGCGACCAAGGCAAATGTGCACCTTGCCAACAGAGCGTCTAGAAGCCATCAGGGGCTGCGTGCAGCCTATCAACAGCAGTCAGGGACTGCGTGCAGTCTACTCAACCTCTCTACGAACAGTTTATAATGTTTATCACAAAATAACTACTCAGTATTCTGTTTGAGTGTAATTTTCCTACCTAACCCTAATCCTAACCCATAACAGTTTAGATTCTGGGACTGTCCCGAATTTTTCGGGACGTCTGGTCACCCTAATACTGACTGACGTATCAAAAAATATTGATTCTCATGCAAAAATACTGATTCTCAAAAAAAGCTGTCGCATTTTTATACTTTTTTACTGTTTATATTTTTGTTTTTCAGTACATACTATACATTTAAAGCAACATCATGTAACTTTCTGGAGGTGCCACATCAACTGCATGATTCCACGGAAATAGCGGAAGATTATAGTCAAAATGTTTCCATCCCCCAGGCCAATGAAGAGTTAGGTTTGTGAAGATGCAAGCACACTCATAGTAAGAATGCATGTTTTTTTTTTTGTTTTTCAGTGCAATAAAATCAACCAAAATGAAAAAAAAAGCATGTATTAAAAATCTGCCACTACAACATAGTATTCCTCAGTGATGTGCCTTTCTGCAGAGCCACCTCAGCCAACAAACATCTGAACATGTTTACCAGAGGCTGCTGTGTCACTGACTGATTATTCCAGCCAATCACAGTGTACTCAGGCTGTCGCCATGGCAACCGCTGAAGCTGTGGCTTTTGTGGAGAGGCGCAGGACTAAAATGGTCCAACAGCACCAAGGAGAGCAAGTCTGACAAATCCAGAAAGAATATCCACCAGCCCCTGTGGTCGAGGAACGGTCTATCTGATTTATAATGGATATGGAAGGACAACACAAATCTGGTCTTTTCAAAGGACAGACACAAAAATGAGACAAACTAAATCTTATCTGAAGCAACGCAGCAAGAAACACAAATGTGCAGATCATTTCATACTGTCACATAAAGCTTTTGTCACTTGTAGATTTACTCATAGTGTGAAGAGGAACCAAGAGGAACCAACACTGTAAAATGTTACTCATGGTGTCTGAAAACTACTCACTGAAGTACTTTTTTTTTAAATGATATATTACTCAAGAAAACCTAACCTGTGTATGAGGACAGGTAGAAGTCTGAGGGGCCGATGATGCAGATTGGCAGCCTTGTGTGAGAGGCCAGTCACATTTGCATTATACAGATATTAATAAGTATAATATTAATAAGTATTCACACTCCCTAAATGTTGGACATTTCCTTATGGGGACAGTTGTGTAGAAACAGTTCATTTGGTGACGTTTGGGGCTTTGGGACATGAACACTAGTCCCACCCCATAACAAAATGCCAAACCAATACCAAAAATAACATCAATTTTTCTGACATTGATTTAACAAATTAAAGATGACGTTAATTATTTGTATTAGTTTAATCATAACTAGTGTGTCGTTTAGACAAGTTTTGGCCCTTGTTTACAATGGTAGCTAGGTAACAAGGAATTACTTCTGTCACATCTGCTACCTGTGTCTAACCAGGAAGTGAAATTATAAACTTCACCATAATAATAATAATAATAAAGCTAGAAAAAATAGACAAGACACTACTAATTAACTAAGTTTTTCTGTGAAATGAGTAGCAATTTAAGCCAGATGCCCTATCTCTTAGCTCCCAGATATGTTGTGACTGAAATGTGAGGTGTGGTTTGTACTGAAGTAATATTTGAAAAAACTCAGAACTGAGGAAGCAGCTCGGATGAGCTGCGAAACGTATTCGACCAAATAAACTCTGTCCAGTTGACAAATTAAATTTCTCCTTTTGCTATGGATTCTACCTGGACGACTGACGGATTCTACACATTTGAAAAAGCTGTTGAAGAATGCAGGTGACAGAGGCGGCCCTTGAGTCACCCCCTCTGACACAGGTTTCAGAAGGTCCAGTCCCTCCTCTGACTCCGGTGTGTGGAGTGTGGAGTGGGGAGTGTGGAGTGTGCAGTGTGAAGTGTGATTCCACAGGGCCTGGTGTGGTAGGGCACATCTGCAGCCACATTCCAGCAGCGGCGGTGAGGCCGGTCCAGACATGCCCCATGAGGAGGAGGAGTGTCTGTGGGAACTGTTCAAAGCACTCACTGCTTTTACACGCAGGCGAGGAAAAGCCAGAACTGGTCTGGTCCAGTTTAAACCGATCTATCAAAATACATGAAAACTCTGGAATCACAATTGAGATGTCATGAATCGAATCTCAAAGACAGTGCATTTCGATTCACAATAGACATAGACCTCCCTTTCTCTCCTCTCATTTGCCCCTCCCTCTGCCTCCTCTCCTCTTACTCCCTCCGCTCCCTCTCTCTTTCTGTTCTCCCTAGCCTCTTCTCTTACTCCCTTCTGCTCTCTCCTCTCTTTCTGTTCTCCCCTCCTTCCCCTTCCCACTCTTCGCTTTTTTACCCTAATCTCCCTCTCCTCTCTCTCCTCCCTCCTTTCACCCTTGTTCTTCCCCTCTCCCTCTCCTTTCCTCCATCTTCCACTCTCTCCTCGACCCTCACTCTCCTCTTACTCTCACCTCTTTCCTTACCACTCTCTCCCTCTTCTCTCCTTTGTTCCACTTTCTTCCTCTGCTCCCCTCCTACTCGTCTCCCTCCTCATCCCTTACTATTTTCTCCTCTCCCTTGCCCTCCCCACTCACCCTTCCTTTCTCTCCCCCTGCCCCTTCTCACCCCCTCTCCTCCTGCCCCTCCTCTCTCCATCCTCTCCCTTTTCTTTCCAAGTTTCCTTTCTCCCTCCTCTCCTTCCTCTCCTCCTTCTCCCTCTCTCTTCTCCTCTCCCCTCCTCCCTCCCCTCTGTTCCTCAGTGTTGTTGTGCGTCACCATGGAAACCGCCATAACAGTGTTGCAGAGCCAGGCTCTCCACTCTGCAAACAGCGACCACATAAAATCCATCACTCCCTTCTTCACGCTGCTCTGAGACAGCAGCACACACGTTATGGCAACACATAGCAGCGTCCAGCGGCAATAATAATACAACTTTTGAACTGATACTTTGCAGTTTTGCATTCTCTGGGGGTGTGATGCTAATTAGAGGCACTGCTCTGTCTGAAGCGCTGTAACTCACTTAGAGTTACAGCGCTGACTGAGAGAACTGACTTAGATGAAACTACAATGAGCTTTCTGCAAGTCCCTCTCAAATAACATTACAAGTCACAATCTAGCTAACATTAGCCAACAGTTTTTCAGTTGGTCATATTTATCATAGGCTCCTAAAAATGTGCTGTTTAAATACATTTTGTACTTTTTGTTTTCAGACCAGTTTTCAGGCCATTTAAAAATGTATTTGCCTGTGTCTGCTAATGTGTGCATTGTGTCACCATGGTAAATGCTGAACATTCCTTCACAGATAGACCCCTCCACTGTAATGTCACTGCAAAGTATCAATAATGTCACCGCATGCAGCAACGGGAGACTATATGGCGCCTTGTAGCATTTATTTTTGCAGACAGAGAAGACGTGGTGTTTTTGTGTGGTGTAATGACAGCCACAGCCTCTGCAGTTTGGCAGGTTACAGTGCATATGGCAAGTTTTCATGTTTTGTAATTGTGACTTTGTTCAGTGGAATACTGCAGTGGAAAGTGAAAAATAACAGGAAGTAGTGCTGCGTTCTAAAAAGGAATCCCTTTATCTATGTCATCACATGTTTCAGATTGTTCTGTTAAGAATATAAAGCTGGTATATCTTTATTTTCAATGAAGACTTTTTTTGTAAATGTGGCCAAATTTGGTTTACAGTGTTTCCTAGTTAACAGTTCTGAATAGCCTCAGCAAACAGTATGTCACATCTGCTGCCCACATCCAACCAGGAAGACATTATAAACTAATGTCCCCTCATCAAAAACACGCCTGAAGAGGTTTTAGACGTCATCCATGCATGTTTGAGTAATCTAGCGATCTCTCCTGGGCCGTATTCAGACTCTCCTTATGGTTAGCAGTAAGACTGTGCAATGCGCCGCTCACAAGCCTGCATCACTAATGCTGCCACATGACAATTCTATACAATATACAAAAACGTGATACAAAACTGTACACAACAACCTGTCAAGTCTGACAAATAAGCTAGATTCATTTGTGCTTGTGATTGTGTAGAAGGGCAAAATAAAAGTGAAACTCAAAACATGTTAATATGTTGTTTTTTGGTGAATATAGTATTTTCAAAAAAATAAAAGGTAACATGGTGATCGAAATATGTTATGTGTTAGTAGTTAATACCCCTTAGAAGTGAAATACCCCCTCTTTAAACATGTTATGGTGTGTGTGCAAGGCAAAGAACAAGGCTCCACAACAGAACTCTAGACTTGTTTTATTCCATATCTCTGAATACAGGAAATGTGATCACTCCTGATGATGTCATCACAAATATATGGGATATATGTATAGGTTATATCAGACGCCTCTCCTCAGCCCGTGAGGCTGTGGAGGGCCTTCAGACCTGCCCTGGACCAGGAGGTGTGCTTTGCAATATGTTGTCTACAGGACAGCCTCATTTTATTGCAATTACTGAATGAAATAAACTCATTTTTGTGTTAAAGAGAGGCCAATCTGATATGAAAATATGGCAGATTTGTGAGAGCTTGTGAGTGTGTAAACAAGCCCTAGAGAGAGTGAATGAGTCTCTTCTCAAACTCTCCTCCTACACTTGTGTGCATACATACAGCTGTCTGTATTTCTGCTTATTTCAAAGAGAACGCTTTCATCGATGTTAAACTACATTTCAGTGCCACTTCATTCTCTGTGTGTCCCTCAGACTTTCACAGTAGAGAGTTTAACCAAGGCATTTGATGGATTACAGCAATATCTGGTTAACAATATTGTCATAGAGGACAGTTTAAAGGTAATATTTATGCTATAGTTTTTAGCCATGCTATAATGTTGTTACGTCATCAAAAAACAGACCTGGAGTTGTGTTTTGTTCCATTTACACATGTTTGAGTAACCCTTTATTAGTCTGTCTACATCTTCAAAGCTCTAAAATTTCTGTTCTACCTTGTGATGTCATGAAGTGGTAGTTTTCAAGTTAATAGTTCCTTTGTCCTTTAGTTCAGTAGAGACTGGCTTTTGAAATGGTGCTGATTTTTTTTAAATGAGAAAACAATGTTATAACATAGATCATAAAACAGCATAATATGGACCCTTTAAAATATTGCCTACAGTAAGTAACTGAAGAGTGGACAAACACAGAGTGGACAAACCAAGCCGCTCTGGGGAAGTCTGAGGACAGTGTCCAGACAGCTTTTACAATGCTGGAGGACACTTTATAATGATACAATGATAACTATATCTATGTCATTAAGACATCATTGCAGTCTGCATGACACGTGATGGAGAGGTACAAGTCCAACACTCATAACACCAGAGCTGAGAGACATTTATGGCCTGTAGGAAATACCATTAGCGCTGTCACTTTGGAGTTGCAGGTGCTACTAACACTAGGAAATATATAATCACAGTTTATGCAATAATGTATTTACTGGGAGCCATACAGTAGCTTCCAAGTTTAGTAAGCAGTAGTCAGAGTAAGTAAGGACAGACACAAAAATGAGAAACTAAATTATAGCTGAAGGAGCGCTGCAAGGAACACTAATGTTCAAATCATTTCATATTGTCAACATAAAGCTTCTGTCACTTGTACACTTACTCATAGTGGGAAGAGGAAGCACAATTCTTACTCAAGTAAGAGTATCAGAACAAGTATATGACTAGTACACGCCTATGGACCATTATGGAACCTACCTGGAACCTACCTGGAGATTACTCCGCTATAAGGCCACATGTTAATATAAAAGAAAGTACTACCATTTAATGATAAAAATCACATTCTATTGTCTAAAGAAAGAGCTTTATGTTGATAATAGAATGAGAATCAGAACCAGAAAAGCTTTTATTGCCATTGTCAGTGAACACAAATTCACAGACTAGGAACTTGCTTTGGTGATGAGGTGCAACATAGAATACTGAATAGTAATAATAATAATAATAATAATAATAATAATAATAATAATAATAATAATAATAATAATAAAGTATCACTATTTAAAAATAAAGTAAGAGCATGCAAAAAAAGATTAAGATATATAATAAAAAAATCAAAATAGTCTCGTATATACAGAAGCATCAGAACAACAGTGCAAACTGACAGTGCAAAAGATCAAGATAATAAGATAATCAGTCTATTATCAAATTTGCATTGAGTATTGAGTCAGCCCTAGCCCGTAGTGCTGCCTCACTACTGTCCATGCCCCCAGCACAGACTTGTGTTGTGTAAACAGTCCCGAGTGTACAAGCCCTTCAAGCACTTCTATGTTGTGGGGCAGAAGCTGTCAAGAGCCATCAGGTCACTCCGAGCGCTCCCCTCCCTCCCTCTTCCTCCCTCTCTCCCTCTTCTTCCCTTCCTATCTCTCTCCCTCTTCCTCCCTCCCTCCCACTTTGCCTCCCTCCATCCCTATCCCTCCCTATTCCAGGGAGCACAGCCCGTCCGAGACAGCCGAGCCACAGTTGAACTTTAGCCAACTCCATGGCGTTGTCATGGCAACAAACCCAAGTTCATGCACCAGTTTCCCTCACGACCTCTGACCCGAGAGGCAAACATGCTTACAATGTGTGCTTTAACCAGTTGCTCCAGTCTGCTCCACTGCGTACTCAGTTCCTTTTGAATTTGGTCAGTCCAGTTTGGTCTGGACTTCGGTGGATTGACTCAGCAGATTTGGAGATTTTACTCTGTTGAACAAAGGGTGACAGTCATTGGGTTTATGTAAACAGTTCATGCACAGATTAATATTTGGGTCAATTAAAGGCAATCTTTTCAATTTATTTGGACAAAATGTGTCTTACCCCAGTACAGTTAAGCAGCTAAGATAAGCAGATAAGCAGCGTGAGCAGCTCTTGAGGTCAAATTAAGTCCGCTGTGTACTGTCCGTATCTAATTATAAAGAGTTTTATTGTCTGATAATCAGGAAGGGTGAGTTAGCATGCTAGTTGTTGTTAACTTTATGGTGACGCCAAAACTCCACTCTGAGAATTGTGAAAAGCACTTATAAAATAATCACAGTGATATAATGAATGACAAATAACTTTGGACCACTGCAAACTGTTTAAAATGAACTAGTTCTGTTTTTAATGTGTTTAAGACAGTAAAGTACAGTGCCTTTAATTAAATGGACTGTGACTGTAAATACAGATTATTACTAAACAGTTGGACAGTATATAGAAATGGCCTCCAATGCATCAACCGCAACAATGACAAGCACATATGAGAATGGCTAGACAAAACACATCTGATGAGATCTTTAAAATATATTTTTGCCCATGTAGCCTCAGTTGCACAGTGCACAGAAGGCAGTTACAACATGTGTCTTTCACATTGGAATCTATGGGAATGTCTCAAAGAGCTTTGTCCAGGCCAGTGCAGTTATGTTTGGCAGACGTGCACATTTTCCATTGGCCCTGCTCCTCTGTCCGGCTCCCCAGTCCCCAGTTTCCCCCCAGAACGTCCTCTGCAAACTAGTGATGT
This sequence comes from Taenioides sp. WSHXM2023, assembly GCA_029959045.1. NCBI lineage: Eukaryota > Metazoa > Chordata > Actinopteri > Gobiiformes > Gobiidae > Taenioides > Taenioides sp. WSHXM2023. Next base: position 818,656 of record CM057086.1, read on the forward strand.
CACTCGAATACACTCAATATCAGTACTAAAGAATAGACTTGGTACTCAATACCGATTCTGATACCACATTGATAATTTTAAAAAATATCTTTATTTAGACAATAGAATGGGACTTTCTACATTAAATGGTAGAAGAAGAGTTTCGTAAATCAGATACTATCGATACTAAAACTAGTTTTGAAATGATGAGCAGGTATTGATACTATGAAACCTACCTGTATGACTGAAGGATTACACAAATATAAGGCCACATGATAGTATAAAAGAAAGTATTTAAATCATTTAAACCAAGAAGCCATTCAATGTTGAAAATCACATTCTATTGTCTAAGCAAAGAGTTTCGATTATCATCATTGAGCTGTAGGAGCCTGTTGGAGAATGAGCTCCTCTGTCCCTCTATAGTCTGGTGCAGTGGGTGAATTGTTGTACAGTTGTACACTGTAAAAAAAAAGTCTGTAGAATTTACAGTAAAAAACTGTCAAATTGCAACAGTAGAAGGTCGTAAAATCTAAAATAGTATATCACCGTAGTAAATACAGTAAATTACTGTAAATCAAGAAGCATTACATAACTTTAATATTTACGGTTGTAATATGTTGAAAACACAGAATTTTTCTGTGAAAAAGTAAAATTAATGGGGGAAATACCGTTATGTCAAAAAAGAGTATTTATCCTAAAATTAACTGCAATACTTTGCATAAAATAAAGACTTTGCTGTAGCCTACTTTTCAATTTACAGTATAAAACTGTTATACATTCTGCAAAATTATATCTTCAGTTCAGGAAGAACATGTTAAATATATTGAACTAGTATTATTTGCTGTTATTTGACACAAGTACTCCTGTAGAAAACCTGTCCAATAAGCCTCTACATGTCCAAATGGAGCCAGTGTGGGACAAGTAGGGTACAGAGCTATAGTATTATGGTCAAACGTTGTCCCTGGCGCACTTGCAGTAGTGCTAACTTTAATTTTAAAAACTAAATAAATAAAATAATTTGTTTTGTGTATTTTTAACTAAAATAAACATGAATCTGTGGTCTGTTCTGCCTGTAGGCCTGCAGTAGGGTCTATATCTGTTTTAGTATATATAAGAAAAAAAAAACACTTGGATTATTTTAAAAACATCTCGAAACATCTGATTGCTTCTGATATCATCGCAAATTATTTTAAAAGCATCTTGAAACTTTATATGCTTTATTTCACCTCTACTGTTTGAGGATCGCTCATTGATTGACATAACGCGCTTAATTTCAAATGGGCCAATCAGCGTACTGCATCCTACTTCCGCCTGACTCCAACCTCGACCCGCCAGACTCTTCGTTAACCTCCGACAAACTCCGGACCAATTTGGTTTTTGTTACGGACTTGAACCATTCAAGTCCCCGATCTTCACCGGAGGAGCTTCATTAGCAGTCTGGATTTTTAAGACTCTCCCTAAGCCAGAAGCTGAACCTATCTACAGTTACCTCGGTAAGTAGCGTAAATCAAAAACGGCTTTAGTTGAATTGGGTTTATTCAGCTTATCAAGAGGGTTGCACTGCAGACAGCTAGCGTGAACATTGAGTTAATATCCCCATAGCTTAACTTACCTACATTAAACTTTTACAGCAGCCTGGAAACGTGTAATACATGTTTAGATGTGTTTAGGAGGACGGTGTATTATAAGCAATCGTTTCATTAACCGGTTTGACTATTTTTGAAAGCAGTGGGCTAAAGCAGGATCACTCCATGTGCTGAATGAAACCGGTTAGCTAACCGCGTTGTTCGTGTACATAGTTAACTTTAGGGATGCACCGAATATTAGGCAACCGAATATATTCAGCCGAATATTGCAAAAAAAAAAAATCCACATTCAGCATATTCCGGTGCATCCCTAGTTAAGCTCGATGTATTTTTACTATTGATGATGTATTCTTGTAACATATGTGGAGAAAACGTTCAGTCTGTAAAAGCATATGTTTTGCATTGCAAATTGCACCGTAATGAACCCAGATGTATTTTTAAATGTGTTGGTACAAGTTGTAAGCAGGTGTTTTCAGGCTATACAGCTTTAAAGTCGCACTTCTATCGCCACCACAACAGTACACCAACCGTTAACGTTATTCAGGATGCGACCTTAACAACATTAAAATGCACTGTTTCACTTTGTGACCGCCAGTGCGAGGGAACCAAACCACTGATTGCACACTTAAAGGAGCACATCACAGAAGGGCGCCAAGTAGCTTGCCCAGTGAGAGAATGCAAAAGTGTGTTCACTGGAAAATCGTCTTTTACCGCTCACATGTCCAGAAAGCACAGACATTGGTCAAAAATTGTGATTTGTGTGCCAATCCACGATACACACTGTGACGGTCCCACTGCTACAATACAGGAACCTGCCAGTGTGTCCGATGCAGAAGACACTGTAGGGGATGGGTCCAATTTCAGCGACTTGTATCTGAGAAATATATGTATGTTTTACATGAAACTACAGGGACAGCATCTCCTTCCAGTGTCTACCATTCAAAATATTGTTGAAGAAATACAGAATATATATGAGTTGGGACAGACCTATACTTTGAATCAACTAAACTTGCTTCTAAAAGATATGTCAGTTTCAGATCAAGACATTGTAAAAATCAGTGATGCAATTAAACAATCTGACCTGTTTACAGCTTGCCACACAGGGCCTATGAGAACTGCTTATTCACGAGCACAGTGCTTTAAAGACATGTTCAGATATGTGGAGCCCAAAAAAATCTTTTTGGGCAGAGATGAGAACAGGACAGACAGGTATGCCTATTATATTCCTGTGCTAAAAACTTTAAAAGGTATGCAGGAGTCTGGTTTTTGGCAGGGCCTTATGTCAGTGGATCATATTAATGTTTCCAAAACAGATATTCTCTCTGACAGTTGTGATGGTAAAGTGTTTATGTCGAACACATTTTTTCAGGAAAACCCAAGTTGTCTGATGCTGGTTTTATACCAGGATGCATTCGAAGTTGTGAACCCGTTGGGCTCTGCTAAAAAGAAGCACAAGGTTTTAGCTATGTACTTCTCTCTACTTAACATGCCCCCCCATGTACGGTCAAATGCTGACCACATGCAGCTGGTTTTACTGTGTAGAGAGAAGGATTTTAAGGACTTTGGCCATGCAAAGGTTTTTTCTGAACTGCTTACTGATCTAAAAGAACTGGAGGAAAATGGGATGATAATGGGAGATGAACTTGTAAAGGGAGCACTCTACTGTATTGCCGGAGACAACCTGGGTTCTCACACCATTGGTGGTTTCACAGAAAATTTTTGTTCATCTGAGTACTTCTGCAGATATTGTCTGATTACTCTAACTGAATTTCAGGGTGCTGATCCTAACATCTGTGGACAGATCTGCCATTGAACAGCTGGAGACAGAGGATGCTCCACAAATACAAGGGATAAAGTTTAGGTCAGTATTTAATACTCTGCAAAACTTTGATGTTTGAATGAATGAATGAATGCCTTTATTGTCAATTCCTTCACATGTACAAGACATACAAAGCAATCGAAATTGGACCTATCGCCCCGTCCGTACATTACGGCAAACAAGAAGACAATATGACATGGGAAAGACGACATGGACCGGACCGGACGACAGGTAGCATATAGGAATAAACAATGCAGCATAACATGAGGGTAGAAGAAGGAGAAAAAAAAAGAGAACCGCCCCCAGACCATGCTCCTATCGGGGCATAGTATGGAGTGAGAGCACAAATAAAAACACCTCCAAGCAACAGCAACATAGTCAAAACACAGTACAAACATTTCACAGGACGAGCAACAGGGTAAGGGGAGGGGTGTGGAGGAAGTCCGACGTAGGCAAGCAGCCCATCCAAATCCTGCAGCCCTGAGTCGGCGCTGGATGCAACAGACCCGCCCACTTGGTCGGGGGTACGAAGCTGCAAGGGGTTGGGGAGGGGCCAGGCTCCCTCCGCTGTAATCTCAGGGCGATTTGACACCAGCCCGGCCTTGGTCGTGACCAGTGCTGGCTTGGGGAGGCCAAAAGATAAGATTGGGTTGTTTTGGTTTAGAGCAAGCAGCTGCGTCCCAATTTCTGCACACTGCTTTTTCTTTGTCCAGTTGGTCTTAAGGTCAACATATCTCTCTGTGCAAAGCGTCAATCTTCTCCATGATGGTTTCCGTATTGCGAATAAGAGCCAAAGTTCCATCCAGTCTGCGGTCCATGACTGCTAACCTCTCCGAGATGTTTTCCAAAGTGCGGTACGAGGCCGCTAAACCTTCCATAATACGGCTCAAAGTCACAGTTTGAGTATTGGCAGCTTTGCCCATCGCTTCAATCAATCCAGGCAGCCAAATGGGGCTTTGAACAGCTGCCTCGGTACTCCGGTTTTTCTTGAAAGACAGGGCCACGCCCAATCCAATCAGCAAAAGTCCTGTAATCATGGTTCCGAATAAGTATAAATCCTCTATGTCCTCTACGAGAAGCGCTGACAGACACACAACTCGCCACTTGTCCCAACCATCCATCGTGTATCTGGCAGCGTAGGTTCCCGCAGGGCACGCAGGTTCGCCCGATCCTGCTTGTCTTGTTGAAAAAAATAGTGTCAATTGTGTTCACCTGGCATGCCACCCTGTCTCGGTCATGACATTTTCGAGGTGTCCTCTCATATGATGTTGCTCTTTACCTCAGGTACTTCATCAAAAGGAAGAGATGGTTCACCTACACAATTTTGAACAGGCGAATCAAGCAGTTCAAATACAAAGCAACAGATGCCTGCTCCAAGCCTTGTGAGGTAAATCCTTCAACACTGAAACTGAGTGGACAAGCTGTCCAAAATTGGAACTTCTTGAAACTGCTGCCTCTGATAATTGGTGACAAAGTGCAGGACTACCAAGATGATGTGTGGCAGTTAATTTTGCAGCTTAAGGACATTGTTGACCTGATTTGTGCTCAGCAAATTTCCAAGGCTCAGGTCGCTCACCTGGATGTTCTCATCCAGGGATATTTGGAATATTTGGAAATCAGGAAGTCACTATTTCCAGATATCAATTTGAGACCTAAACACCATTATTTGCGACATTATCCAGGACTGATCCTGAAATTTGGCCATCATTATTAGGCTATGGACTATGCGTTTTGAAAGCAAACATAGTTATTTCAAAAGGTGTACAAGGCATCTGAAGAACTTCAAAAATCTCTGTTTCTCTCTTTCAGAGAGGCATCAGATGTTTCAGGCCTTTCTTTCTGCTGGGTCAGTGAGTCCCCCAGCCTTGCAAATAAAAGATGGCACACCATTTTACTCAGAGCTTTACAATGAGCAAGTTAAAGACACAATCTTCCAATTTGGCTTTACTGAAAGAAATACAAAAAATTCTGTTGATATGCAGTATAATGGGATAAATTACAGGAAGGGTCAATTTCTTGTCACAAAAAACGAAGATTCAGTGGAATTTAGTGAAATCATCCTCATTCTCATTAAAGATGATTTTGCACTTTATTTTCTGTGTATGATGGGGAATTTCTTTCAGACTACCACATGTACTCTGCAAAAAACAGCAGTGGAAGATTAGAGTGCAAACATGTTAGTGAACTGATTGATATGTGGCCTTTATCATATTACATAAACAATGGATCCCAGATTATCCCATTGAAGCACAGTCTCTTGTCACACTAAATCAGAAGGCCAGATGCTAAATTGTCTCTTTTGTGTGTCTTAACAGATATGGCTGAATCATGGAGGATAAGCGATGCTGTAACAGCAGTGCTTCCTGATCTTCCTAATCAAGTTCTCAAGTCAGTTGAAGATACTTTGAGGGCACTTGGTGCAGTAACGACAGATGATTTACAGTACGTTACAGAGGGAGACTTGTTGCCAGCATTAAAACCCATACAAGCTCGAAGACTGGTTGCTGCCTGGGCCCCAAACGGTGAGTGTAAAACATTGCCACTACAACACTGCACACTTGTCTTATAGCAAAATTTATCAACCCCGTTTACAAATTTATCAACTGTTACAGAGTACAAGAACATTAAAGGTTAAATAATTTAAAATGTCTTTTTGTTGTACAGACTCATTCACTCCAACTCCATCTCCTGCATGTTCCTCTCCAGTGTCTCTCCTTTTCTCACCCTCCTCAGTCACTCCCTCACCAACATCATCCACAGCTACATCGTCATCATCATCAGGCAGGTGTTATCCACTTGCGCCAGACTGGGTATACAATTTTCAGATACCATGGCAGAAGCTTCCTGATGAGTTGGTACAGAGTTTGGAAAAACAGAAAAGGCCAAGTGCGCGACTACAACGAGAAATGATAAGAATTGTGGTCTCTGAGATGATGAAGATTTGTAAGAATCCCACCAAGCACAACACCACAGAGATAGCAAAAAGGATGGTGGCCAGATATCCAAAATCTCTTCAAGATGTAATTGATGGTGATGTTATTGGACTTGGACATCATTTCCTGGCAAAGCAACTCCAGTCAAGAGTTGAAAATGTCAAACGACCTGACACCAAAGATACAAAAACGCAAAACAGTATCAGATGATGACACCGATGAAATATCTGCTGAACAAAGAGCAAGTACTCAAGACACATATGGCTGTATCAACTGGATGCCGAAATATCTGCCACTCCAAGAGACTGAGGAGAGTCAGCTAGAAAAAATGAAAACATGAAGATGTCTGTGGAGATGAACTACAGTTCAGATGCTGTGACAGAATTAATGAAGTCCACCTATTTCACGCAGCGTAAAGAGATCAATAATGGTGCAAGCATCCAGAAATTAAGACGTGAATGGCCATTTTTGTTCAAAGAAGTCAGCATGGCAGTACACTTCCAGGAACTTACTGGTATGGGTTTAACTGAGTCCTTCCTTGCCAATGTGGACAAAAAGGGGGCACGTCTCTTAAACTTCTTCAAACGTGTTGATGCACATAAACACAAAAATGTTCTGGATGCTCTTCTCAAGCTTCAAAATGAAAGAGGTCAGTCCACTGGTTGCTCAGAAGAGGTCATACAGATGGTGCTTCTTTTACTGGCTCATTTTGATGAGAAGGAAGAGCATTTGTTACATTTCATCGAGAAGACTAGCCTTGCTGAGGACGTTCAGATGGAGAATGTGCCACCAACACCCTGCCTTATTGTGTGTGGTAAGTAAACTGAACCAAACCTGCAAGCTTTCTCTACCGGTATGCTAACACTCATGTGTAGCTTGTAGCCCACTTTGAGACACTGGATAACATTTTATTTGATAAGTTCTGCCATTTGTATGACTCTCATTCTATATTGAAATAGTTCTTTTTTTTATTCATGTTTATTGTAGGGTCCTCCTGCTTTGCCGCTGAGAGATTTATGTTGAGCATCGACAAAGAGATTGTCAACGACCACATCACTTCCTTCACGTGTGCCATCTGCCTCATGTTTGGCAGTTACTACTGCTTTAACATACACTACCCAGTGGAACTACGGTCTACCCTGGAGTTCCTCCAAAGGTAACATTTCTTTCTTCTTAGAATATCACAATATGCAAGGCATTTGATATCCTATTATTCTCTCTCTCCTTCATAAAAGGTGTTTCTTTTCAATAAATCCTGAGAAAGGCACCAAAGTTGAGTGGAAGAAGAAGAAAAAAGTGTACTCTGTCAATCAATCAGAGTGAAGACTCTGATCTCGGACCTTGCTGACCATGAGTGGACCAGTGATGTTGAGGGATGATATGAAAAAAGGTACATTGGATATTGTATACACCACAGCTGTTGTGTTAGTTATAGTTTTAGAAGATAAATTGTCTGGTACAGTTTGTACATGTTCAACTCTCCTGCACTGTTTGGTTGTACTTTTAAAGTTGAGGTAAACCTGATTAAGATTAAAATTGCAACACTTGCCTGGAGGTGTACAATACATATGAATAAAGGAATTATTCACTTTAAAGTTAAATTCAATCATTATCTACTCATTCTCATGCTGATGAGAAGTCTGATGTAGGTTTTTAATCCATGATTGGTGGATGTCATGATCCTTAAGTATGACTTTTATATCTCTCAAGTGAAGTGATACCTTTTTAAAATTCTGTGCAGTCATACAGAACGTTTCTTTAGATTTATGCTGCAAGATTTGACACTTGTTCCCTTTTAGGGATGATTTTATTTTGGTAATATGAAAATAATACACTGTATGTACACTGATGCCACTTTATGGTTAGAGTTGTGCCAAAAAGTACACTTAAATGTTCTCAAATTAAACATGGGGATATTCTGGCAAACTGTTACAGCTTGAAGTTTAAAACTATTCTTACTGGTTTTGAAATTGGAAGTTTGAAAGTGAACCTGTGAAAATTTCTTACAGGATGTTTTACTCATTCATAGATATTTTATGACATGTTAAACTTCAGATATTTGATGTTTAGAACTTCACAAATATTAAATAAAGAGTTTCTATATTTGATATGTTTGTGGCTTTTTTCAGGTAAAACTTTTTCTTAAATACTTTTTTAACAGTAACATGTCCAATTAAACACATTGTTTAAAATCTTAAAATACTGTTGATTGCACAGTTAAATAATGTGCTTATTACAATATTTTACCATTTAAAAAAAAATAATAATTAAAAAAAAAACCAGTATTACCATTAAAAATAACAATTTTCCATGTAAATATTTAGGTAAAACATTTTTTTTTTTTTAATTTAAAAACTTTTTTTTAACGGTAAAATACTGTAATAAGCACATTATTTAACTGTGTAATCAACAGTATCAATACAATTTTTTGCTGTAAATGAAGAAAATGTTGTACCTTAATTTAACGGTAGAGTTCTGGCAACCACAGCTGCCGTTATTTTACCGTAAAAATAGCTTTTTTTTTTTTTTACAGTGTAGGGAGTATTATCTGTCCCTCTATAGTCTGGTGCAGTGGGTGAGCAGGAGTGTCCATGATGGAGAGCAGTTTGTCCAGTGTCCTCCTGTCCCTCACTGTGACAAATGTCTCCAGCTCACAGCCGATCACATGACCAGCTTTACAGTCAATCCGCTCAATGTCCCTTTTACTGGTGCCGCTCCGCCAGCAGACCACAGCGAAGTACAGGACACTGGCCTCCACAGACTGGTAGAAGATCTCCAGTAACTTGCTGCACACATTGAAAGACCTGAGCTTTCTCAGAAAGTAGAGTCTGCTCATGCTCTTCTTGTAGACAGCATTACACTTGTCCCTCCAGTCCAGCCTGTTGTTCACATGGACGCCAAGGTACTTGTAGCAGTCCACTATTTCCATGTCATGGCCCTAAATGGGAATGGGCTCCACTGGTGTCCTCTTCCTCCTGAAGTCAATCACCAGTTCCTTGGTCTTGTCAATGTTCAGGAGCAGACGGTTTGCCTGGGACCAGTCCACAAAATTTGCAATCAATGTCCTGTACTCCAGCTCCTGTGTTACATTAGAGTCTATTTTTAAGTCTATTTTTAAATTATTTTTAAGCCATTATCTATTATCTTGTTTTACTGCATGTTACCATTTTCCTGATGGTCTTGAACTGTGCGTTGCAACACTGGAATTTCCCCACTGTAGGACTAATAAAGGCATATCTTACCTTATCTTATCTTATCCTGTCCATCCTTGATAGACCCTACCACTGCAGAGTCATCACAGAACTTCTGCAGATGGCAGGACCCAGAGCTGTACTGGAAATCAAAGGTGTACAGAGTGAACAGGAACGGAGACAGGACTGTACCCTGGGTGACTCCTACATTACTGTCCCCAGTCGCACATACTGAGGCCTGCCTGACAGGTAGTCATTAATCCAGGAGACAATGGAGGAGCTGACACCTATCCTGAGCAGCTTCTCAATCATCAGAAAGGGCTGGATTGTGTTAAAGGCACTGGAGAAATCGAAAAACAATATTCTCACAGAGCCCTTAACACTATCCAGGTGAGAGTGAGCCCGCTGCAAAAGATAGATTAAAGCATCATCCACATTAATGTGGGCCTGATAGGCAAACTGTAGAGGATCCAGGGATGGTGCCACCAGGGGTCTGAGCTGAGCCAGAACAAGTCTCTCAAACACTTTCATGACACGAGATGTCAAAGCAATTGGTCTGAAGTCATTAAGTCCAGATGGGATAGGCTTCTTGGGCACTGGCACAATGCAGGAGGTCTTCCATAGCACCGGTATGCTTTCAAGCTTCAGACTCAGTGTGGAGAGAAAGTGCAGGATTCTAGTTTTGATACTAGTTTTAGTATTGGTTAGTATCTGTTTTTCAATACTTTTGACAACCCTACTGCAAAGCCATGGCTCCACGTATCACACTACACCACCTCCACAACGTCAAAAATAGGGGAATGACTATATGAAGACTGTGCTGTGGAAGGCTGGCAGAGTGGGAGGCAAGCGCACAGACACAAAAGAGAGAAAGAAAGCAGAGGCGGAAAATGTAACAATATAACAAGGCGGAAGGGTGGGGGGTGCTAAAGATGCGAGAAAACTCCAAAATGCATGAGGCGAGGAGGAAGCAGGAAGCCGCCTGTGGGCTTAAGTGCAGCGTATTAGTATGGGGCAGTGTCTGGTGCATGTTATAGCCGAACAGAGCTTTGTGATCACACTGTCACTGAAAAATACAATGGTGTAGTGTGGCTGCTGGGGTGAGGCGAAGCGCGTTTGAACTCCACACACAGGAAGCCACCATCACCACAGGAACACTAAGCTACAGCATTCACCACAGCAACACTACAATACTACTACAGCAACACTACCATAGTACTACAGCACTACTACACTACAATATACTATACACTACAGCCTTCACCATGGCAAAACTACAATACTACTACAGCAACACTACACTACAGCAAGAGAAACACTACACTATACACTACAGCCTTCACCATGGCAACATTACAGCACGACTCACAGTACAACAGCTACAGCAACGCAACACTACTACAGCATTTACAGGAACACTATATTGTACTATATTCTATGCCAATCAACATGGTAACACTACAACATTCATCACGCAATTTTGATTCAGTGTATATTGTACAGCCCTAAGTATACTACTACTTAACTACAGCAATGCTACAGCATACAACATGACTGTAACAATCACCACGGCAACACTACATGTACAACAATGTATAACAGCATTCACTATAAGGATGCACCATTTCAATACTGATATCGATACTTTGACTTTAAGTATCTGTCGATACCCAATATCAAACAATGCCAGTGTAGGGACAGAAAATGCCACCTATTTCCTTAAAACACAGTTCACTTATTACATAAGAGATGCAAATAATTACAGAACAGCTTTGTATTAATAAAAGTTCAAATATTATGAGATGTTTTAGGTCAAAATCAGCCTCTAAATAGTCTTACTATATCCAATTATAGGTCCAAGCAAATTTTTCAGTATCAGTGCCGATATTTGATACCAATATCATATCGGTCCGTCCCTAATAGAATGCACACATTAGCAAACGCTGTGAAAAACTTTTTAACATCTGAAAACAACAACAAAAAAATGTATAGAATGGATTTACACAGTACATTTTCAGGAGCTAATGATTAATAAAAGCATTTATAGTCCTGTTTAGATGTTTGATTTTCAAGGTGAGAATGACACAATGTCACCTATCGAAGTTCCACCTAAACCAAATCTTTATGGTCAGAATGTGTTTAAATAAAGCTCAGATTAAAGTCTAACAAACCGCAGATAGAGCTTACAGTTAATATCACAGGAAATGTTGATGACATCAGCTGCAAAGTATCACTACTATTACTCTACTACTATTACTTACTCTACTACAGCAACACCATATACAACATCCACTACAGCACCACTACACCACACTGCACTAGAAAGTACATGTGTAGGACATGTTTAGTAATTGCTACATTACAGCTACAGCAACGCAACCCTACAAAACCACAGCAATACTTCAACACAATGACTAAACTACTGATGTCATTTTTAGGTAATTTACTCATATTTACTCATGGGATCATAATAATAAAGACATTGGATTGTTCAAACCAGATTGAACAGAAATCAGATAACAATCAGATTTTGGTGTGCATGTAAAAGGTAATGTTCTGTTCAAACTCATAGAAACTCCAGTCAAAGGAGCCCAGCACCCCCTCTGCCCAGCACACGTCTGCACTGCTCATGCTCACAGGAGGTAGTACTGTTACTTCAAAATAATATTACTCAACTAAAAGTACAAGGCAGGTAAATTACCTAACTAGCAACTAGTAGGTATATTTGTGAGAAACATTAAATAATGTGCAAAACTTTGTATAGAGCACAAAAATGAGACAAACTAAATCACATCTGGAGGAGCACTGCAAGAAACACTAATGTTCAAATTGTTTCATATTATCAACATAAAGCTTTTGTCACTTGTAGACTTACTCACAATAGGAAGAGTCATCAAAACCTTTAGTATAAGTACTTTTACACAGTTAAACATACTGCTCAAGTATTATTATAGAGCCATGCTGCAGTTGGTTCATCCAGTAGTAAGAACACTGCTGATGTTAAACCATTAGCAGCTTTTACACTGTATAGAGTAAAATGTGTTGTGAAGTAAGTGTGGTAGTAAGGGGGATTGGAGGGGGGTCCCATGGCAGAGTGCAGGGGTTGGGGGCATTTGGGGCTGGCTGGAGGGTAGCTCAGCAGCTGTTAGCGTTTCAGAAAAGATTAGCACCAGGTTCAACTGTAAACAATGAGCTCATTCTGCACACAGAAATGCTCCACATCTGTTTAGAACAAGAAGTCTTATTCAAGGCCCCCTCTGAGGCAGCCCACAACCACTGCACACAGCAACACAGGGACCGGCCAACTGTGAGGCACCTCACACCCCAGCACAGAGCAGAGAGGGACCTGCCAACTGTGAGGCACCCACAGCCACTATACTAAGCAGAGACAGACAGACCTACTCTCTATGTTTACACCAGGAAAACGTACAGAGATGTTACTTCAGCTTCTTGGGCTTTTGTTCCTGAAAATCCCTCCTTCCTTTGTGGAGTCAAATACAGGGCTGCTCTCCGTTTCCATGGAGACTTCATGTCGTACACCTTCCATTTAATTTAGCAAACCAATTTATGAAGTATGTGTATGCAATTTATGAAGTAGTTTATTGCACTGCTGCTCTATTTAACAGTCAAATGAGCTGCACGTCTGTAACCCCAGCAAAGTCAGCACAAAATCATCTCATGAGGACTTCTGACTAAAAACTGTATACCTTTTTATGGTTTTTACTCTGTTTGAGGTGGTAGTACATATTTTTATTATAGTTTAACATTGGTCAATTGGTGGTAGTTTGTATAGAAAAGTTGAAAAGGTTGGTGTGCCCTTGTTAACAGTACAGTTGCTAGGAACACATTAGTTTTTGGTGAGAAGAGTAGTCTAACCTGTTATGCCCTTTAATCATTCAAAATAATGATAAAGTTGCATGAGAGTTTGAGAGCACACATGTAGAGCCACTTCCCCGCAACCAGCAATGCAGCTGCATAAGTGATTTTTGGTATCTAAATGATCAACAATTATCCATTTGTGCATTCCAAGAGGTGTGTGGGGCAGAGAGGATGCACAGAGACAGCTGAATCTGAAAAGGATTCTTTTTGACCAGTGCTGTTTAATTATTACATTTTCTATCTTTTTGTTGGTTGCAGGTCCTTTATTCACACATGTTTAACACACACATCCTGCATATTTAGGCTGAGTTCTTCTCTAAAACAGAAAACACTCCAAGGTGTTCCACCTTGGGATGTCATATGGTAATGCAGGAAGTACTCCACTGTGTTTTTAAACTCCATACATCTTCACTCTACTCATTTGAATAATTTCAGCCCTGGAATTGCCGATCTCTACTGAATAAAAGGTAGATGGAGCTGTTATCTTGAAAACTACCGCTTCATGACATCACAAGGTGGAACAGAGCATTTTGAGCTTTGGAGATGTACAGTCCCTGACAAAAGTCTTGTCGCTTATCCATTTTGTAGAAACAAAAGCTTATAACCTGACTTTAAATTAATCGATTGGTTTTAGAAATGTCTCATATGAAAACTAAAACCCTCCCAAATTATGCTCAGTATACTAAAATAAATTTGCTTCACTGAAGAAAGATTGATCATTTAATGAACACAGAAAGGTCAGATTTTGGCAAGACAAAAGTTTTGTCGCCTACAGAAAATTGAACAAATAATTTACTTCAAATACAAAAATATGTTGCATAACGTCAGTGAATTAAGTAGTGGTGCTGTGAGATCCATATTTAATATCTTGTATGACTTCCATGAGCTTGAAGGACTGCATCCATGCGGTTCGACAATGATTCATACAATTTGTTGATGAAGTCATCAGGAATACAAAGAAAGCAGTCTTACATGCCTCCCAGAGTTCATCAAGATTCTTTGGTTTTGCCTTCCATGCTTCCTCTTTCATTCTACCCCAGACATGCTCAATGATGTTCATGCTGGTGACTGGGCTGGCCAGTCCTGGAGCGCCTTGATCTTCTTCGCCTTGAGGAACTTTGATGTAGAGATAGAAGTATGCGATGGAGCACCATCCTGCTGCAAAATTTGACCCCTTTTATGGTTGGGAATGTAAGAGGTAGCTAATACTTCTTGATATTTTAGGCTATTGATATTGCCTTCCACCCTGCAAATGTCTCGCACACCCCCATACTGGATGTAACCCCAGACCATGATTTTTCCGCCACCAAACTTAACTGTTTTCTGGGTTAATCTTAGATCCATGCGGGCTCCAGTAGGTCTCCTGCAATATTTGCGGCTGCTGTGATGTAATTCAACCGAGGATTCATCTGAGAAATCCACCTTCTGCCACTTTTCCAGTGTCCATCCTTTTAGCAGGCTGTGGGCCTTGGCCAATGCCACAGGGTTTTTTAATTGCCTTTTGTTTAGTGCTGGTTTCTGTGCACTGATTCGACCATGGAGGCCATTTCGAGACAGAATTCTACAAACTGTTCTGGTTGACACAGGGACTTGAGGTGACCAGGCCTGGTGGAGCTCTGCTGCAGTGGAAAAGGGGCTGGCCTTGGATTTTCGAATCAACAAACGGTCCTCCCGAGCAGTTGTCTTGCGGGGTCTGCCGGACCTGGGCTTGTCAAAAACATCTCCAGTCTTTTCAGATCTTTTTCTTATTCTTTGTACTTGACGCTGAGACACATTGAAGGTGTCAGCCACCTCAGCAGTGGATCTGGTCTTCAGCCTCTTGATAATTAACGCTTTGGTCTCAGGGTGGATCTTAGGCATGTTGTCAGAGGTCAAGTTGCAGTTGATGTGAAGGTCTGGTGTGCTGGGGTTCTTTTTATACACACCCACTAATTGATTGATCAGTAACTGATCACAGGTGAGGCTGTAATCTAGGATTGGGTGCATCATATGACAAGGCGACAAGACTTTTGTCTTGCCAAAATCTGACCTTTCTGTGTTCATTAAATGATCAATCTTTCTTCAGTGAAGCAAATTTATTTTAGTATATTGAGCATAATTTGGGAGGGTTTTAGCTTTCATATGAGACATTTCTAAAACCAATCGATTAATTTAAAGTCAGGTTATAAGCTTTTGTTTCTACAAAATGGATAAGCGACAAGACTTTTGTCAGGGACTGTAGACAGACTAATAATAAAGGGTTACTCAAAAACACACACACACACACACATATATATATATATATATATATATATATATATATATATATATATATATATATATATATATATATATATATATATATATATATATATATATATATCCAGCTGAAGTGCTGCATGCGCTGTGGTAGTGTTGTGCATTAAGTCTGTGTGTAGGTGCTATAATGTGATCAGATACCATCCCCAAACGGTGAGCACATCACTGTGATACCTCCAGTACCCGACCCCTCTCCAGTCCTCAGCTCCATCATAGAGGCCCCCCACACACAGCCCCAAACACACAGCCCTGCACACACTGCTGCTGAGTGGGGCTTTCAACATGCTTTTACTGAGGCAGCTGGAGGGATTATTGCACTTTCCTGCTCTAGCTCGTTAGACTATTTGGGCTTGATAAAAACTATATATCAGTATATTATGTCATTCTCTCAAAACACAAAATTCAGATGATATTGTTTTGCAATGTTTGAGAAGTGCAGTTTCAAAAAAGTGCATAAATGTCACCTTATACCATTGCACAAGTTTTATTTTCCATAAGCTCTTCTTGTTGCTTATAACAATGCTAAAAATACAGTACTTGAGGCTTGAGAGGGCTTGCCTCTCCACAGGCCTGACTTGTAACTTAGGAGTGGTTGGGCCACCTGCTTGTTGCCATAGAAACAGATACATTTAATGCCATACTGATGAATATTCTGTGCAATGTAATAACATCTCAATGAAAGTATAAATGAATATACTCTCCCACATAAAAGCACCACTGAACTCCAGTTTCCAAATAAGCATATCCTCAAAACAAGCTGTTTGCACCCCACCGCACTACTTTCATTTCCTCTAGACGACTGTTAGACTGTGCGTGACCTTTGACCCCTTCTTATGCTCACATGCACAGGGCAGACTGCACAGATGGCCAAAGCCTGACTCAGAAAGAGAGCTGGGCTGTGGTTAGCCTGAACTGTGGTGGCAGCCATCTTGGTTAAACCCTGTCGGTTTGAACTGGGGCTTCCTCACCACACCTTCCCTCTCGTCAGTAGTGCTTTGAGAGGAGGAGGGGCTATGCTCCACTCTACAGGAGAGGTTTAAGATAAGAGCTATAAACAGAGACACTTACCTGAAGAAGAGAAGAGCAGCCCCAGAGCCACAAATATGCAAAAGAGACAGAGAGAGGTAACATTAGTCCACTGTTGTCAGCATTAATTAGTTCATTTTTCACTGAGCAGCTAACTCATTCAAACTGGTAATACACACACAGTAACACCAACATCACCATCATCATTTCACAGAGTACTCCTGTGAATTCACTCTTAAAGGCTCTGTGCATGATTTTTTTCCTGTGTATTTGACCAAAAAGTGTCTTGCCCCAGTACAGTTATGTTGTATGAGCAGATCTTGAGGTCAAATAAGTCTAATAAAGTGATCATAATCAGAAGTGTATTTTTTAGCTAGCTATTGTTACCTTTACCATGACAGCAAAACTCTGCTCTCGTTTCTGAGATTGAAGATGCGAAAAATGTTATAAACACATTGTGGTGAATAATTAGGATGCTCAGAAGGCATAACATAGATGAGGAATAACTTTGGACCACTGCAAAACCAATTATGTTGTCACATTTTTAAGATGGCAAAAATCAGATGCAGCTAATATAAGTCAAAAAATCTATAGTGTAAACAGTTATGGCCCTGTCTCTCCCCACCCGAACCAAACACAAGACCTGGGGAGACAGGGCCTTCTCCATAGCTGACCCCACCCTCTGGAACTCCCTCCCCAAACCCATCAGAGACTCCTCAACACTTACTATTTTCAAAGCATCCCTCAAGACCCACCTCTTCAAAACTGTATACAAATAACCTACTTCTGTTACTGTCTGTTTGTCTATTTTATTTGCTATTTTGTTAAGCGTCTTTGGGTATCTTGAAAAGCGCTATATAAGTATTATTATTATTATTATTATTATTATTATTATTATTATTATTATTATGCTACTTTAAGTGGCAACGCATTTGCTATGAAGTACAAAATGAGTTGCTCATAAGTTATTAGCCTCTTCTACAGCACAATAAACGTAATGTTGCAATAGTTTTACTTTCACTATTAAAAACAATGGGTCAAAGAAATGAAGTAGCTGACAAGCCAGAAGCTAATGTGTGCCATACTGATCTAAAGTGAGTAACAACCACCAAATTGTAACTATTCTCTAGGCTGTTTCTTGCCCAGTGCAGTTGAATGGCTCTCCTTGCACAGTCCAGTGTTGTGCATAGTTGCTGCTCACTACTAGTACTACTTGGATAACAGATATCAGAGTACACATTCACATGCAGTCCTGGCAATTCTGTTATAATCCAAATAAGCAGTGTGTGAGGCATCTGTGGGTGAGCATGAGAAGGACCCCACCTTTACCCATGATCCTAAATGACACATTAACGTCTCAAAGCAAATGATGCTAATGATGTTAATTATGAGTTCACTTCTCCACGTGACACCCAAAGCCCCCCTCTGCGCGCCTGTTTAAGGGGGTGATGAAAGGGCTAACTGAACAATAGGGCGGGTTTGGGTTGACTTTCACATGTCGGCTAATCACATAAGAAGATTGTTCCCCCTCTCCACCACCCACCCCCTCATGGCCATAACAGGACTGGTCTCACAGATCTGAGGCTGAGAAGTGGCACTTTTCAGACCACAGAAGTGTGTGGTGGGGGGTGTGGTGCTCCGTGTGGGGTTGCTTCAGGTTGCAGGGGTCCTCCTCACTCTCTATGAGGGGATTAGCTGCACTCAGGACAAAAGTCATACATCATACATTTAAAGGTCCTGTATTACACCAAATGGATTCTTGTGAGTTTCAGGCTATGTTACAATGCTGTTACCTCCTCAAAAACATAAGTCTACACCTCCCACGCTCAAAATGCTCTGTTTCAGCTTGTGATGTCAGTGTAGTTGTAGTTTTCATCTACCTTTTACCTTTAGTCAAGTAGAGATTGGAAATACCAGGGCTGAAATTATCCAAATGATTCTAGTGACGGTACATGGAATTTAAAAACACAGTGTAGCGCTTCCTGATGTACATTACATCACAACGTTGTAGAGTGTTTTCTGGTTGAGAGAAGAACATGTGTTAAACATGGGCCTATGTGTGAATGAAACAAAATGCAACACCAGGTCTGTTTGTGATGAGGAAACTACACTGGAACACAGATCAGAAGCAGCGTAATATGGGCGCTATGACACAGTACGAATCCCACTTTTACCACACTTCACAACTGTTTTGCACATTGGTCATTTTTCAAAACTTATGACCTAACTGGGATTTTCATTTAGTGACAGTTAGTAGTTGTAATGGTGTGGTACAGGCTGTCTTCTAACAAAATATACAGTTCTGGCTAGTGCAGCAATTTAAATAGTCATAAGCCAGGTGGGTCCTCATATGTGGAAAAGAAGTATGGCCCCTAGATGGCCCCTCCATATGGCTCCAGGCTGGTCCAGGTCCTGGTCACGTCTCTGAGCTCTGAGAAGGATCACACTCTTCTTTTCTCATTCTCTTATCACATCACCCTCCTCTCCCCCTCTTCCTTCTCCTCCACTCACCCTCCTTTCCTCCTTCCCTACCTCCTTCTTTTCTCCTCCTCCTCCTCCCTCCCTCTTCCTTCCCTTCTCTTTCCTCTCTCTC
This sequence comes from Taenioides sp. WSHXM2023, assembly GCA_029959045.1. Taxonomy (NCBI): domain Eukaryota; kingdom Metazoa; phylum Chordata; class Actinopteri; order Gobiiformes; family Gobiidae; genus Taenioides; species Taenioides sp. WSHXM2023. The sequence goes on from CM057086.1 coordinate 837,960, forward strand.
TCCTCTTCTCCTCCTCACTCCCTCCTCCATCCCCTCTCTTTCCTCTCCCCTCCTCTCCTCTTCTCCTCCTCCTCTCCTCTCCCTCCATTCTCATTGATCCTCTCCAAGTTGAGTCATTCGTGCTTGGAGGAAGTCATTTTAAATCATTACTGCGACTTCAAATGATAACATAATGATCCACAGGTGTCAGAGATTATAACTACAAAGCAGACACAAGTGTATTTCATCTTTAAATCTTGCATCTGTAAAAGCTATCCCTGTAGTCTCTAGCTCTCAAAGCTGTTTGAAATGCCTGGGATTCCTGTGTAGTTGTGCAGACTGCAGACAAGAGCAGAGGCAGCACACACTCTCACTCTTACGCCTCTAACCACATGCACCACATGTTTTTACACTCTCACAAGTGCTACTGGCCTAATGGCTGCAGTGACCTGGCTACAGGGGTCAACCAGGGGTCAGGCAGGGGTCAGTCAGTGGTCATGCTGGAGTCAGAGTGAATACTTGGAAATAGTACAGTGCGAAAACAAGATGTGCTTTGAACAGTCTTCTGAAACCATCCATGGAACCAGAATGACTAAAAGTTAGGACTGTTGCCACAGCAATTAAAGGGCTTGTACCCATGTATCTAAGCAAAATTTGTCTTGCTCAAAATAAGCCTGTGTACCCTCTGCATTTAATTATAAAGTGTTTTATTGTCTGAGAATCAGTGCACAATAGTTGATGTTGATGTTGTTGATGTTAGCTTTACCGTTACGGCAAAACTTCGCTCTGATTTCTGAGAGTTCTGAAAAGTGCTTATTAAACTCTTTGTGATGAATACTTAGGATGCTCAGAATGTATAAGGTAAGTGAGGAATAACTGTGGATCACTGCAAACTGTTTAAAATGAACTAGTTCATTTCCAAAATAAAATTATTTTGATTTTTTTTTTTTTTTTTTGAACGGTCACCATCCTCAAAATGACCAGATAACAGGAAGTTGAAACTCGTAAACAAGAGTTTCAACAAGAGTTTCATCAAATACAAGCAGTGTGGAGAGTAAAGATGGAAATCACCAATACCCGTTAAAAAAGTCAAAGCTGGAATTTTCAAAGACTAAAATGTGTTCAGAAATAGCACCTCACCTGTGTGCCCAGTGTCTGCCATTGTCATGAGAATATAGATGCAATAGAACAACTCTTGTCAGACGAAGTGTATTTTAAAGCTTTGGCCGCAGCTCATCTTAATTCTCACTCTCACAGACGATACTGCACATCTGTGCACATTTTATAACTTAGTGATAAAGAAGCAGAATTTATTGCCATGGCAACACCTACAACTCAACAAGGGTATTCTTTAGCTGCCTCGTAATAATGTAAAACAGCGTGAAGACAACAAATCCCACTACATACTTCCAGATGCAGTGACCTTTAAGGGGTGTAAACTTTTCTGTTAGAGGGTCTGCCAACTCCAGGGACACACACAGATGATGCCATCAGGCACAGGTCAGATCTGTGGAGAGGTAAACCCACCAAGATGCATGTTTCAAACAATAAGATTAAATAATAAATGCAAGATAGATATGTTTAATGCCATACTGTGGAAAATTCCAATAACATCTAATGGACATAAGTAGGTGGTGTATCTCCCACACGAATAGTTAATCATGTACAGTAAGACAGATTCTCAGACAGATTTGTGCGTTCACAAACTCACGAGAAGCCATCTTGAGAGTCTCTAGCTGTAATGTTAAAATTTACTCAGCGGATGGACCAAGCCAGAGGCCAAGAGCCCAGCTCTGCTGTGAGCCAGGCTGCCTTTAAATGGTTACTTTTACAATCTTCTCTGGTGCTGTTTCTGTTGCTGCTGGTGAGATGGTGGTTACAGCTGCATGGAGAGGGGAATTTTAGGAATGCCCTAAGGTTCAACAAGTAAAGGTGTAGTGACTACTTTCTGCACTTTAGAAATGGCAGTCCCATAAGAAACATATAGTCCATTCATATCCAACAGGAGTAAATGTGTGTGGTTTGGCGTAAGGATACAGTGCTCTGCTCTGGCTCTAGAGCACATCTGGAAACTGGTTTTCCTGGACGCTCCCCCAAAGCACACAGCACTGACGTCAGGCCCATCACAGGGGCTGATGGGAAGCATGTGAGCCGAGGAAGGAAACAAGGAGATGGGGAGGGAGGACAGGGAGATATAGGAGAGAGGAAGGAGGAGGAGAGATAGAATAAGGGAGAGTGGAGAGAGAAGAAGCAGGAAGAAGAAGGAGGGAGAGAGAGAGAGAGAGAGAGAGAGATATTGGCAAGAGAAAGGGGGTGGTTGTATGTGTTGCTGGTGCCAGGCCTGCTCACTTTTTCCAGATCTCGCTTCTCTCTCTCCACTCCCTCCCTCCCTCTCTCTCTCTCTCTCTCTCTCTCTCTCTCTCTCTTTCCCTCTCTCTCCTCCCTCCCTCTCTTTCTCTAGGAGCATTACCATTAGAAACACTCTGTTCTCTGAGCTTTGGACCAAACACAAGGCAGGAAAACAGTGCAGTCCTGGGGCAGTGATCGCATTATTTTATTTCTCCACTCACTAATTCACAGACACACTGCAGATATCAAATCGTCTGGCACACCTGCAGAGGCTACACTGACAAAAATGAATATTTTTGGAGGGATTCTCTTGCAATAATCAGATTGTATTACTGCAATCTGTCTGTAATGTTCTACCAAAAGTGCTTGTACCTGATTTTTTTGTCCATGTATTTGAGCAAAATGTGTCTCTGTACTTATATATTGTATACGCAGCACTTAAGGTCAAAATAAGTCCACTGTGTACGGTTTGCCTCTAATTATAAACTGTCCAATAATTAGGAAGTGCGTGTTTGCATGCTATTTGTGAAAAACACTTATAAACTCATCGTGGTCAATCATTAGGATGCTCAGAATGCATAAGGTAAGTGAGAAAGAACTTTGGACTGCTGCAAACTGTTTAAAATGAATTTGTTCTGTTTTTCACGTTTGTAACACTGTAAAAATCAGTGAAGTGACTATAACATTATTCACACATGTGTATTATTATAGATGACACACTCCATATTTGGCATTTTGACAGAACTACTGTGATACTGTAGATGTTATATAGCCTTTGTACACTGGACTTTGTAGTGGTCTTTTAGCTGATCTCCACTCTCCATCCCCCCACCCCTTCTCTCCGAAGCACAAAGTGGAGCAGGGCAAAGCTGTGATTTGATGAGGAAGTGGGCGTTCCGTGGGACAGGAAGCAGAGGGCCATTCCAAACACTGTTCAGGGAATGTGTGTGAGTGCAGGGTCGCACTAGAATGCTCAGCTATTTTCTACACTTCTATGGCCTGCTGGAGAAACTAGCAAAAAACATCCGTAAAACTGTCTTTAAAAAGGAGGTATAACACTTCTATGGGGTATAACTGCTAACACATAACATTATTTATATATTACCTTTTATTGTTTTGGTCTATCAGGTAAAAACAACGTATTAACATGTTTTATAAGTTTCACTTTCATTTTTGACACTCTGAGTCTCCCTCCCTTGCTCCCTGCGCTAAGTCACTCCGACCTTCAGATTGCTATCACAGCGCAATTGCCACACATCCCGCTAATGAAACTGCTGCACATTCCATCAGGTTTGTGAAGTTGTAGTGTATTGTTTTGTATCATGTTTTTTGTATATTTATGGAAAATTTCTGTGTGGAAGCAGAGCCTTGGATAGGATCGTACCCCTAACCATAAGGAGGGTTTGAATAGTGGCCAGGAGAGATCACTAAATTACTCAATGACATCTACAACCTTTTCAGGCATGTTTTTTTATGAGAGAACATTCGAGAAAACTCCAAAAAGTCGATTAGAAACTAGAAAACAACAGTAGAAAGTGGTGATGATGGTGATGTTATTGCAAAAATGCCATAAAATGAAACATTCAACGCAATAACACGCCCTCCACCAGTAAGGTTACACAGAGTACCTTTAAATGCAGATGCACATTCTGATGTGACCTAACTAAACGTGGCTTGTGGCTCTGGCTCTTCCTGGTCCATTCTTGGTCCTTTGGCTCTGTTTCTTGGTTTGTGCAGAGGCTGTGTGCTGTTGTGTGCGGGCCTCATCATTTGGACTTCTCAACTTTCTTCAGTGGCAGGTGGCTTCAATATGGTGTTACAGCGCTGTGAGGGAGCACATGCACCGAGCAGGAACTAGGCCAAGAAGAACCAGGAACCAGGTCAAGAATCAGGCCTAGAAACAGGCCATGAAGACCCAGGGACAAGGCCAGGAACTAGAAACAAAGCCAAGAACCATGAACTATGCTAAAGATCTCACACTGCCTCCAGCTATGCCTGCACCATTTTGTTTCAACGCCTCTGCAGAGTAGAACTGTGCTGTAATATGGTGGATTGAAATAAGAGCAAACCATAAAATATGAATAAATACGATCTATAAAACTAGTTAAAATGAAACACACACACACAGAGGACCACACAACTCTAAAAACCAGATAGTAAATGTGGATCAGGTTGGAAACACTTTGGAAACACATTTGTTTGGTCGTGGGTGGTGGGGTACTCTTTTGATTTTAGAAAGGTAACTGTAACCACCTGTACTGGAATATAGTTTCCCAAAATGTGTATTCTGAATATGTATGCAGTACTTTGCTTCTAGGGCTGAACAAAAATATCAAATTGAGGTTCTGTTCAAAGTTGACAGTTTTAAGGTTTTAAGGAGAATTGCTAAAAATCAAATGTACAGATGAAGTAATATTTCAGAACATATTTATACAGATCTAAACTAAAGGGTGAGCAGCTTTGATGGGTCCTTTACTGATGGTAAATACACTTCTCCTGTGTTAGAACTCCAACAGGAGCCAGTGGAGTTGTTAGTGGAGTTGTTTGAAGACAAGGGTGATGTGGTCTCAGGGGTGTGGGAGAGGTGGGGAGCAGAGTTTTGGATGAATTGGAGGTTTTGGAGGTGGGTTGAGGGGACATTAGCAGCCCTAATCACACTCCATCCCTGGGGCAGACTGCAGGTTATCACGTGTAAATTGTCTGCTCCTCACTGTGCACTTTGCGTAGCTCCATAAGCCCCTTCGTGCTGCGCGGCGATTACCTGGTTAGCGGTGCTGCTAATCCAAAAAGCAGCTTGGCATTCAGAAAGGGCCAGCCGCTGTACCAGGACGCCCCCTCTCCCCCGGCACAAGCCCGGCCCAGAGGAGGGAAACTGGGTCAGTCCATACGGAAGGAAGGCCCCACGCACCACCAGCACAAGAGAGGCTTTGTCTGTCACGTGTCGCTCCCAGCACGCCAGGCCCAGTGATGAGGTGATGTCAGAGGCCCCAGGAGCCGATGGAGCCCTGTGTAGCCCTGTGCACTGGGCAGAGCAGACACTCCTGAAAACAGGATCCAGTCTGGGGCACTACACACCATCCTCTCCCAGCCGGTAACATAGAAGAGGAGATGGTACTGTGGCACTGTTTATAATTTCTGGATGTACCCAATCCAGCTTTTTCAGTTCTGATGCCGATTCCAATAATATGGCTTTAATTATCTGCCGATACCCAATTTCAACCAATACCAGTGAAGAGAATGAAAACAGCATTTCCTTTCAACTAAAAGTAAAATAACACAAAACTGATCCAAATGTGTTACGTATCTGTTATCTATCTCTCAAGTGACTACAGAACCATTTTTATGTAAATAAAAGATCCAACATTATGTGTGTGTATACACACACACACACACACACACACACACACACACACAGGTGAGTTATTTAAAGTATCAGCCTTTATGTACAAATATCATTATTTTAGATTTCTCCTAAAAACAGTTCAAATTATTATTTTTTTATATATATATATTTTCAGTGTTTCAGTGTACAGTATAAGATCTATACTTTTCCTTCACACCTTCCTTTGCAGAGAACTGTTACAAACCTTGCAGAATGTATTTTCATATATAAAACATATTTTCATATAAAGCATATTTGTATCTGTATCATATCAGCATTGTAACAAAAAATATTTTTACCTAAAAAAAATCCTTTCAATACTGTGGAAGGATTCAGCCCTGTCTACATAATAATACTGTATGTATACTGCATTTAAGTATACTAGTACATACACTGTCAATAACAGTTAATGTTAAATACGTTCACAAAACCTACTCAAATGAATAAGAATAAAGCTGGTTTTAAAGGCTTTGCCACTTGAGATGAACACAGCTTCGAGTTCACATCCCAGTGGAGGTCCCAGGTCAGTAACATGGTTATTTTGGGGACTCCCTCCTTAGAGGAGCGGGTCAGGTCTAACAGAGGATGCCAGGTTTGGAGCGTAGACTTAGCCTGGCCCAGTTACACTTTTGGTCAGCGGCCAGTATAATAATAATGTTTGCCTTTGAGATGTCTATAGACTGACCAGTAACAAGATAGATCTCCAGCCCTCTCACAGCCTCCAGCTCTCCAGTCCCCTTACAGCCTCCTTACACTGAGGGAAGAAAGAAGAAAAGCACACTGTCTGTTCTTGGTGCAGACTTGTCATATTTGAGGCACTAATGAGGACTTCACCCTGGCGTAGCAGTGGACTATGCCTGACTGATATGGAATTTATGAGACAGATGCCGATAAAAGGCAACCTATGTACAGTACTGATATATTATATAAGCTGCTCTTGAGGTCAGGAATCAGGAAGTGCATGTTAGCATGCTAGTTGTTGTTCATTTTACAATCATTGCAAAACTCTATTCTCTCTGAAACTTGTGAAAAGCGCTTATGATCGTGGTGAATATTTAGGATGCTTGGAATGCATAAGCATTTTCACATTTTAAGACAATAGAAATCAGCTACAATTTTATATAAAAAAAAAAAAAAAAATGTGTTCCTCACCTTCCACGGTGGTTGGTCTCTCTCACCCTCATCAGCTCGGGCCCTCTACCAGAGGCCTGGGAGCTTGAGAGTTCTGCGCAGTATCTTTGCTGTTCCTAGCACTGCACTTTTCTGGACTGAGATGTCTGATGTTTTTCCGGGTATCTGCTTGAGCCACTCCTCCAGTTTGGGGGTTACAGCCCCGAGTGTTCCGATCACCACGGGCACCACTGATGCCTTCACCTTCCAGGCCTTCTCCAGCTCTTCCTTGAGCCCCTGGTATTTCTCTAGTTTCTCATGTTCCTTTTTCCGGATATTACCATCGCTTGGTATTGCAATGTCCACCACCACGGCTCTGTTCTGTTGCTTATCCACCACCACTATGTCTGGTTGGTTCGCCATCACCATTCTGTCAGTCTGTATCTGGAAGTCCCACAGGACCTTGGCACGCTCATTCTCCACAACCTTTGGGGGAGTTCCCCACCTTGACCTTGGGGTCTCCAGCCCGTACTCTGCACAGATGTTTCTGTACACTATGCCCGCCACTTGGTTGTGTCGCTCCATGTATGCTTTCCCTGCCAGCATCTTACACCCTGCAGTTATGTGCTGGACTGTCTCAGGAGCCTCTTTGCACAACCTACACCTTGGGTCTTGTCTGGTGTGGTAGATCTGGGCCTCTATTGCTCGGGTGCTCAAGGCCTGCTCCTGTGCAGCCAGGATGAGGGCCTCTGTGCTGTCCTTCAGACCTGCCCTCTCCAGCCATTGGTAGGATTTCTTGATATCAGCCACTTCAGTTATGTTTCGGTGGTATGCCCCATGTAGGGGCTTGTCCTGCCATGATGGTCCCTCCAGCACCTCTTCCTCTGACCTCCACTGTCTGAGGCATTCCCTGAGCACATCATCTGTTTGGGCCTTATTATATATATATATATATATATATATGTATATATATATATATATATATATATATATATATATATATATATATATATATATATATATATATATATATATATATATACAATTAATAATTTCAAAATTATGCATTTCTCCTCTCCCCAGATCTGACCTCCACCTGGCCTGGGATCACCTGTTTGGATCACTTGTTTGGATCACCTGCTTGTCTCCATGGAGATAGATGGGGGACCCTTTACAGGAAAAAGTTTCATAATGCAACTTTAATATGATAATGTACTGACTAATAGACCAATAGTTTAGTTTTGTTTATATCAGCTGTTGATTTAGAGTAGGCTTTAGTAAAACATTTATTACATTATTACAGACTGACCTCCCTGACTCTGTGCCTGTGTGTGATAAAGACAATAATGATAAGGATTCATTCACCTCTGACCCAGAGGTGTGCCGTTTGGAAGTGCAAATAACAGTACAGTAAAGTCCAACCATGCTAACAGCTAAAGTACTGGTGACCCATTACATTAGCACACAAGCCTTCAATATGGCTGAAGATTCAGTCTCATTGTAATCTACCATCAAATTTGTCTTCTTCCTGTTTTTGTTGTTTCTGTACAAGTATTCTGCAAAAGCTGACAGCTTGGTGATAAAGTGCATTTCTACCTTTGACCCAGATGTGAATGTGTGTGTGTGTGTGTGTGTGTGTGTGTGTGTGTGTGTGTGTGTGTGTGTGTGTGTGTGTGTGTGTGTGTGTGCGTGTGTGCGTGGGTGTGTGTGTGTGTGCGTGGGTGTGTGTGTGTGTGTGGTTACTGGGGGGGGGGGCATGTATGTGTGCAGTGTGCAGCGGAGTCAGTGAGGCACATCCTAATGCGCTCGGGGGAACAAGAGAGGCTCCAGCTTCCACTCAGCCAGGCTAGGCACGCAATGTGGAAGAGGGTCAGCACTCCGGCACAACAACCTACAGTAACCACAGCTAACCACCAGAGACAACCACCAGAGAGGACCAGGGCTGAGCACGGCTCACTAAAGCTAACCAGATCTGACCACCAACGTTAACCAGATCTGACCACAGCAAACTAAAGCTAAGCAGATCTGACCACCAACGCTAACCAGATCTGACCACAGCAAACTAAAGTTAAGCAGATCTGACCACCAACGCTAACCAGATCTGACCACAGCAAACTAAAGCTAAGCAGATCTGACCACGAAGGCTAACCAGATCTGACCACAAGCTAAGCAGATCTGACCACCAACGCTAACTAGAGCTGACCACAGCTAAGTAAAACTAGCTAGATCTGATCCAGGCTAACAAAAGCTAACCAGAGCTCATAGGGTTAAACAAAGCATACTTCTAGGGTTGCCAGGCTTCAGCAATGCAACCTGCTCCCTGAAAAAGATGGCCAAAACAGGAATGCATGTACTGCACAGCTGAAGTGCTGATGATACACACACTGTTTACATGCGTCAGTCAGTAAAGTCCAATAACTGCAATAACTGGCCAAGTCCAATTTAAACCATCCATCCATCCATTTTCTTCCACTTATCCAGGGCCGGGCACGGGGGCAACAGTCTAACCAGGGACTCCCAGACTTCCTTCACCCCTGACACTTCCTCCAGCTCCTCCAGGGGGACCCCAAGGCGTTCCCAGGCCAGCCGAGAGACACAGTCCCTCCAGCGTGTCCTGGGTCTTATCAAAATGCATGGAAACCCAGGAACTATGTGGTGCCATGGTTCAAATATCCCAGATCCCAATAACACATCTGAAGAAGCTGATAGTATTGTGATACCTGCTACATGTAATTGCGCAGTCCGATTAACAATAGGCCGCATACTAGGAGAGGCGTTCAACTGTGCAAGGTAAAAAACAGCCAGGGAAACATCAGACATGCAATGACAAATTACCGCCAATCCACCACGGACTAGCATGTGTGAAAGTTAAAAGTAAAAACTACCAGAGCTTTAATGTGTTTGTATCATGTCTGAAAATAAAATGCTTAAAGTAAATGAGATGTGGCTAATCTATGTCTGTTAGAAGTTTGGTTATATGCATGATAGTTGGTTTTATTAGTACTTATAGCAGCAAAGTTTTAGTGCTAATGCTAAATTACTAAACACCCTTGAACATCTTTTAGTCCCCCATTTGTACCTATTTGGATCTTTGACCTGCTGTAGACTGAGACTAGAGTGGTAGGCAGGTTTTGGGGAAAAGATGATTTGAATGTGATTGTTAAGTGAAGAAGGCAACCATCAGGTTATGAGAAATTTACAGTATTTCATCTTAGTTCAAAATGTTATTCTTGGATTTAGTCCAAAATGTTATTCCAGGATTTTCAATTGCACAAATGTCAAATCATCAAATGCACCATATTCACTAGTGCGTTCGAACAGAGAGCACTCTACAAATGGACAGAGCTTCTATGGCTGAAGTGGTACACTGTTCCACCATGACACTGTTAACTCAGGTAACTGTCATAAACAAATGTCACATGAACATGCCTGAGGTCCTCAGGGTGGGCTCGGACCTCAGCTTACAGGGTTTATGTCATCAGAGTGACCGGCTGACCACTGCTGACCACTCCTTAGCAAACACACCAGAGTCCGGCTGTAAGTTTACCAAGCGTGTGTGTGTATGCGCGTGTGTGTGTGTGTATGTGAGTGTGTGGGTGTGCGTGTGCGTGTGTGTGTGTGTGTGTGTGTGTGTGTGTGTGTGCGTCGTGGTGCTAAAGTCCTAAAGTCACACATGGAAGAGGCAGTTTAGACTTACCATGTGGAAATGTGACACGCTCACACGGGAGCTAAAAGTGGCTCTGTACACACACACACACACACACCACACTCACACACACGGTGCGGGGACATTGCATTGACTTACATTCATTTCTTGGAAACTGATCCTAATAACCATAATGAGTACTTGCTGAACCTTAATCTAAATGATCCCATATCTGAACTTTACACTATATTTTTGATCTGATATTGAAGGATTGGTGGTACCCACAAAACATGGTCAGTCCCCACAATGTGACAACAACATGCACATTTGTATAACACACATTACATGTTTCCTTATATAAACTATATTTACTTATGTTACTTACGTTAGCGTGGTAACCTGATACATCTTACACATTTCATTTATATGTTTAATGATATTATGTAATCCTTTTTGTGATAAAGATTGTTTTGAGTGACAGTGTCCAAGTCATTTTCCTCACGGATTAGGGGCCTTCTTGCCTACTCTAGTCTAACACACACACACACACAGACACACATGCACACATGCACCCACACACATACACACACACACACACACACACACACGCACGCACGCACACACACACACACACGCCCGCACGCGCACGCACGCACGCACACACACACACACACACACACTCCTCCAGGCTCATTATGGGCTGTGGTGACTGGGGGCAGTAACTGTGGCCCTGACAAGGACATGTCATGCTGACACTTAGCCTGACTTTAATTAAAGCAGCTCTCAGGAAGTAAACACCTCCCACACCACTGTCTCGTCTGGAGACGCACAGTTGACCCTCAAGTGCTCCTGGCAGTAACTTGATCCACGGCCAGCCTCTCAGACTGAGGCTGGAGGCGGCGCAGCTTTCACCAAAGCCACTGCTCGCACACATGTGACCAACATAATACAGGCCTGTATCAGAGCTACAGTCACACCTTCTGATTTACAAACCGACTTTCTGTTTACCAACCTTAGATATGACTGGCCGCCTGTGTCCACGGTGTTTGTCCTGAACTTCCGTTTGGGCCAAATGAACAGTGTGAGTAGGACTTTGCTCGTCGCACCCAGCCCACGGCGAGCATCCACAAAGGCCTGTGTTTGTTTAAAGCACAGCCATAAACTTGGGTTCAGGGAGGACTATTCAGGACACACACTGTTGCACCAACGCATAGACCAAAGTCCAGACTCTGCTCAGGAGGCTAATGCCAACACTGACCTGAGTCCACACTGTTCACTATTACTATCTACTCTCCTCATGTGACACAGCAGCAGGACTGTCCTCTCCAGCAGCTCCCAAGGCCCCGGTCCCCACACTAACCCTCCAGGGGCCTGTGTTGGAGCTCTGGAGTCTATGCTCTCCTTATGTGCCTGTCTGAAAAGCTATGTTCATAATTCAGATTTGAACCAAACATGAACCTGAGTAGATATGACTTGGGCTGGAATTTGACAGTTGTCAAAAGATGATCTAATATAATCTACTAGTATATTTTTCCAATATTTATTCATTTGTCAATAATTGTTATATGGTTTAACTTTGGACAGTGCATTAACTGAAGGGTTGCCAGATATTCAAGCAGAAACAAGAGATTAGGGGGGGCGCTGGTAAGCGTAGTCATGTAAAGACGTGTTTTTCGGAGCTCCTCAACAGGGCTAAGATTTTTACATTTTAACTACTCCAACACTACCTAAATTATTCCCTGGGACAGCAAGACATAAAGGCGTTGCCTTTGGCTTACTTTTTCAACTTTTTGTAACTCAACCGCACATAATAATGAGCAAGTCAAGACCGAGAGACCAGGCCGCAAAAGCCTCGAGCCCTGCTGACAGCCCGCAGCCGCTACCACCATCCCCGGATGTCAGCGGGATCATGGATGCTATTGCTAAGACTGAACAGAAGATACTGGATCGTATCGACTCGAAGACAAAAGATTTGAATGACAAAATAGACACGCTGAGAGAGGACCTGGTGAAACATGAAACACGTCTGAATGATGTTGAATGTGGTCTAAATGACTATTCTGACCGAACGGTGGAACTGGAGAGCGATGTTAGCCAACTGAAGCTAGAGGTTGCTAAGCTAACTAGCAAACTGGATGCGGTTGAGGGGATGCAGCGTCGCTGTAACGCTCGAATTGTGGGGGTGAAGGAGGGTTTTGAAAGCATCGGAAAGCCCACAGATATTATCGCTACAATGCTAAAGGATGTTTTGGGTCTAGGCTTCACCCCCTTGTTGGACCGGGCTCATCGACAGCGCGGGGTGCAGCGACGCGAGGGGGCCCCCCCCAGAGTGATTGTGGTAAAGTTTCACTACTTTCAAGAGAAAGAAGAAATTCTTCGCAGAGCCGCTAACTCTTCGCCACTGATGCTACAAGACAAGAGGATAAGCATCTTCCCTGACTACACTGCTGATGTGGTAAAGAAACGTGCCGCCTTTTCGGAGGCTAAGCAGTTGCTACGGGGCCGGGACGGCGTGAAGTTTGGGATGCTGTTTCCTGCTGTTCTCCGCATCACGTCTTCTGCGGGTCAAGACAAGCGGTTCACAGATCCGTCGTTAGCGATAGACTTTATTAACAACGACCTACAAACCTGAAGGGACATGACGATAATATTTTCTGCTGGTCTCTGATGTGTAGGTGATGACATAATTTGAACATATACATTTTACTGAAGGGAGCCAGCAGGTATAATTTAATTTTGAACAAACTCTCAGGTTGGTATTTTGAATACTATTTCATGTATAATCTAAGGTTTAAGAATCTAATTGTTTTGCTGTTCGGTTTAAGATTTCCTACTTGCTCAAACAGGGCAAGTGTTAATTGGTAGTATACAGTTGGAGTAAAAAAAAGGAGTATTTTAGTGTATATTCGCCCAGTTGAGGGGCGATTAGGCAGTTCATGTATGGTTTTTACAGGTGTTTTACTAGCAATGAGGGATGCGATCTCAGGGGGATTAGTAGATCAGCATGGGTTATTGAGGCTCTTTTTGTTTTTTGTTTGGGATGATGTGAACAATATACTTACTATATTCGCAGACTTACAGTTTAAATGGTGGATGGGCAAAATGGTATCAATCTTCGTTTTATAAGTTGGAATATCAAAGGCATTAATAATCCAATTAAACGTTCCAGGGTTTTTGCACACTTGAAGTCTTTAAATCCTGATATAATGTATTTACAGGAAACACACCTCCGGCTACATGAACAGGTTAAACTTAAAAAACCATGGATTGGACAGATATTTAGTTCTAGACATGATGACAGAACGCGTGGTACCGCTATTTTGATCAGGAAAGGGATCCCGTTTATATCGTCATCAGTCACTGCTGATCATAAAGGAAGATATGTAATTGTCAAGGGCAGTGTATATGGGAAAAACATTGTTTTGGCTAATATATATGGGCCAAATTGGGATGATCCTAATTTTTATTCCTCCTTTTTTGAAAAATTACCTGATCCAACAGAGTACCAAATAATTTTAGGGGGGGATTTTAACTGTGTACTTCATCCCCAACTTGACAGATCAAATCCAAGGCTCAATAGCAAGATTTTAAAAGCAGGTACAGTTATCCAACAATTTATGGACTCTTATGTTCTCTTTGACCCTTGGAGGGATAAAAACCCAAATACTAAACAGTTTTCTTTTTTTTCACCAGTACATCATTCATATTCAAGGATAGACTTTTTCATTGTAGATGGTAGAATTTTGCCCAGTGTGGTAGATTGCCAATATAATTCTATTGTAATTTCAGATCACAGCCCGGTGCACATGGATATCGTTTTTACAGAATATTCTAAGTCTAGGAACCTTTGGCGTCTTGATCCTTTACTCATCTCTAAAGACTCATTTAAGGGCATGATATCTGAGCAGATAGATGGTTTTATGGAACTGAATCAGACTGCAGGGATGCCAATGAGCGTTATATGGGAGGCGATGAAAGCCTATCTCAGAGGCCACATTATATCATATACAGCCTTCCAGAAGAAAGAATATAAACAAAAAATTACTGAATTGTCTAACAACATACGAGAGATTGATAGTCTATATGCACGGGCTCCTACTCCAGACCTTTTCAAAAGGAAATTACTGCTTAATACTGAATTTGAAAGATTATCCATTGCACAAACAGAAAGACTGTTCTTTAAATCAAGGCAAAATTTTTATGAGCATGGGGAAAAAACGGGGAGACTCCTTGCCCACCAAATTAAACAGTCCGCAGCTGTTAACACCATTTCTGAGATTTGCAAAGCTTCAGGGGAAAGGACAGTGGACCCTCAGACCATAAATGATGAGTTTAAATATTTTTATTCTGCCCTCTATACATCAGACTCTGTTGATGAACAACTGCTTGCGAGATTTCTTGATGGTTTACCCGTCCCACAAATAGCTCCAGAGGACAGAACCCAAATTGATAGTGAAATTACAACCAGTGAAATTGTCCAGGCAATCAAGTCAATGCAAAGTAATAAGGCGCCAGGCCCTGACGGCTTCCCGATTGATTTTTATAAAGCATTTGTAGATAAATTTGCACCAATTCTCAAATCTGTATACCAAGAAATCTTTATATCTGGAAAATTGCCACAGACTATGACACAAGCAGTAATATCTGTCTTGCATAAAAAAGATAAGGACCCTCTACAGTGTAGTTCATACAGACCAGTGAGTCTTTTAAATTGTGATTATAAGATTCTCGCAAAAATTTTTGCCAATAGAATCGACACTATACTGCCAAAAGTCATAGACACCGATCAAACTGGTTTCATACCAGGTAGACAATCATACTTTAATATGCGACGTTTGCTTAACATTTTACATACACCGGCATCTCCAGAGAAAGCAGAAATAATAATTTCTCTAGATGCCGAAAAAGCTTTTGATCGTGTCGAATGGCGATACCTTTTTGCGGTCTTGAGAAAATTTGAATTTGGCCCACGATTTCAAAAATGGATAAAGATATTGTACCTTTCACCTGTTGCAGCTGTACGGACAAACAATGTCGTTTCTGATTTCTTTAAATTGGGCAGGGGATGTAGACAGGGCTGTAGTCTTTCTCCTTATCTTTTTGATTTGGCAATTGAACCGCTGGCTGTGGCTCTCAGATTGGACAATCAAATCTCTGGAATCTCTCGGGGTGGAATGACCCACAAAGTGTCGCTTTACGCAGACGATTTATTGCTGTACATATCCGATTCAACTACCTCCGTGCCCAGGCTACTTGAAGTTTTGGACGATTTTGGCCATTTGTCAGGATATAAATTAAATTACTCTAAGAGCTTGTTGTTTCCAATTAGTAATGTTGATGATGATTTTTCGATTTTTCCCTTTAAAGTGGAGAGAAAATCATTTAGATATTTAGGTATAAATGTGGCCCGCACCATGCAAGAGTTACGTATTCTCAATTTTGATACTTTGCTGGAACAAACTTCCCAAGATTTTAAGAAATGGGCGGCTCTTCCAACCTCATTGGCGGGCAGAATAAATATTGTTAAAATGGCCATCTTGCCAAAATTTCTTTACGTTTTTCAGATGATTCCCATCTTTATAACCAAGTCGGTTTTTAAAAAATTAGATAAATCAATAGCCTCATTCATTTGGAATAATTCTAACCCCAGAATGAAAAAGACCTATCTGGAGGTGCCAAGGGATGCAGGCGGACTTGGTCTGCCAAACTTTATTTTCTACTACTGGGCAGCCAATATTGTCAAAATATTACATTGGAAACATCTTTATGAGCATGATGAAGGTGAAATCTGGGCACGGATGGAGTTGATGTCTAATCCAATGCCTTGGCTAACCTCCCCACTACCCTATGATAAAAAACTGCAAAAAATTAACAAAGTTGTACAAACCTGTCTTCAAATATGGTTACAGTTTAGAAAACATTTTTCACTGAAACAGGCTAGCAGATTCTTTCCCATATCAGGTAACCCATTTTTTGTACCATCAATAATTGATAAGTCATTTCAGAATTGGCATAACAAGGGACTGCATTTTTTCCATGAACTCTTCTCAGGTGATACGTTCAAAACTTTTGATGTCTTGATGGAAGAATATGATATACCAGCCTCCCATATGTTCCGTTATCTCCAAATTCGTAGCTTTGCAAAAACGCTATTCCCATCGTTTCCTTTTTTACCAACTAAAAGTCAATTAGATAATATTTTAGATTTGGATCCACAAGGTAGGAAACGTGTCTCCACTTTATACAATTTGATACGGAGTTTGAGGCCTATCACCTGGGAAAAGACTAGACTTGCTTGGGAGAGGGATATTGAGACTAGCCTGTCGGATGAGGAGTGGAAATCCTGCCTGACCCGTATACACACTTCCTCTCTCTGCATGCGGCACGGTTTGGCTCAGTTCAGAATAGTTCATCGGCTTCATTACACAAGGGAAAGATTGTCAAGGATCTTTCCTGAGGTGGATCCTGCCTGTTTCAGATGTGGCCATTCGCCAGCCTCAGAGGGGCATATGTTATGGTCCTGTCCCACCCTTGATAATTATTGGGGAAATATATTCCAGGTTTTATCTCGCATTAGTGGACGGGACTTGACACCTGATTTTCGTATTGCCATTTTTGGAATTTCATTACCAGAGTACAAGGTTGGTGGACCCCAGGAGAATGCTATTGCATTTGCAACCTTGCTAGCACGTAGGCTTATTTTATTCAGTTGGAAGTCTGATAAGGCCCCATCATTTACACAATGGCTAAAGGAGGTACTTGCTTTTTTACCACTTGAAAAACTTCGATATAAGGTGTTATCATCACAACAGAAATTTTCTACTACTTGGAACCCGTTTATTGACTATGTAAAATCATATGCTTTTGATGTTTAAATTACTGAATGTGAAGAGTGAAGACTACATCCCCCTTTTTTTTTTTTTTTTTTTTTGAGCCTCGGGTGGGGAGGGAGGGTTTTCTTTTTCTGTTTTTGTTCTATGTACAATGTTCTATTTGTACAAAATATTATAAATGTTAACTTATTATGCAAAACTAATAAATAAAGTTTGAAAAAAAAAAAAAAAAGAAACAAGAGATTAAGGCCCAATCCCAATTCTCCCCCTTAGCCCTCTGTCTTTGTCTTGGGCCCAATCCCAATTCTCCCCCTTAGCCCTCCGTCTTTGTCTTAGCCCTTCCCCTTAGCCCTACCCCTCTGTCTTTAAACAGAGGGGTAAGGCAAAGGGGTATGTTGTAACCCTTAGAAATGGGACACCCCTTTGCAGTCGCAACAATATGACATTATTTTTAAAGTTTTGAAGTATTGTGCTCCTTTTGAGTTTGTTTTAAATGAACTTTGCAAAAAGTCAAATGTTTTTTTAATTTTTTATTTTTTTTTTAATTACTATACTCTGTACAACATATGTAAATAAAATTTTAATCAACTGTAACACAAAATTAAAATGCTGCAGAGGTGGACGGAGATGCAGAGGATGCCTGGTACACACAAAAAAGAAAACAAAATTAATACATAGTCATAAACATATATAGTTGTTCTGGTACCTACAAATATTATAGAATGTAATATACCTTATATTTTATTTTCAAATTCTCCCACTTTTTTGAAGCTTGTTGGGCTGACACAACTCCAACAAGTCCAGCCTCCTACAAGAAATTTCTAAACAAAATACAAATGTGATTAATAACATGTCATTAAATAGGGGATAATTTACAAGGCGAAACGAAACAATATGTTCGTAATACTTTACACATTCTACGTAACATGTGTATAGTTCTAAAAGCGCATGAGACGAGTTACGAGGCGAAATGAAAACATATACAGATACAGCGATATATTTTACACATTCTAGTCTAACATATATGCGTATATAGTTCTTTTAGGCCATGCATGTTCGTAATACTTTACACATTCTACCGTAACAAGCGTATAGTTCTAACCGGGCATGTTACGATAAGCCGTATATGTCAGAAAGCGTAAATGCAGGTGCCATGAGTATACCTACAACTTTTCAAAAGTTACTACAGTTTTATACAACTTTTTATGAGGTTCTTGAGTGCAAATACTCACATTTGTCCAATTTCTTCCCGATTGCTCGACACTTCCCGATTTCCGTGTTGGTTTTTGCTCCGACTTGCGTTAAGCCACGCCTATCCCTTTTGCGCAAAGGGTGCATCTGAAAACACTTTGCGCAGAGGGGTATCATAGCCCTTCCCCTTAGCCCTCGCACTTACAGAAAAGAGTATTGCTACACCCCTCTGTCTCTCGTGAACGCACACAACAGAGGGGTAGGGCTAAGACAGAGGGCTAAGGGGGAGAATTGAGACGCAGCCTAAGCCTTTGAAAAAATTCCAAAAAGAAGCAACTATGTAACTTGCATTGCCTCTGCTAGAAAAATCAGCATATTTTTAATTACTTATGGAACAGAGACAGAACTACAAAAAAGCTAAAAATAAAATTGCCCGAAATACGTAACTGGCAATTTAAACGACAACAACAAGCAACTATATAAACTGGCAGCTATATAAATAACCTTATTGTCCAAAATGATTTGAATTTGGCCTGTGAACCATATAGCTGTGATTATGACTTTTATTCTTGGTCCAGCATACCAAGCACCTAGAACATCTGAAACTAAGCCACTGAATTGGCTTGTTAGACCTAGCGGGACATATAAACCAATGCGCCACTATTATGGGCCAGTAGGTTACAGCAGACTTCTAATGCAAATCACAGCTTATGTAAGGCAGTGGAACAAACATGAAGTGCAGACATGTCTCTCATTTGTTGTGGACACTTTCTTCCTGTTGCTGTGGGTCCAGAGAACAGAAACTAGACTGGCACTGCCCCCAGAGCTGCCACATACTGTTCCCCTCTGCACACAGCACCAAGTCAGACACTGTATAATAGCCGATCATAGAGCTTCCACACGAGAAGGAAGAGGGACACAGCAGTCAGGGGCCAATCAGAGAGCGGCTATGGCGGCAGACGTGGACACAGAGCCTGAAAGACAGTGCATTACTCATCTGTCTGGACTGGATTGGGCAATTTCCCAAAGTAAATGTAGCAATTATTAATATTAACTGTTTAACTGTGCTTTTTTCAAATGTTCCATATATATATAAGGAAGAAAATACTGAATAAATATTAATATATATATGATAAATAAAACGTGTTTTAGAAGTCTGCTGTAACCCACTGGTGGTATTTTACATATGGGGTATGTCCCCATATGCTAGTCCCCCCTCCCTTTGTTCTCTGGGCTGCCCCTTCAGAGTGCTAGCACAACACAATCAGCGTGCATTTCTCTAAACTACAGCACATCGCATCAGGTTTGTGAAGGAAAATTTTGCAGGAGTATAGGTGACGTAGGCTTACTGTAAGGAGGAGTTGAATGGAACCTGGGAGAGATCACTATATTACTCAAACATGTATGGATGACATCTAAAACCTTTTCAGGCATGTTTTTGATGAAGGAAAAATGTTGGTGGTTTTCAGATTCTAGAATGTGATGATGTCATACTCCCAAATGGGGGGCAAGGGCCTGACTTCCCTTTTGTTTGCACTGTACTTTGCCATGAAATATCCAAAAGGTAAATTCTCAAATGTTGAACCTTGTATTTTCAGTTGTTGACAAAACCTAAGAATTCACTGTATTACAACATATTTTTGCATTTTAAAAATATTCATTTCAGCTGCCCCCCCATCTGTATTCATTAATATTATCCTATTGAATTCAGTGATGTCATCTGAAACCCAGCAATAAAGTGGTAGAAAGCGCCAAAAAGTTGATTTTGCATAATACCCCACTTAACTTTCTCACTGTGTTCTAAAGTAATCTACAATATGCTCTGGGCGTAGCATCTCCTGCTGTAGGTGTAGTGCTTGTGTCCCTGTGTGTGTGAGTTAGCAGGATGCGGCTAAAGGCTAATGGACACATTAGCCGGCAGCTCGTCCCTCTGCGGCGATTAGGTGGCTGTGAGGTCATCGCTCTGCTTCTGCTCCCATCTCCATCACACATCCATCAGCTCATTAGAGGAAGAGCCGGAGCAGAGCATGAGCATCTGAGCTCCTCTCTGTACACACATGCACAACACAGTCTCCAATTCACAGCACTCCAATTCACTGTAGACAATCTTGTGACAGCTGTGCCTGAATTTCTTTCACAGTGATCTACTGTACTTGTGCAAGGGTGTAATCGCTCATATGTCAGACAGACATCTAGCACCCTGTTACCATTATTGGTTTAATTAACCATACAACCATATAATTGTTACCATATAATTAGTTTAATTAAACTTGCTCTCTGCATTAAGTTACTCCCCCTTCAGAGTTAACCTAGCTCGCCAGATCTGTATGTGTTGCTCTCTCGAGTGAATTCATCAATGGCATGGTATGAACATTCAAACAAAAATGTCACTCGGATTGGTGGAAGAGTCACAAGCCCAAACATCAAACTTTTGTTAAATCCACTTGAGAGAAAAGCACAGGCATCTTACCTGTCCACAAATGCACAAAGCACTTCCATCTGCAAGTTTTTTCAAAAAGAATAGTCTGTATTTCTGATAAAATAGGCCGGAGGATGTTTGTCAGCATTGCCATGTTTGTATTGGTTCATTTGGCGCTGGCTTCCACCCAAACCACAATGCTGCTCTGTGATTGGTCAGTCCGGACCTATCAGAAGTGCTCCAGCCTGAGTTTAACAAGAATTGTATATTTATGGAAAATAGCATAGTGTGAGGTAGGTCTGTGGGCTGAGCTCTGGACAGAATCATACTGCTAATTGTAAGGAGGGTTTGAATAGAATCAGGGAAAGATCACAAGATTAGTCAAACATGCATGGATGACATCTAAAACTTTTTCAGGCATATCTTAGATGACGGAACAACGTTATAACATGCTCCAAAAAGTCAATTCGTCATAAACAAACAAAACAAAATAAACCAACATAAAGTTAATGTCCACAACAGCGTAGCAAAATCCAACACTCTATAAACCAGCATTTACCCCTCAGGTCAATCTAAAGTCAGTCTAATATCAAAGTCCTAAACCATAATGCTGAGAAAATCTATGTTAAATGAAGATCATTTGACAGGCCCTGAGCTGAGAGTAAAGCCATGTGTAAGTGTTCCAGGCTGACAGACAGACTGACAGACAGATAGAGACAGGGAGCAGTTTGAGCTCCACCTGAATCATCAATGGGCAGGAAGTGAAAGCTGATGTTTCACAGCGACACTTCCTGACTCCTCTGCACCTCTATGCCAGGAGGTATTTATCACACTGTGAGGACTCAACTCTGTACACACACTCACATGATGGGGACCTGCCTCTCTTAAGGGGGCAAAAAGTAGGTCCCTATGTCTTAAATCCTAGCTTAAAGATACACTGTGTAACTGTTCTAGTGTGTGTTTAGGAGAGAGGTTATTTCTTTGACTGGAATGTTCCACAATAAGGCATTCATTTCATTACAGTGTTTTTAATCACAACTTTCAGCGACCAGTGACATCACAGTAATTCTAACAACCATTAGTATGCTAACAGTGTACTTCTTGATTTCTGTGACAAACATCAAAATCAAAAATCAAAAATCATTGCGCATAAGTACTTTTCTTTGAAAAAAGGTTACTGTAATCTATTACTAAGAGAATTAGCATCAAATGTTGTGGGAGAATTCCTCGTTTTATTGTCTCAATTGGAAAGTTTTAAAGACTTTTCAGAGCTTTTAACCATGTTATAGTAGTTTCTTGTCACCATCTGAAGTTGTATTTGGAGTGATTCGTGCATGTTTGAGTCATCTTTATTCTCCTGTATTC
Source organism: Taenioides sp. WSHXM2023 (assembly GCA_029959045.1). Classification (NCBI taxonomy): domain Eukaryota; kingdom Metazoa; phylum Chordata; class Actinopteri; order Gobiiformes; family Gobiidae; genus Taenioides; species Taenioides sp. WSHXM2023. Next base: position 860,234 of record CM057086.1, read on the forward strand.
AAGATTCATTGCTCCGATCTACCCCTGTTTAAACTGCCACCAGTACACACCCACTGTGATGTACTTAGTTACTTCTCCAATTTTATTATCGTAATCAGAGATGCATGTAGAATTGGGCAGTGTAGTAAAAAAAAAAATCATCTGCTCTAGTGTGATGTGGAGGAGCCCACAGCATGCAACGCTTTGTTGTGATGACCTTTATGGCAACATCATCTCCCATTGATAATTACAATTTTTATTTTCACAGGTGTCATAGATAACTACAGAGCACAATATGTCTTCTTTAATGAATAACGAGTCTAGTGTATACTTGTGATATACTTGTAGAGATCGTGAATACATCATAGCCAATCTGAAATGTAATTATTATAACGCCATACTCAACTCACTTCCCCAGAGAAAAAGAGGGGGAGGGGCAGACAGGGAGGGGGAAGGGGGCATGACTCAGGCCTTCAGGACACAGCTGATTACCCCCCACCAACCCCGACCCCAGGGACCACCCCTCCCCCCTCACATGCATGTACAGACACAACAAAAGCCAGTCCCAAGTCCACCCTACTACATGTCCAAGCTCTAGAATTCTGCACGGATAAACTAATACAAGAATGCCACTTCAGAGGAGACTCATTACCCCCATGATACAGGCTTTGGGATTCAGTCTAATGTCTTTTGTTTAATGGTCAGTGATAAGCTTGGGTCTTGTTTGATGAGGAGGTCAGCCAATCCTCTGGAAACATCTGTATTGTTTATGTTCAGGAAATTAAAGGGTGTTTAGGGGATAAAGCAAACCACAGCTGTGTGTAGTTTAAAGGCCTTATATTACACAAAACTCTTGTGTGCTTGAAGTCAAGATATAATGACAAAACCACACCTGCAGTTGTGTTTTGTTTCATTCACACATTCGAGTAATCCTTTATTTGTCTGTCTACATCTCCAAAGAGATGTAGACAGACAAATAAGAACTAAATACCTTTAGTTCAGTAGAGACTTATTCTAGTGAAGGTGTGAGGCACACAGTGGAGCACTTCCTGTATTACCAACTCTAGGGATGTTTGTGATGAGTAAAGGGCATTATAACATTGATCACAGAATAGTGTAATATGGGCCTGGCCAACCAGAACCACACAACACTTTACAAAGACAATTCCAGAGGGTCTAATTGACAGGCGGATTAACCAGAGAGACACATGCTCCGTTCGGGTAAAAACAAACATGGAGGTCTAGGGATAAAACAGGAAAAAAATATCCCAGAGGATTGAGAGATTTCTGTAGATTTGCACAGAATCATACAAAGGCACCGCAATCGTCTTTCACTCAGCTAAAAGAAGTGATTTAGTTGTGAATGATCCAGAGTTTTGGAGAGGAGATGTCTGAGAGACAAGTGATACAAATGAGCGGCTGTGACTGGACCATCTCAAGTTTGGATGGAGGTTTGTCACTCTATGGTAACATTACAAACTCTTCTGGATTCAAATATAATGTAGAATGCTTATTCCTTAATTTAAATAGCAAATCTCTAATTACATTTTTGATTGTAACAGATTTCTAAACTGCATGAACATCGGGTTTCGTTACTTGAATGTGTCTAAATGGAATCCTCACATATCAGTCTCTCCATAAATAATGAGATATGGATATGTGGGGCAATTAACAGGTTAAAAATGATTTATTAAAGGTGCATAATGCATTATGTAATTTCTGGTGGGGAATTTGACACCTGCTTGTCTCCATGGAGATGTTGGTGCTTTGCCTGTAATGTTCCACAGTATGTCATTCAGCTGATCTACCTTGCATTTATTTTTAAATGTATTTATTTTGACTTTCCATCATGTCTGAAATGTTTTCTTGCCCAGTCTACTACAATTTTCTCTCTTCCACACTCTCAGTATATAACATTTACTGTACCTCCCATTCGTAGGGAGGTCCTTTTGCTTTAAGGCCTCCTCAGACTGGAACAATCTGCCTTCATCACTGAAGTCTCTAACTTCTCTCGGCTCCTTTAAAATGGCTCTGTTAACTCACCTGAAAACTGACTGTCACTGTTGTTGATTCTATTAACACTGTGTTTATGTTTATGACTATATGAGATGAACCTATGGGGCGTGGGGAAGAATGTGAGCAAAATTGTCCTGTTACTTGTGTTGTATGTATGTATGTATGTATGTATGTATGTATGTATGTATGTATGCATGCATGTATGTATGTATGTATGTATGTATGTATGTGCATGTATGTATTACCTTGTTTTATGTGTTGTTGTGGATTATGTGTTTTTAAACTGTATGTTGTATTTTCTTGGGACACCTTAAAAATGAGATGCTGCACCTCAAGGGGCTTTCCATGAATAAATTCAATTCAATTCAAATTCAATTTATTTAATTGTGTCTGTTTTCATTGTTCAAAAGACCCTTGAAGACACGTATTCTTACTGTGAGTGGGGTTGCCTCTCCACCGAGCTGAACTGTGGCCTGCTGGTCTCCATGAAGATAGGAGTAGGAATAGGGTTAAGGCCATATTGTGGAACATTTCAGGCAAGACCCTCCACTAATAATATAGGAATAAACTTGATACTCCATACCGATTCTGACATCACAGTGATAGTAAAAAAAACCAAAACAAAACACTCTTCTTTAATGTACAATGTGATTTTTTACATTAAATGGTAGTACTTTCTTTTCTATTCCTATGTGTTCTTATATGTGTGTACTCCCTCAGTGGTCCTGTAGGTTCCACAGTGCTCCATGGGCGTATACTAGTCTATGTGCTCTTATACTTGTTCTGATACAGCTCAAGTTCATTCTAAAGCTATTCAGAAAATGTTCATTTCTGTCCGGTGACAGGGACTTTTTTAGTATCAATACCTGCTCAAATGAGTATCTAGTTTTATAGTTTTATTATCGATTAGTATCTGATTTGTAATACTTCAGACAACCCCATTTGATGCATGCATTTATGCCATATAAACGTATAAACTTTAGTGTTTTAGCGCCTTAGCTGGACCCCAGACCATCGAACAGCCTGCTTTAGTCTGAGTGGAGGTATTATTAGCTATGTGTCTGCCATACTTACTCCCTGAGGATTACACCAGCCTGTCTCCTGGTACTGCTGGATTGAGCTGGAGGTGTGTGTGTGTGTGTGTGTGTGTGTGTGTGTGTGTGTGTGTGTGTGTGTGTGTGTGTGTGTGTGTGTGTGTGTGTGTGTGTGTGTGTGTGCTCGTGTGTGTGTGTGTGTGTGTGCGTGGGAGGAGGGCTTTGTGAGTGGGTGGGGGCAGAGGCAGCACTGGGGAGACGGGCAGATGGATGGAAATGAGTCGGCCCGGAGCTCATGCTAATCTCCTCCTACAGCTGATGGCCCGCTCACACACACGCCAACACAGACATGCTAACACACACACACGCTAGCACACACACACGCTAATACACACACTACACACCCACGCTAACACACACACCAACACAGACACGCTTTTACACACACGCTAGCACACACACACGTACACACCACAGAAGCCTGGATTCCTTCACTCAGCCTCGGGCGAATCACGGCTGAAGCCAAGACTCTACTTTCACTCAAATATCATCATCTTCATTGTGTGGAAATTTCACTATTATTTCAAAAGGGGGTATTACACTTCTGTGGGGTATTAACTGTAACACATAACACATGTACATCACCATGTCACCTTTTATTGTTTTGAAAATGATATATTCACAGAAAGCAAGATATTAAAATTTTTAAGTCACTTTCAATGCTGAGTTCCTCCACCCTTTGCTCACTGTGCTAAGTCACTCCCCTTTCAAAGTGCTATCACAACATAATCAGCGTGCACCCTGCTGATTAAACTACTGCATCAGATTTGTCAAGTCGCTGTGTCTAGTTTTGTATCATGTTTTTGTATATTTATGGAAAGTGTGGGAGCATTGGTGATGTAGGCTTGTGGGTGAAGCCTTGTACAGAATCTTACAGTTAACTGTAAGGAGGGTTTGAATTTGGCACAGGAGAGATGGCTAAATTACTCAAACATGCATGGATGACATCCAAAACCTTTTCAGGCATGTTTGTAATGAGGGAACATGTAATTTAAAAAAAAATTAAAATATAAATTATATTTTTTGTTATTATAATCTAGAACAATACTTAATCATTGAAATTGGCAAGACTGCAGAACTCATTTTACCTCATCACAGTGGTATGTTGTTTGAGGAGGTTAAATTGAGAAACCACCATAACACTCATATGTCTCCTCTAAAACACTTTCATCTCTCCCACTCTGTGCACAGACAGTCTGAGCTGAGAGCAGGGGTGGTGGGGTTGGCTTGCCAGGCTGAAGGTAGCTGAAGCAGGCAGTGTGCTGAGGACAGGCTGGTGATGGGTGCCATGTGGGTGATCAATATTTCACAAAGCTTCTCATTAAAAAAACAAACTGGACCTGCTGCTTGTATCTACCAAGCACAGTGCTGATCTAAATCTACTTTATTTAATGTATTTCAGTTTCAGTACTGAGTTGATAAACTTGAATGAGTGCAGTTTAAATACTACCTTAAGTATCTGCCATCCCTTTGTCTGTAGCAGGTTTAATGGCTATAAGACCCAGAGGAGACAAAACAAAAGTTCACTTACAGAAACAGACATGTTTTCAAATATTGTACGTGTTTGGCCCTCTTTTCTCAGAGAGGAGGGTCTAACAGCACCCCCTCAGCACAGAGTCTGGCGTAGTGGGCTCTGATGCATGTGGACCTATGTGCATGAAGTCTCTCCTCCCTCTATACCCGATCGAGCTACTTCAGTATCGGCACCGGTGTATTAATATCGGTGCATCCCTAGTTAAGATTACAATCATCTCTCAGATGTTAATGTTCCAGGACATGTGATTGAAATGTTCACTGTGAACTAAATCTGGGTTATACACATGTAATAAACTGCAGAGCTAATCACACACAATTTGCAATATTAATAATACTGACATATTTTCTCAAAAAAACATTCTGTAGAAATATTGTACAATGAGACACCAAAATCTGAAAAGCACAGACCACCAGGCCCCATGGTGTACCCTGAGCCCATGTCCCCAGACTGGCTGCACGCCGCTGGGCAGAGCAGCGGAGCAGAGATGATGGAGCTCTCTCACACTTGACACTGACACAGCACAACGCCAATACTCCACATCGATCTGACACAGCAACAGGGCTCCTCCAGACGAACACACGGAGCAGGTAGGGAGGCTAAGCTGTCACAAAAGGCCCATATTATGTTATTTTCTGATTTCTGTTATAATGTTTCGTCATCAAAAACATACCTGTTGTGTTTTGTTTCATTCACACATATTTAACACACAAACCCTGCATATTTAGGACATCTTTTCTCAAACTGAAAACACTCTGTTCCACCTTGCGATGTCATGTGGTAATATAGGAAGTGCTCTATTGTGTTTTATACTCCTTCACTAGAATCATTTGGTTGATTTCAGATCTGGAATTGCCAATCTCTACTGAACTAAAGGTTAAAGGTGACTGACATGACATCACAAGCTGGAACAGAGTATTTTGAGCTTTAGAGATGTAGGCAGACTAATAATAAAAGTTTAAAGCTCACAGGAGTCAGTTTTATGTAATAGGACCATTCGTATAGGTATGATCCTGAGAATTCAATTTGGCCATGACATCCAATCTTACCATCGCCATACCCGGCCAAACAGCCCTGATACCCCACGCCCACTCTCCCATGGTCATCTGAACTCTGACCATCTGGGCATCCTGACCTCTCCTCCTCCTCTCTCTTTCCTGACCTCTCCCCCTTTCCTTCTCTCCCCATCTTCTCCTCTCTCCCTCTCCTGACCTCTCCTCCTTTCCCCCTCTTCTCCTCTTCCTCTCCCCCCACATTGGTAACCATCTCAGGGCTACTTTTTTCACACAGCCTCTGTGTAAATCCAATGCAACGTGCTGCGCCAACTGCGATACCACCCGCGCAGTCTCCTCGCCCCTCCCCCTCCCTTTCTGTGCCAGACGTGCACGAGGAGCTGCCAGACTGCGCACGTGTGGGGAGGAAGTGCAGCCGGCCCACTTCCTGCGCGCGCTCTAGCAGTCAGACGCTAACACTTCATGAATATTCACCGCTAGCGAGCGCTCTCCGTCTCTCACTTTCACAGAGCCCTCCCTCTACAGGGCTTACACAGCCCAGCTATGTAGCCTCAAGTTTGACACTACTCCTCCACTCAGCACCATAATCACAAGTCAGATGCCCTCCCTTTGTCTCCATGGGGTCTTATTTGTGTGTAAAAGCTGCTAAACCTGTGGTTTAGACCTCTACAAACAGGTTCTGAAATCCATATGATTGCAGATGGGATGCAGTTGTGTGTGGAAATTAGTGTGTGGACTTTCATTCCCTGGAAAAAAGAGGATACCATCCATCCAGCTATCCATTTTCTTCCGCTTATCCGGGGCGGTCATGGGGGCAACAGTCTAAGCAGGGATTCCCAGACTTCCTTCACCCCGGACACTTCCTCCAGCTCCTCCGGGGGGACCCTAAGGCGTTCCCAGGCCAGCCGAGAGACATAGTCCCTCCAGCGTGTCCTGGGTCTTTCCCGGGGCCTCCTCCCAGCGGGACATGCCCGGAACACCTCCCGAGGGAGGCGTCCAGCAGGCATCCGGAACAGATGCCCAAGCCACCTCAGCTGGCTCCTCTCGATGTGGAGGAGCAGCGGCTCTACTCCGAGCTCCTCCTGTGTGATTGAGCTCCTCACCACTTCACACATAAAGGCTTACTCAAACATTAAACAGTGAACACAGCTCCAGTATGTTTTTAGTTAACAGTTAAATAACATAATGGACTTGCCCTTAAAAGGTTCACTACGTAGCTTTTTTGAGGGAGGGTCTGGCATCTGCTTGTTTCCATGGAGATGCCATTGCTTTGCCTCAAGTGTTTCACATTATGGCATTTAACTTATGAATCTCTTTGGCAACAAGCCGGTAACATCACATGTCTCATTGTAAAATGCATGATTTTCAAGTGTATTTTTTAGCCAACATCTTTTCATCATTTGCCTTTAGTTTAGTAGAGACTGGCAGTTCTAGGGCTGAAATTATCCAAATGATTCTAGTGAAGGAGTATAAAAAACAGTGGAGTACTTCCTGTATTACCACATGACATAATTTTATTTTTATTTATGAGACAGGGACAGTGCACAATCTATATTAACCTTAACAGGACAGATGCATTGTGCAGGTTGTAGCAGTAGAGCTAAATTTCCACCTGTAGTCCCTGGTGTATG